>CAJQUW010011313.1:72500-461138 GCA_907163375.1 Prostheceraeus crozeri | reverse complement strand
GTTAGACAGAGTTGGTGCAGTAAAATCTCTTAGACGTTATAAACAATTAGAAAATTTATTATCAACGGGAGTTTAAAGTAGGGAAAGGTTTATCTGAAAAACAGAAAACAGAAACAACTGTATTTTTACCAGATGATCCACAAGAATTACTAAATAGATTAAATATTTTAATATCGGCAATAAAAGAAGGACATAATTCTAGTTTCAATGAAATTCAATGAATTTCAATGAAAGACTGTTAGAAAAGAAGATTCTAAATGAAGAGGATTATAAAAGTATAACCGTCATCTCTGATCTCTTTAAGGGCTTCGCCCGTAGCTGAAATATGTTGTTGTTTTTAATTTTTTATAAAAAAAAATATTTCATAAAAAAAATATTTATTTATTTTTTTAGTTTAAAAATGTGTTCAGCAGATTTAGACAAAATTAATAATCATTTAGAAAATTTGACAGAGATTTTGGGTTCATCAAAATTTAGTACGACGTTAAAAATTATAACAACTACTTCATCACACACTTGTAATTTAGAACCCATTCTACATTTGGAACAAAATAAAAATTATCAAATTGCATTGACTAGTTTCTCTACATTTAACACTATTCAAAACGTTATCAAAGATGTGAATGATCAATTTAGATATTCTACTGATAAAGGCAAAACATGGAAAATACTAACTTTTCTTCATGGTTCTTACGAAGTTGAAACAATATCAAATGAAATTAAGAGACATTTAGGTATATCATTTAAAGATAAGAAACAATTACATTTTGCAGTTGAACCGGCAGTTAATAAATTTTCTCTTACTTTAGACGAAAATCATCAAGTTGATTTTAATCATGATAGATCATTGTCAAAGCTATTAGGATTTAATAAACAAACCTATAGTCAAGGTTATCATTTAGGTGAGAAGATTCCAAAAATAACTGAAATAAATTCAATTGTTGTACATTGTGACATTATTGAAGGAGGATATATAAATGGTAAATTATCAAATTTAATATTCAGTTTTCCAGCTTTTACTGTACCCATTGGTTATAGATTAAATGTAATTCCACAAACATTAATATATTTTCCTATTACAAGAAAAACTATTAACAACATTGGCATTAGAATCACTGATGAAAAAGGACAAGAAATAAATTTTGGAGGTGAAGAGATTATGATAGATCTTTTGGTTCGGGAGGTATAAACTCCCACGCGAAGCTAGAGAAGTTTAATTTTTTTATCATTTTCATTATTAATCTTATCAACCTTATTAATCTAATTAATCTTTTTAGAAACAAAAAAATAAAAATAAACTTAAATTAAAATTTTATTTTTATTTTTTGTTTCTAAAAACACTAATTCAATAATGGATGAATTTATTACTTTAAAAATGAATGAAATGTCTTTAAATAAAAAAAACTTAAATTTAATCATCATCCAAATTTATCTAATAAAGTTTTAGCAGTTATTTGCGGAAGATCAGGATGTGGAAAAACATATCTATTATTTAAAATTTTAACGTCTCCAAATTTTTTGGATTATAACAATCTTATAATTTATACAACAACAGCAGAACAACCCGTCTATCAATTTTTAAAATATGGATTTGAAAATAATCTTACAAAAACAGCAATTGCTTCATTATTCAAAGAATATGAAAAATCTGAATATGAAGAAGAAATAAATTTGTGGTGTGAAGAAGCAGCAAAAAATAAACAATTAGTTGAATCCAATAAAAATAAGCATATAAAAATACAATTAATGGATGATAGTGGTAATATGCAAGATCCTAGTAAACTAGATAAAACAATGAAACATTGTGTATTTTTTGATGATTGTGTTAATGATAGAAATCAGTCAGTTCAGAGAAATTATTTCACAAGAGGTAGACATAATAACTGTAGTGTATTTTATTTAACACAAAGTATGTATTCATTAGACGGAAGTGTTATTAGAAAGAATGCAAATATATTTATACTATTTGAAATAAATGCAAGAAACTTAAGTGATTTGTTAAGAGATTTATGTATAAGAGATAAAGATGAATTTAAACAATCGTGTAATAATGCTTGGTCAAAAGATTATGGATTTATCACAATTAATATTGATAAAAAAATTCATGAAAGAGTTATCGAACAATTGTTTACCGAGTAATAAAAATATACAAATATAATGTTTTATTATTTTATTTTTTTATTATTATCAGCTTTAATTTTATCTATTTTTTTAAAAATATAATATTTGAATTTTGTGGTAACATTGGAATACAGCAAAAACATTTTACTGAACAAATTATTTTTTTATTGCTTTGTTGTTTGTAATCTTTTCGTTTAAAGTTTTCTCGTTTAAAGTTTTCTCGTATTATGTTTTGTTTAATAAAGTTTTGTCTAATAAAGTTTTTAGCTCTTCTAAAAAAATTTTGTAATTTTCTTCATTAGAAATTTTATCATCACTAAAAGTTTTACCTTCACTAAAAGTTTTACCATCACTAGAAATTTTGCCATCCTTTTTATTTTTATCATCAACTTTTTCTGTCTGTGATTGAAATGATATTTGATTTACTTCATTAGCTATTTGATCAAATTTTTCAATCTCATCTAACGTAATAACATTATCATCACATACTCTTTGAAAGTAGTAATGTAGTTTATCATAGACTTCTTTAATATGTAAATGCTTAGTTTTAAATGATTTTCGTTTCTTAGTTATTAAAGATTTTTCTAACATTGTAGCAAGTGAAGTTGCAAAAACACCCGTACCTGTTAAAGCTGTAGCAACTACTGGAATTACTAAAACACCTGAAGATATAACAATTGTTAAAGCACCTAAACTTATTGTTAAGAATATGCCAATTCCTTGTGTTACATTCTTAACTTTAGTCCATCTCTTTCTTAATTTTTTATAATGCTCTAATCTTAATAATAATTGAGATTCCTTATCTTTCATATACCTAACTCTATCTTTGTGTTTTTCAATATTTAATTCACTTATTTTTAATTGAGACAAAGAAGGATATATTCTTGAGGTTTCTTCCATTTTTGTTTCTTCCATTTTTAAAGAAATATTTTTTAGTCACATGATATATTTTAAAAACCTGAAAAATGGATTTAAAAGACGTTTTTAAAAATACTAATTTTCAGTGTCCGGTTTTACATGACCTGGAACGGTCATGATTTAAGTGGTGAAAATTGTAATTCTCAAATTTGAGATTCTTAACTTTTCTGATTTTTTCGGTGTCCTGGAACGGTCATGATTTGAGCAATGAAAAATGTCATAATCACAAATTTGGGATTCTTAACTTTTATGATTTTCGGTGTCCTGGAACGGTCATGATTTTGGCGGGGGTGAAAATTGTAATTCTCAAATTTGAGATTTTGAAAAATTTGAAAATTGGGTATTTTTAAAAACACCCAAATTTGTGAATTTAGGTCTTCATAACCTGAAAAAGGGTTCAAATTCATGAATTTATGTCGTTTTTAAAAAGTACCATTTTTGAAAAAATGGTACTTTTTGAATGGACTAAATTCATGTATTTAGGTCTTAAAACCTGAAAAAGGGACTAAATTCATGAATTTATGTCGTTTTTAAAGATACTATTTTTTTGAATTTTAGGTGTCCTGGAACGGTCTTCTTCCCATTACTCTCGAAATCACAATTGCGATGAGGTTTTGTATACTAGCACTATGATGATTTATTATTTCATCGATACGATCATTTCCAAGCAAATTCTAATTTTCCAAATTAATCTACAGGTTTCCTATCATTTTATGTTGTCGATCAAATTAAGGTGCAAGTTGTTTGCTGCTGTAAATCCTTTGTATTTATTCCTCCACAACTTTGGAAAATTGACAACAACATGGCGTATTTATCTACATACATACACTTCACACTGGCTGTTCACAGGCCGTCGAATGTGATATGCGATGTTTCAAACGCAAAATGCACGATGTGCAAAGTGCTACATGTTTAAAACATTCTGAACATGAAACCAAGTGGCTGCGTGCGAATAAAGCATCCACACATTCGGAATCGAGAATGCTCTGGATTTGCTCGAATCAGATGTCACTTTGTCTGTCGATATACCTGTAAGGTTATACCGATTTTCTTGAAGTATTGTTAATATGAAACAGACTTTTCATTTTGACACATCTTATGGAATTCATTGGCTCTAATTACGAAATTTATACTTGTATATTATTCTGCACTGAATCATTATTTTAGTCTATTGATATTACACCAGTCATTATTGATTAGTAGTAATTCAGTATGTAGAGGATGTTACAGAAATATAAATGTCTAAATTTTTCTGATTCAAAGATGCATCCATAATACAACGAAACATTGATGATGCATTACACAAGGCAGCAATTATGAAATTGCTAGTGACTGCAATATATTGTATACATATCAAGTGGATTCTGGTGTTCATGTATAAGTAGTTCGGGAGCAAGTGCAAAATGGTGCAGGAAACGAATTCGTACCTTAAACTTTCATATAACATAGCTCTTTAAAACTACAAAATTCCACTTCTGCTGGATCAGATCGGTTATCTTTCAGAAAAAACTTGAAATAAAATATCCCATTTATTTCCAATGGAGAAATTGTGACAAGTAAGCTATAAACTCGATTTCATTGAGTTACTGACTGCAGATTGAAGTCGAAGTAGCATTTCGTCAATGTGACTTGTAAAGAAATCATCTGCAGGTCATTCAGATCGGTAGGTCATACGAAATACAACTGTACAGACACCTTATCCGGATATGAAATAGCACATACTTGTTGAACTTTGCATGAAGATGTTGTAGATTTCATTGAGGCAGAAAAGCAAAAAAAGGCAACTCCCACTAGTAGGCCGAACGTTTTAATAAAATAGTGACGGTAAAATATATATACAGGCCTGTTCCACCTCTTACATTTTTGTCTCAATAATAATGAACCTCCCGCACAAAGCCACCAACTACGTTGTGCAGTTATTACACCTATGAGTGCTATACTAGTCAAAGAAGAGAGATTCTGATCAATAAAAAAATGCGACCACTCATATGGAGGAACATGATCTGTCAGGAATTTGATGAAATTGTGTCTATAACAAGCATACCACAATTTCTCCGTTGGAATTACATGGAGGTTTCAAACCTAGCTACTTTTGAAAGACAAGCGATCAGATCTGGTATCCGTGAAGTTTTGTAGTAGTCGGGAGGTGTACAATGCTATGTGAAATGCTCTAGTTCGTTCCCTCTGCAACTTCGTGTTAACTTTCGGACTGAAAGTCTATGTGAAATAATGTCTATATGGAAAAAATGTATTTTCTATGTTTACTCCGATTATTTGAGAAGCACTAAGTTTATAGTCATAAGCTTTGGTATGGATTGTCTTCAGAAAATCTTGTCATGTTTATTGCACCATTGTTCATGAAGTTAAACACATTTAATCTAGCAAGCATCCTAATGTTGACAAATACAGCCTTTTGACGACCTATTTTAGCCACATCTATCCACATTCTCTCGTATGTCATTGATCAATAGCATGATAATAACACAGACACATGCCAACAACTATATTAAGATATTCCATGTCTATGCGTAGCACTTTTCACTAAATCAGAGAAAACATTGAAAATCTAATTTTTACCGAAAGCTTGAATCTGCTTCACATTGGATTTTTCTATGGTCCTGTCTGACAAGAAGGGGAACCAGGTAGAAATCGGCAGACGTGCAGATTTGTAGTAACCATTCTGTATAGGCCTGCATCAGTCTGTGAAAATGTCATTTTCAGTTTCGTTCGCTAGAGAAACGTGACTGGTGGCCGCATTGTTAAGTAAACAATAAGACCGGAAATAGTTTGATTTTTTATATTCAAATATACTTGATTTTAAGGAAAGACTGTTTGAGCTATAAGGCTTTGCATTTCAATTCACCTGTGTACATGTCTAATATATGTCTTTTATATGTTACCCCTCTCTCTCTCTTCGTTCATCAAGTGACTCTACAATTTTGAAAGTGCCTAAAAATGGCATCAAATCACCTGGCGGATGTTCATTCAGCTACGTTGCTCCAGTGGTATGGAATGGTCTTCCTCAGACAATTAACGGTGCTCAGTCACTCAATTCTTTTAAACGCCTGTTAAAAACGTTCCTTTTGACAAATGCATTCACGTGACTTTCAGTTTCTGTTGTTCGTTATTGTTAACAGTATTTCTCTGCGCGCGCTGTGAGCCACTTAGGTACAGCGCAATATAAATGTACTGAATAAATAAATAAATAAAGGATTGCATGACGCATTCTTTTTAAAATATTGTTCAGGCGAAGTACCTTGCATCAATATAGCTTTGCTTGATTATGAAATCAAATCTGACCAAGATCTGCTGATACTCTCGCACTGTTGCCTATGACCGAGAATTGCATTTCATTAAAAAATCCAAGAGGAATAAAGAATGGTGTAAAATTTAATGAACAACGATAAGCTTCAATTACTTATGCAAGGACAGAATTTTCAATTCCCATAATTGCCAGTACTTTACAGTGTGATATGATCGTAAATATTTGTTGTTTGGTTAACTTATTTTGTTTATTTATATAGTGTAAATTTCATTTTCAGACATTCTTTGCTCGACAGTTATTAGCCTCCGTATTCCAATGTTTGTGGACGACAAGACTTTCAGTTTATTTACTCTATCGTGCCTTTCACAAAACTGCGTATGACAAAAATCGGGAGAGGAGAGGGAACTTTGCACAATATCTTGGATTTTGGACTTTTCAAGTACGTACATTTACAAGCAATCAAATTGAATATACATTTAGAAATATAATTTATTCATGGACGACATTTCGTTCTTAAACAATATTTTCTTAGAAGACTAACTATGCCATAACCGCCTTCATTTCTCGAAGTCTAGATATACAGACAGGTTCTACAGGGTGATTTCGATATATTTCAGTGAAAGTTTAAAATTGATTATTTATTTAAATTTACAGCACACAGGCTACATGAATAAATTACGTAGTGCTACGGAGAAAAACGCAATGAATTTTTAAAAGCAAGGGAAAATCCGCATAGACTACATGTACATATAAATACACATCAAATACATGTGTGCCTATCACATGCATCGTATGCACGGGCGCAGTGGCCTTGTGATAGTGTTCGCTCTGTGTCTGGGAGATCTAGGCTCAAAACCTTGTCGGATCAAACCTAAAACTTATCAAATGTGTACACTCTTCATTATTGCTAAACTATCAGCACAAAAGAATGAGAGTGGGATGAAAAACAGCCCCATGGACGAAATGCGTCTGCCTAATGTGCTTCCGAGGATAAGCAAGGTATGTTTATTTATGAAGTATAAGAACTATTTTTTTCTTGCAGGAAAATAGTCGCCAAAGAATAGAGCAGGATAATAATACAGTCGCATAATACTCTTTTCTTTTCAAAAAATGGATGAACCTATCTAAGATCGCAATTCCTTATCAGGATGTGTTGAATCTATCCTCCGAATTTAGTTTCTCACATTCTTCTCGTTTATAATGATGAGATGCTAAAGTATAGTCTAAGCTTTCACGGGTAAGCGAACTGAAAACGGAGAATGAAGGATATCCAACCGTCTTGGCATATAGGATATTTGGATTATGTATCTGTATTATCTTTTAAGGCAACCTTGAGTTAAACATGCTCTGCACAACACAACTCATTGCATACTCTGAATGTGTGATTCAAGACAACTTCGACAGCGTGAACGATTCACTCAAAGCAGTTTTATCATTTTGATTTACTTGTGAAAACACGGAACTTGCTTCTAAGTCTGGACGCAGGTCGATATTTATGAGGATGCAAAACATATATTTTTACAAAATTAGTTCGCGTGATAGTTTTCTTTAGAAATGTAGATCAAATCTTTAATATTGAAAACAAAATTTGTTGTGAGAGAATATAAAGAAACTTCAACTTATTTGTTGCTATAAAAATACTAAATTGCTTTGAAGACAAAAATCAACTGGGCCATACATTTTTAGATACATTAATAATACTAAAGAAGATTGCAATGTTTCCGAGATCACAACGCAGTTAGAGTAACGCAGTTAGAGTCCCATCTGTATATTAAAAAATGGAACTTATTTCTAAGCTCCTGTATCAATACTCTATTACGCTACATGCATTTTTAGTGCAATTCTTACGGGTCTCAGAGGACTAAGTTTTCACAACTGCAGTATTGAATTTATTTGCCTCAGGATTAATAGGCCTACATGCGTGATTTCTCGAATAATATATCTGCAAGATCTTCGAAAAGCGAAAGATTTTACTCACAACACTGCATTCGCTGATCACACATTTCTTTCTATTCATAAAAAATGGGAAACGAATCGCCTGCACAACTCTTATCCAATTGCTCTTCGTGATATCAAACACGGCACCTTTGCTAGTGTTCAGACGATCCGCCAATTCATCTTTGGTGATTCGACGCTCCACGCGGACGATCCTCTACTCTTGGTGGTCTCCAAATTCTACAGTACCTTGTTCTTCGATTCTTGAATTCTACAATCCAAAAGTAATTCGTAGATCTACTTAGCGCATTATCACCGTATACAGATTAGATCCTCAACGATCTTCTTCAGCACTAGAATGCGAATAACACCTCGATATTCTACCGATGACACACAAGCCATCCTGATCACTGATATAAATAAAGAACGAATGTTAATTTCGTGACTGTGCGCGTAGTCTGTAGACCTATCGTTCTAAGTAGCTGTCATTGTGAATGTAATAGCGACATTGCTGAGTCATCATGATATGAACATTGATTAGCTTCATGTTCAAGAGGGCTATCGATTCGAAACCAAAGAGAGCTGTTATGTCATCAGCATGCTTGATTCAGTGACAATCAGGTGAATTTATTTCAAAATCAGTAGTGGCAAGGGAATAGGCTGAGGAAAGGCACAAGAACCGAGCCCTGTGAAATTCCCGATGCAACATTCTAAAAACTGCTGGATGTCGTTCCCACTTGCACAAATTCCTTCCTATCATTCAAATAGCTCACAATCCAGCGGAGCTATAGTGAAGTTTGTGACGATAATGGATATAAAAAGAAGAATCTTCGCAATTATTCCAGTTTTTGCCAGATACAAAACCAGAAATATTCTTTATATTGCACAATTGGCCAAAAAAGTAAAGTATTGTATAGCCCAATGGTTGTTTATTCACGCTTCCTCATGGGTAAAACTTTAAAATCTGACAGCGTCATCATTGGCGCTTTTTACGCTCTGATTTTAGCTTTGAGGTATTTAGGTCTTGAGAATTCATGAATACAACAAGAGTTGGGCTGCACTAGACTTTTACCTTGCATTTGCACTGCATCCAATAAAACAATGCAAATGGAGCAACTGATTTAATTGCAATTTCTCATATACATAATGTTTGCATGCATGTCAAAATTATGAAAGTAATCACATTTATGCACATTACATCAACATAATAGGTATACTTGCACTTTTCATTAATTTAAATTTGGTGGAATGGTAGAACTCAAGTCCACTCCCGTTTTGAAAAGTTTCCAAATTAGACCTAATCATTTCATGAGCAATTTGCTTTCATGATGCGATAACAATTTGTTGAAATTATCGGAAACGATGACTTTGGAATGAAAGTTCACACGCCGTCCAGGTACAGGATTTGA
Source organism: Prostheceraeus crozeri (assembly GCA_907163375.1). Classification (NCBI taxonomy): domain Eukaryota; kingdom Metazoa; phylum Platyhelminthes; order Polycladida; family Euryleptidae; genus Prostheceraeus; species Prostheceraeus crozeri. Next base: position 451,490 of record CAJQUW010011313.1, on the reverse strand, counting down.
TACTGATTTATGGAATGTGAGATCGATGACTTTTAAAGGGAATTTGTGGTATAAAATAAGAGAATGCTTTGGGAATTCTTCTATAGATGCGTCATGATAGTGATTGACTTGAATGAGTCTCCAACGAACCGGAAAAGCCGATAGAGAACAAAGTTGATTCAATGTTGATAACTTGATTTCACTTGGAACTGGTGAAATTAAATGTAATTAACTATCAGTGACTTTATTGAAAACATAGTTGTACGCTTATTAATAGGTAAAAGACGAATTAACGCTAGCATCGTGAGAAGAGAAGGCATTCCATCGATAAAATCAAAATTAGAGATAGGAGCAATTAAATAATTGATTTTTTATCATCGCTTAACTATGGTTAAATTCAATAATGAAATACTTTGTGCATGTGTGATATGCTCACACAAATCCGATTTTCGCCTTCGATTTAGTTGATAGACTTGAATGTAGATCATCTGCTTGCTAATGATAAATTCATCTACACATTTTGGTAATGTTGTCAGAAATTGGAAAAATAAATCTGCTGATTTATTTGCTGACTTATTTATCTACTGACATTACCTGTAGATTATTGTCTTAATGTGTAGCTTGTATGAATTTGATCTTTAATTATTAAATGTAGACTGATAAATTACATGAAGTAACCTTAAAACCTTCACAACATGTATAGAAGCAAAAAAAACCGCGGTCAAAAAAATATTGCCAGCGCTGTGCTACAAGCTGCCATAAAATTCATCACGTCGGATTTCTATGGAAGTTGTTTTGACTGCGCAAAGCAAATAACATCATTTACCAATTGAGTTGGATGCTCTGCCGTGTTCTCCAGTTGAGCTAAAATTCAACCTAGCGATGTGCTGAAATACAAATACATAAATAATCATCATTTTGGCATAAGGAAGCAATGTGTAAGGATAAAAAACATGGAAGTCCTGCACTCTACAAAATGGAAGAACTGAAACGGACATGCGCATTGAATCACGTCGTGGACACGCATTTCCATGACATCTGTATGCCTAAAAAATATCGATGTCAAGTGGTTGACAATGCTTGGGTACTTTTTAATTTCTCATTGAACATAAAGTCATTTTCATAAAACAAGTTGCAGTCCGGTTAAAACAACTTACAGCGCCTTACAGCACGAATCTACAACTACAATATGATTCATTCATTTGATTCTTCCTCAGATTTAACAACATTGATAAACGAACAGCTGAAATGACCACAGAAAGTGGCTTGTTTCCTTTCTAGTCCTACCTAATTTTTAAAAAAAGCGAAAGTCGGATTTCTGTGATAAAACTATACCCACGAATCTACCAATGAAATAATTAAATGACTTATCTTCTCAAAATCGGCTTCCATTTGGCACATTTAAATCACTTTTCTGTTAGTAGATAATTTAGAAAGTGTTTTCTAAACAGATTCATACAGTCATTTTAAGAAAAATCAGTTATAAGCTACAAATATAAGTTGACAAACTCGAAAATTGAGCCAAGAAGCAGAATGGTTATTCTTTTTTTTCTATGAAGACTTGAATAATAGCACGATATATGAAATTTCCATATTGATAAACTTAATTTCTTTTTAAGTCAAATGCTTTAAGATTCTTGACAGTTAAGTTTCAATCTGTGTGATTTTTGATATAAAATCTCAAATAAATCTAATCTCCAATTTTATATGAAATATTAAATCTCTAGCATCACATAGATAGTACATCATATACAAACTAAGAAATCATCTGCAAAAGTGTGTTATATGTCATTTTATAAATTCATCAAGTATTTTATAAAGACCTCAGGTACATAGTCTCCATAAGAACCTGAATCTTTTTGGTATAGGAATTTTCCATGCATGATGATATTCGAGATGACATTCTGCCTACTATATCCCTACTCTGTGATTCTATGATATTCTAAAAAGTTTAAAAATTTTGAAATATCATTGCAGAGATGCTGATACTTTTTTATCCATACCTTACTTCACGTCTTATCCATACCATACCTTACGTCCTCATGGGAGTTACTGAAGATGCTACCTTCTTGATTATTCGTTTTTTATTCTTTTTTATTCGCATTTGTCCAAATTTAAGATAGTGGTATGCTTTTTAGTACTTTTAGAGAAAATGTATTTTCTGTCTCTCAAGCTTGCCTGTAGGTAACCCACTGTATATTACATAACACACTTTTCAGACTATTTGGGTAATGATTCTCAGCCTTCCCGTACTAATGCTCAATTCTCCAATTGCCTCGACACCTACTCTGCAGCTTAAGTTTGTTCTTCAAACGGATTGTACGGGGAGTGTGCTATATTTGTTGGGTATTATATTGGAGACAATAGCAGATGCACAGAAGTTAGTCTTCCGAGATGATCCAAGAAACGATATGCACTGGTGCGATTTTGGTAAGCAATTTTATCAGCAAACAAGTTTATAAAAGTCTGTTTTTGCACGTGAAGTAAGCAATAATCTCCGTGGCACCGCCGTTGACTTCTTGATTTTCATAAATTATAATTAGAGCATCTTATGTACTCATCGCAATGTTGAAAATTTATTGCTTTGTATATTGAAAATACCAGCTGTTCTGAACATCTGAACAGTGAAAATAGCTTATCTGTCATCTTAGTCTCTGTTAATTATGTACATGTATGATGAAAATGTGATTTAATGAAAATAGTTGATAAGCTGATGATGCAAAAGTGTCTTATCATAAATGAATGCACCTTCGTACATGCGCATATAATTTGCAAGCATATTAAATTGGTTAATAATCAGTTTGTATATATTTGTTTACATTTGTCACACCTCGACTCATGATGATTTCCGTAGCATACTTTGGTTGGAATTTCTGATCTGCTTGTTTATATGTACATCCATTTTTAGGTCAGCTGTTAGGGTTAATCCATGGACTAAAATATTATCTATTGATGACGTTTTATCTGTGGGAGGATTTCAATTTCTTGAGAGTGGTAATAATGACAATATTAGGCATTTATTTAAAGATAAGCAGCCCCGGCTGATCACAATACATATATCGATAAATAGGCATGTAAAGAGGCATAAAGCTACAGCTACGAAAAACGCGATTCACAGGATGGAAAGAAAGAGGTCCTATACCTATCAGTTTTACAAAAAAACAACATTGGATGACTTTTGATTAGTTCTTGGTCTCCTGAAGCTGATTTCCTTTGTATGATTTTTGACGCTGACATTAAGCGGTAAGGCACGTTTTTGAAATGTAATCATGTGTAATTATTGCACGAGTTTGTATTGTTTGACGCCATGAAGTGACTATTTCGTGACAACATAGGATGATTACATTTCAAGCAACTTAATCGATCTACAATTTCCAATAGAATCTTTTGGGCAAAGGATAAATTAGAGCATTTGTTTAAGCTAGTAGCTGGCATCTACAAATATAAAATCAACACTTGGCTCACTACTTGTTTGCATTGAACTATTACGGAATACAAACTGTCATTTCAACACTAATTCGTATATTTGAATCGATGCGATAAATGTCAGATGCATGTCAGATTTATCGCATAATAAGAAGATTTAAGTTCATCTCTTTCAAATTTTTCTCAAGGAAGATCATCATGCATAAAGTTTTCTTCCTTTGCAAACCTCGTAGCACATCGCGCTCGCGCAGCTTTACAATGTGCAGAGGAATGATTTAGATCGCACCCACTGGCGGATCTGCGCATGTTTGAGCCAATATTCTGCAACATGACTTAATTTCAAGCAAGTCTATGGTTCAAAGTTATGTCTTTTCAATTTGTTTCAAATTATGACATAATATATAATATCTGACTTGCATAGACTTCAGTAAACAATTAATAAATATTAGCTTTAATCACATTACCAGCTTACAAAAGTTTAGAATTAAAATTAAGTTAAACTTTTTCCGACGTTTAGATGGATTTGATTACCACTAGGTGCACATTTATGCAGTAGAGATAATAATCATCAGTATTCGTCTATTTTTTTCCCGCTTTACAAGAAGTTTCAATCGGCTGAACATTAATACAATCAATAGACCTATTACAAGAGAAGAAACTATTTTTTAAGTCGCAAATGAGGATGCTGAGCGAATATCATGCGGCAACTTATTCTACACCATGTGTCACATTTGACGTTCTTCTTTGAGATAAGTACAATTTATTTTGATGTCTAAGACCAGACCGCAATGATAGGTAGACGGTTGGATCTTTGATTAAGTAATCAGGGGGATGGAGTATAAACAAAACGATTAATCGCAAACAGGTATTTATGAAGAGTTACCGCTCGCTATCAAATATCGCTCGTGATGATGTGATTATAAAGATTGCGATTAATCGTGAAGTTTTGTTTACGAAGAGTAACTCTTCGCAAGGTAAATCGATAAATTTTGAGAGAGTATGAACATTTCACGAATGATCGTTAGATCTAGCCAGTTGATTGACGAATGATAACCCTTCGCACAATCACGGTCGGTCTCTACCCACTCGTAATAATACGAATGATAGCTGACACCATCATTTAGATCATAGAAATTGTCATGGCATCACATATTTTGATACTGCAGCTGTCATTAAGAAGGGAAAGAGTGTTCCGGGATAGGAGAAACCCTCTGACTTTATGGAAGATGAGGAGCTCTTCCGAAATTATAGATTTTCGAGGAGGGGGATATTCAAATTGGTAGACGATTTCGGTGAGGAATTGTCACGAAGGACTATGAGAAATCGTCCCATTCATCCAGTGCTCCAAATGTGTGTGGCCCTGAGATTTTATGCAACTGGAACATGCCAGCATGTATTTGCGGAACTCTATAGAATAGACCGAACGACTGCTGGTGAAATCATAACGAAGTGTGCCGAAGTGATTGCGAACAAAGTTTCTCATTATGTGAAGTATCCATCCACAGATGCTGAATTGCTGGATTCGAAGCAAAAGTTTTCAACCATTGCCAATTCCCAAGAGTCGTAGGTGCGGTTGATGGGACACACATAAAACTTTACAAAGCACCTCTCAAGGGGTCCGAATACGCGTACGTTAATCGTAAAGGTTGGCGTTCTATAAATACGCAAGTTATTTGCAACAGTGAATATGTATTACTGAATGTGGTCGCGCGTTGGCCTGGAAGCGCTCAAGATAATTTCATTTTCACTACCAGTGCAATTGGTCAAAAGCTGGAAGCTGGTGGATCCAATGGACTTCTTTTAGGCGACAGTGGCTATTATCAAAGGTCATGGCTGATGACCCCGTTTGAGGATTGCCGCCTTCCGCATCATCTGGCTTATAACAAGCAAGATATTTTATATGTTATATGTTTCATATGTTTATATGCCACTTTTTGCGCACAGTTTTCCAGTGACGTATGTATACACCACAGGAAGATATCCTTTCGGCAGTTTTTTTCCAATGCTTCTGCTTAACTTTTTCGACAGCAGCAGAGGCTTTATTAGATGTCCCAAACAATTTATGCTTCCAATCCGAAATGCATAGAAATAAAGCATTGATTTCTGCAGGGTCCATCGAGGCGATTTCTTTGTCTCACTTGCCATTGTTAGAAGTACGATGAGTGCAAAGATCTATTTCTACACTGAAATACTACAAATCATGAATGGAGACACACACGGATGACACGTTATGATGCAATGTGATGTCAGATACATGACGTCACAATTGATTCGATCAATCGTTCTAAAGAAGGGTTTTATACTCTCTTCAATCGCGACCCTTCGGTCTAACGATTAATCGTGGCGGAATTTTCTATCAATCGCTTCATTACGATGCCGATTGATCGCTTTGTTTATACTCCATCCCCCAGAAGCCATCCCACCAAAAGATTTCCACACTAGAAAGCATATTTTCTCTCTCTTGAACAGGAAGCCAATGAAGCTCATTCATCATATCACCTGTAAGCATGTCTGTCCTTTGACATCCCAAATCCCAATATTAATCTTGCCGCCCAGTTTTCATTTTTACAATGTGTGCAGTTGACATCGTGTTACTCCCATTAGTAGTGAGTTGCAATGGTCTAAGAAAGAAGTAACAAATACACGAATGATAGGCGTTAATCATTGAGTGCTCAAAAACTTGGCAATTGGTTGAAATCGCCTCAGATGAAAGATTCCATTCTTATACATTGTGGCTCCCTGTTCCTCAGTCGTCAAATGCTGTTTCATTGCAACTCCAAAATTTCGGATCCGCTCCTTTACTGGGATCAGGATATCCACAACTCCCACTGGATACATGTAAATTGGCTGAATGCACATTAAGGTATGAAATGGTATAATACTGCACTCGCATATAACTTATATTGCATCGGTTCGAAGCTTACAACTTTATTTTCGCCTTCACTCTAATGCCGGTAATAAACTACATGTATATCAAAGAAATAGGTTATCTCTTAAATGGCGTCATTCAGATAATGATATAAGTAGTAAACCCATACGAACACTAAAAAGGACCTCAAATACTTATACTTAATGCCACTCAGTTAGTTTCCCGGCAGTTTTTGAAGGGGAACTTGCTATTCTGAATATCTCAAACCCTAGATATACCATACTATCATGTCGTGTTCATCCGAATTTGGGCAACACATTATTAGCACCTGATTGATGAATACTTGATTCTAAAGCTGGTAAATTTCATCTCAAAGCTTTCCAAAAAACAAACGATAACTAAATATGTCGTCAACCAATAAGCGTGTGACATTTTTTATCAGCACCGACGGCACGCTGTTTCTAATGAGTTGCATTTTGGGCATCTTTCTGTTTTCCAATGTCCTTGGAAATAGATGCTTTTCGCATTTGAATTTTAACTTTCACATGAACATAACCTTTCAAATGGCAGGCCCGATAAAGTCTATTGAAATTGAGCATCTTTATTAATGAAAAATCGTGTCAAATATTTTCCAGTAACATTTTTTGTGTTGATGTTTTCATTTTCTATGACAATATACATTTCTCCCTTCTTTTTCCCCATATTATGCTTAAGGTAAATTGATTATCTTATTATTTCACCTAATATTCCTCAGCATGATGTAATAAGAAAGAACCTTTACTGACCAACCACTTCTTTACACTGAAACATCTTATGAGGAATTTATGCATTAGAGATATTTTTCACATGCCACGATCTTTGTCCTATTTCTATGTATTTTTCAGGTATTTGGCGATATTCGAGACATCCTAATTATCTTGGAGAAATGATGGTCTGTTGGGGCATTTTCCTGGTCACAGTTGCATCCCTGGAGGGCATCCGCTGGTGTGCCATTGCAGGTCCTATTTTCGTCACATTGTTGCTGCTAATGTTCAATGGCATTCCCGCGTCAGAGAAACATAGTGATATCCGATACGGCGGGTAAGGATGAGTAGAAGACATTTAAAATATTCATTTGATATTAAAAAGTAGACAAGAAAAATGTGCTATTCGAATCCGACATTTTATTCGAAAAAATATAAATTAAAAAAATAAAAGGCGAATTTTCGTGCTTTGTCAGTCAATATCAAAATGCCGCAATACTGGTGAGGCAGAAGAACTGGCGCCGAAGAGTTTTTAGCGAAGTGTATTTTGCAAAGTCTGTATTTCCAATCACCATATGATTTACAAGTTTAGTATAATGAATAATTTATATCAACTTCATAATTTAGTGATAAGCTTGCTCTGTGGCTGCAAAAGCAGTGAGCGAAGAAACCGAGCAATTTTTTATTCTAATAGCAGCTTCAGCAAGCGATTTCCTCAGACTTTCCGAATGCAAGAATGATTTTAAAAGAGTTTAACACACTCGCAGCCCCATCGCTGAAATCCATTCTGAAAGATCAAACATTCTACATTAAATCTGTGGATCCCTGTGTCAGTGGGTGGGCCTTTGCTTCTCTGAACTGAGCTCTACTTCATTCAAGCACAAGAGTCGTGTCAATAGACACATGTACGCGGATGACAATTAAGAAGAAATCACTCTGAAATGTATAGGAAATATTTGTTCTGCATTGTTTGATACCTAGAGCTTATCGATGAGTTGTGTTCCTTGATCAATGTGTCTGGCTGAGGGGTTTGGAGCTGCTGCGAGTACGTGAAATTCATAGGGGGGGTCATCCCTCCCTAGCACCCCGTTCCCGGTTGCCTAGTGTAGGTAAGATCAATGATACAAAACATAAGGATTCACTTTGTTTTTTAGATCTTTGCGAATATACATGTATGTGATTTTGAATGAATTCTTGATGAATTGAACGAATTTTGATCTCTCATTTGCCGATTTAGCGATGCTTTGTATTGATGAGAATATGCACATATCTGATTTGGACGGCTCAATGATCAAATGATGGCGATTGCAAACAACCATGAAGTCGTGCGCTTAGATAATTTCTCATTTTTTCACTTCGCTTGCTTGTCATACTACTCTAATTGGTTATTCGTCAACCAGTAAGCCTAGCAGTTTCCTAGGCATGCTGATTATGGTCACGGTAGCGCAACTGGCAGTCTCATTTGTTTGAAGGAGGAAAATTCATTTCAATTTGTTCTATTGAGTTACATCAATGCGAATACGTTGTGAGGGGCCGGCCCAATTAGCAGCTGTTTGGAGTCCTGCAGACAATGAAAGTCTTGTCGGATAACTGACCGATTAAAGGACACAGTCTAGCTATCAAGAGCATCAGAGACACTTAACTCATCAGCAATTCGAACTGTTAATTATGATATTGAATAACAAATATGGCTGCGAGGTTGCTTTTGCGGATATTATTTCCACTACATGAACCATGGCAAAGCTGAAGACTGTTATTATTTCAAACTGCAGGTGCAATTGATAATAATATATGGGACACTCAAATTTCTAGACGATCTCATTATTTCTAGTTTTCTGAATGCCTCGAAAACCTTTTATCATCTTATCCTCTTTCCATCTACTATAAATTGTCTTTTCTTTGCCTGAATATATTTTCATGCTCTCTCCCTTGTGCTTTCAAATCTCATTAATTTATGTCACCTTCTCAGTTGCGTCTTTTTCCTTATCTGTCAGAGTACATTTGCTTAAGCACATTAAAATGTGCCTGAACTGAAGAAAATAATGGATAGAGTTCGCTTTCTCAACATAGGGAACGTCTGTAGGAACATGAAGCTAAAATATTAATCAAACAGTCGCAACATATTCATGCTTCCTCATTACTTTGAAAGTTACGTGTGGGCTTCTGCATATGGAAACTTTAATGAATATGTGATACATAGTTTAGCAGATGATTGTTGAATTATGCATCATAATGGATATGATGATATCCTAATATGCCACACCTGCTTCGTCTTCGCCAGTTCAGTGTTGTAAGTATTGTGACGTCAGAAATTTAGTTTACGGATAAAGCAGTGTCATGAAATTAATTTATTGATTAGGAAAACGCAATTTTGGATTCTGTGCAGATTGTACCTTTCTGCTTGTAAGGACAGTCAGAAAAAATGAATTCCAGATTGCTGATTCTCGGTGATATAACCTAAAGAAACAACATTAGAAATAAAAAAGTAACTTCAACACTTCAACCAATACTATTAAAAATACTTGCATGGGTTTCAGGTGGGTATCAGCTCATTCTTAACATAATTTTCTTAGACAAACTTCAAAGACAGATGCAATGGACAAAATTGTCATGCAAAGATGCGCTTTCGCATTCGTCAGAAGAAGCCTCAGGTCCTTTAGCTGTCATTTTATAATAGCTACAGATGAATATTCTTCTTCAACATGCCCTTCATTCGAAAGTTGCCCTTTGCTTCGTTCTAGCGCAGAACTAATCAAGTTTTGTTCCAGGTTAATTAGATCAATATCAGCGAAATTGTAGCTATTTCAGCAATGCGATCAAGCAAGTCTCAGTGTATGTAATCGAATATTCTGATCAATATCGGAGGTGATACGAAGTGGAGATTTTCATTTACATGCCTTTTATGGAGGCGATTTCCTCTTGTGAATTCATCAAAAGCAAAAGTATTACCGACAGCAGGGACATTTCGCCATTTCACTGTGAAACACAATCAGTGCAACAAAGATGATAAAATAAGACCGTGATCATGCCCCCACGGAGTGTAGGCGAAATGTTGACATCATAGAGTAAGTATATTAGGTAGAGTGGCAATTCAACATTAATTAAATCCCCATTGTGTATACATCTTTGATTTTATTAAATGAACTCGAGTTGGGACCCAGTACCATATGATAGATGTGCAAATTTTTGCACTTTTGGATAAATTTACACGTATTTGACTGATCATGAAAGCAAAACAGAAGGAATCATATCATTTTACCAATCCTTCGTGGCATGTCAACCTTGGAGAGATAATATGGTTTGTTAAGCTAGTAATGTGATGGTCAAGGCTTTACTATGCATGACTTTAATGCTTAGTCTTATCAATATGAGCATTTTCTTGTACGTGATCATGTCACATGTTACCTGCTACTGGAAGAGCAAAATGACATAATTAAAGACATGGATCACAATTATCTTTAAAATTAACCATATTTCTATTCAGATTGAAGAAATGAAACATAGATTTCATTAATCATAAAATCATACCGATGAAAATGGAATTATAACTGAAAATTTCAGCCAATAAGCATAATGAGATCTCAAGTTTTTCATGAAGACTTGCCTTACGATGCGGCTCATGAAATTCCTTTGAGAATCAGCTTAAGTTCCGCTTAATTAATATGCTTGTTAGCAAATATTCATTCCTTGTTTAATACAACATGCTTAATACTACTTGTATGTTGTCTTCATGTCGATAGACTTGGAGCTTTACAAAAAATGCTCAGATAAATTTTTGGACCACAGGAAAGTGTTCTTTGCAAAAACTGAATCTTTTTATATAAAAATTTTCATTGTATACACATACTCTTTTGAGTCGACACTCTACCTGCTATATGCTTGCGCTATGGTTGACATATTGTGGGTGACCTGTTGAGATATCAGATGTATACTTCGATTCTAATTTGAATTCGCAAAATTTGATTTTGACAGCATTCAAGACTGTTGCAAGACTATTACAGGTGCCTACTCTGGTGAAGAGAAAATTGTATTAAAAAATGCTCATATAGCACAGAATGTTTATCTAGCGCATGCTTTCCTCATACACAGCGACAACGCAAATTTGCAAAGATGTCAAGAACATACTCAATTGAATACTCACAACAAATTCAACCCACAATCAATGATGATAATGAATTTCCTCTTCAATTATGTCGCATTCATTACCATATTGTCCTAATCAAATGGATTCATTTTTATCTGAATGAGGAATTGTCTGTGGGCGCATTGATTGAATGAAAACTGCATCTAAGTATTCCTGCTCATTCATGTCGATAGAATGAGTAGTGTTGCTTTGACAATGTCACCTGATGTCGCGCATTTGTTTTGATGGCGCCTTGTCGGATGCGCTAAAGGACTACTTTTATTCCCAAAAGGTTTGCATTGATACAGAAAGATTATCCTTAAGTGTCGATGAATCAAAACAGGATTTCCTGATATTTTCCAGTTTGTATCAGAAAAACTTGAAAATAAGTTTTGATTTTTTGTGAGAATTTCAATTTTATCGCCTATCAAAGAAAGATAAATAATAATTTCACCTAATATTTGTGATGAAGTCAGCTATAGACAAATATTAGAACATGCATGTACATTTCTTCAAAAAGCATCTATCGTTCAACTGCAAATTGCCGTTATATGCATTATACCAACAGCAGTTTGAATCTCAACTAACTTGATAATGAATATGCGCCGAATAATTAGTGTGTTGCAAGAATTATCATTAAAACAAAACTCACTGAAAACTTCTGTCACTGCATCATTATGTCACAAAGCTTGAGTGTCATTTTACCATTCAAATATCATGCAAAGCTTATTAGATCTTCATGGACTTTACCAGTACAGGTAGATTACAAAGTTTCATTCATGTGGAACAGAGTTAATCTCCATTGTTTGCGTGTTTGCGTGAGATGACCATGGCCATCGGAGAACACACTTGGACACCGACGGTCACAATCAGAACTGCACGTAATTCATGTTTCCTTCAACTAAATTGAATCAGAACATACTCAAACACCACTTCAGAATTGATCGATAGGAATAATATTACCATTTGACAAATTTATCACGGAGAAAAATTGAGTCTTGAGCATTGATGATTTCCTGAAAGGATAGCTTCAATTGCGGAGATATCACTTTACTCTGCTTATATTGCGTTACTTGATAATGTTGCTTAAATTGATTTTGTCTGTCATACAGGTCCTAGAACACTATTCTGAAATACCTTAATCCAAAAGTCGTGCTCATAAAGTAGGTGAACACAAAGTCATGATGATAGTAATTTAAATCTAAGATGAAAAATCATATGTTCATTTAATCTAAATTATTGGAAGATAATTCATATAACAAATAATGTCTGTTAGCCAAGGGAAAGGACATCATCTTCTGGCACCATTTTTTATTTTCTTATTCATGAATAAGCTTTTCAGTGAAGCGTCGACGGAAAATAAAACATGGTACCCGAAGATTATGTCCTCCTCCTACCGAACGAACCTGGTATGTGAAGGCACTCAAGCCATCAATGCTCTAAAAAATCTATTAGTTGAGGATAGAAAAGCTGACTGAAAATCATGGCTGGTCCAGACAGGCACCTGCTTCCATTTCTACAATTTCGTGTTGCTGTTCATCATTTATAAAGTAAATAATGCTGAGTCCGAATGTGATTTCAAGACACAATACTGTCACAGATCAACTTAGCGAGATTTGCCACTGGGCATATATGCGACCAAGCATTGAGGACATTAGACGACCCACCGACATCTTGCTTCCAGACTGGAGTCTTGGACGACCGGGAGCTATTGACCTCACGGTAGTCCACACGCTTACTTCTAACAATATTTTGGTAGCGATTACAACCGTAAGATCTTTCCCTGAGATCGTTGAAAGTCGCAAGCACTCCTCCAACGACTCAAAAGTGTGCAGAACTCGGGTGGAGATGCCTACGAATGGCGGTGTCTGTTTTTGGAGAATGGGGAGCGAGTCGAAAGATGTTTTTTCACGAATTGGTGGGAAAATATCAATATAGACAGGATCCCGCTTTTCCGAAGTTAGGGTTGCAATTTCTAGGAAGTTATTAGTGTCTTTAATGGGTTGCAATGCCCGATCGCTTTTTGGCACACAAGCAATTCACAATTGGGCAGGAAGAGATCGCAAATTTGCTAGCAAGTCTTTTAGGTTCTGAGCCGGATTTTTTTCTAAATGTTTTGTGCCTTTTTTATCTACAAGGGTTGCTTTAAAAGAACTTAGTAGGACAATGATTTGATGATTTCTAGCTTTTGTAATTCCATTTTTGATTTTTTTACAGTGACTCTTTTTACTTCTATAATTTGCAGTCATTGTTCATTGTTCTCATGCCAAATACATATTTCGTCGTGAAATATATTTCATACTATTTTAATTTAACAAAAAAATAATGATATGATTGCCAACCGCAAAAATTCAAATGGGATCAGTTCGAGTCTGATAATGGTGGATTTGACTGCGAAGGAATGTCTTGATCTGCAAAATATGTGATTTTGTGGATGACACACATGCATATAAATTGGGTTCTGCACGAGTTTCGCGAATCAAAATCAGTAGCAATATGATAAAACCCGTGCAACTGCGTAAATCTGAATCGTGGAGTTTGACTGTTTTTGCGAAGTAGAATAGACAAAAAATAAGGCACATAATTCACACTGGCAAAACCATTGATGGCTTTATCTAGAAAAATTCATCGATAATGTTGACTGAATGTGTTCTAATAATGTCATATCTATTCTTACAAATTCAAATTAGTCTATTTTACTTTGAAGTTTACATGACTGTCAATTGGTCATCTATAACCAAAAAAGCAGTCCGGTCTGATGGCGGTTCTCCACGCGTTCCGATCTTGAACGTCGATACGCCCAAGGTTTAACGCCTTGAAGTCAGCTCGCACGTTGTCGCCCCACCTCTTCTTCGGTCGTCCCCTTGACTTGCGTCCTTCTACCTCCTGAGTCATCAATTTCTTTTGGCCAGGAGTCCTCTTGCATTCTTCGCACATGACCATACCAGCGGAGTCTTCGCCCTCGAATGACAGTTTCCAATGGATGGATGCCAAGCCGTCTCTTGAGATCCTCAGTAGGAACCCGATCAGCTAGCCGTTTAAGATCCACCTGATCATCGCATTGTCGCTGCGGCTCAAACGATTGAGGTCCTCCAGTGATTGGCTACGTCTCAGTGGCATAAGTCATCACACTTCGCAGACACATGTTGAAAACATGGCCTCGACTTCGGAGGGAAATGCTGCTGTTCGTAAGAATGGGAGGGAGCTCTCGAAAATTCTTCCATGCAAACATAATTTTCGTCGTCATGGCGTCACTGCAGCCACCCGCTTGACCAAGCTTGTCTGCGAGATAACAAAACTGTGGAGTATATGAAATGCAGAAGTTGCTCATTCTTGATCAGATGAATGTTTTACTGCGATACAGTAACACATCCGAAGCATTGCATTTTAACACATAACATGCTATTTCACAGTGGTAAGCCTGTCCGATTTCCGTTAATTGCTTCCCACAAACAATTCTCTTCGCTAATGCGAATCTGCTTCGTATCTTCGATTATAGTTAAAGTAAGAAATTGAAATTTCCAATTTGTAGTTCTGATATTTGCAACAGATGGAGAAGAAATAATATTTTATTTAATCCAAATCGAGTCATTTGTAAAGACTGTTCGCTACTATGTAACACTGCAGTCTACGCTAGGACTGCATTGCTTCTGGAACATCCGTTGCTACAATCAATTTACAAGTTTTCAAAAAGGTACTCCTAAATTATGTTAGACTTTCTATTGTTGATTGGTAAACTCAGGAAACTGCTACATCAATAATGAGGCAAGATTTAGTGAGCATGTCTGTTTGCATTACTCGTGTGCAGTTAGTTCCTGAGCAAATTATTTGAGCCAGCATAATGAGATTAGAACACAATTTGAATATTTGTTCCCGGGATACTACTAGAGCATGTCCTTGGGTGCACATAGACTTCGAAATTGACGACTTTTCTTTCATTTTGTATAATTCATTTGTTCTAAATTGTTACTGTTGTTAAACGAAATTGGGTCCTATATCAACCAACACTAGGTCCCCACTTGTCAATACCGTCATTAACTTTTTCTATTACCAAATGGCGTGAAATAAAGCAGAAATTTCGTGATTCTCTGTTACTATATAATGTTTTGCGCAAACATTACAATAAACTCAGCTTATTATAATCCTGGTTTACGAAATCAGCTGTCAATTATAATCAATCGGAAGTGACGGATTCATCTCTATAATCATCAAGCGCAATGAAATGCAAATTTTTGTAAATTTCCTGGATATCAAAAAATGATAATAAAAAACGGACCATCTAAATTGTATCAAATCAATCTGGTCCAATTGTGTCACTTCTATTTGGCACGAGGTGATTTTCATAAGCGGATTTTACTTATATGACTAACGTCACAATGCACTTATTGTTTTTTTAAACATTGCAATTATTACGATGTTTTAATAACGTTCTATAAGCAAGAATAATGCGATGACACTTTTGTATATAGGCATTACTTCATTGTGTGAATTTAAAGTGTTTCTCGCGGTCCCGGGAATTGCGATACCCTAATCATAATCAATGCCTAATAATCCTAGAAACCCTAAAGAGTGACAGCAATGACTACTAATAAATCCTTGATTTATTGCTACTATATGTGATAAAGAATTGAAAAATTACAGGGGTTGTCGCTGCTGAGATTACACTAGTCGTATTTTACTAAATTTTGTTTCAATAAGACAATAGCCTTAATTAGGATACTTATTGATGATCATTTATATAACATCACTAAGCCAGAATGAGTTTCAGCAAAATATTTTCCATGATTACCATATGGTGTTTCATGGTTTCATTGATCTATCTAAATGACATGTCCGTGCTTATCTTTTTTTTGCGGCTCTTGATTCGAATGCAAGGCTATTGAAAACATTTAACTCCTGATCGTCATATCTTGAGACAATGAACAGGTCCATGTAATAAAAGCGAAAAATACTAATTGATTTCGTTGTAGGCTTATAATGATTTAAACAAGCAGTGTACATGTTCTACAGCATTTACTTGAGCTTCACACAAACACCTCTCATTCGAAAGTTATGGATACATATAGCATTGAATACTCTAATCTCTCAATATCTTTAGCTCTGCGGTATCATCAGACTTACGATAATTTTTAAAATTTGGGAGAGATAATCTACAAGCACAATCTCAATATTTCTTGAAAACATGACTTGCTAACTTTTCAATTTGTAATTTGAGATGAGAATTTCCAGCCATCTGCGACAATATTTTCAATGATTCAAACAACGGTAAAGAAACGTTCCTTTGAGGATCTATCTCCCCGTATCTGATAGAATCAAACGAAATCTCGATTTCCTAAATTAAAGTCTTGAGCAATTCATCAATGTGGCAGCGTCTGCACTCCATCGCTTGGCAATTCGCATTGATTAATGAGAGTCATCTATTAAGTGTTGTCACATCCTCGGTCTTCAATCATGAAAAACAATAAACCACGGAAAACGTATCTTGTTCTTGAGATGATGAAAATATCTTGCTGCTTTTCAAACAACTCAATTGCTTTTTTGTCGGCTTAACTTCAACGAAACTGTTAAAGTCTTGAACAGTATTCTGTCGAGCAGTTATCAGCATAGAACTTCATTTTGAGGGTCTCATTAGCATTTGATGCTTCATCAATGCCACATATTTCTTGGGACGTTCGGTAAATTTCTGCCTTTATTAAACCTTAACCTTTATACATAATTTATTACATGGTCTTAATATTGTACCAGGGTCTTGGGGGGAATGCTACCGTTATAAACAAGTAGAAATTGTTTAGCCGTGAATTAAAGAAAGAATTCTGAGATGATGGCAAAATCATGGTGTCTTGCATATAAAAGCAAATGCTAATTTCTGACTACACGTCTGAAATGCATATCTGTTGTTTGATTTCGATGAAGTTTGTAATTATGCTTTAAAACACGATTGTTTCTTGTTCACATGTTTCTTCCATGTTTCCCAATGTATTTGGAAATCAACATTTATTGACTTATGGGCATTAGGGCATTAGGAAATATCAAAAGAGCTCGTTCTAGGTTCAATGTTCGATGATTGGGAAGAAACTTTTAATTTTTAAATTTTTAGCGATTAAAATGGAACACAATCTTTAGTGCATGTCACGACTATGAATTTTTGATGCAACAAAATATTTAATTATTGATATTTTATTGAAGGTACACATTGGAAATGCGTTGTAAAGAAATCATTCTGTTGTTGAAGTCAGAGTTTCGACCTCGACCACGCTTGAAATTTCAATCGAGGTCGAAACACTGGTTGAAATCAGTTGATTTAATTGAAAACAGTATTTTTCTGCAGATGCATTGATTCAAAAACAAATGAATTATGATTTTGCTCAATGTAAGTCTTGCCATTTACATCTATACTTCTTCCTTCTGGATTCTACGTAAAACCGAAAATCTGCTCTGACAGAAGATGTGACCTCTTCCTCAGAGTACATATAATCCCTATAAGTGACAGGCAAAATGTTGAGGGATGCAAATTAGTCTTTATAGTGGGTGAAATGGCAACTCCAGACATCTTCCTATTTTCCAACTGAAAATAAAGCTCAATATTTGATGATTCTGTTATTTCATACAAAAATTTAATAAATTTAGTCTGCATGTCGAAATAGGTTCAGACTTCGACAACTATTATATCTTTCATGTGAATTTTGATGAATTTTTACTTCTTTTCTTGTATGGAATTTACCTTTGTCTTGCTGTCACAATTTCCTTTTATTTCAACAGAATCAGCGGTTATCGGGTCTACAAACGTCGAACAAGTCCTCTAATTCCGATTCCGCCAGTCATTTATTCAAGAATGCCGTATCTTGTAAAGCTAATCGTCTTCTTGGAGTTGCCACTGTATAACTTTCTTGAAAACGATCCAAACGATCCAAATGAGCTTTCTCTGTATGAGGACCCAAAGTATATGCTAGAACCAATTCCTGACGCATAAGAACTCATATCTGATTTGATTTTCCACCGAATGTGTCAACTGTATATGGTATATCATTTTCAACTTGTAAATAAACATTCTGAGGAAAACATCTCTACAGTATCAGGAATTTTGATATTCACATTGAAATTATATTTCTTGACCATTTTGACGAATAAGCTGTGTCGTGTGTATATATATTTCCTTTGTCATTCTAATTGAAAAATGATACCTCTGTCATTATACAGTATTTTTTATCTTGCCATCGTTGGACTCACCATTTGTGTTGTGATGATGTGATTACTGAGATAAATAACAATCAAATTATGAATTTCAGTCAAGTGCGCAATTAGCATTTACAATATGATTATTATTCACAATCATGCGCATTCCCATAGACTGTATTCTCTTGCTAAATGACAGTAAAAAGTGATAGTGCTGAACGTGACAAAAAGCATCAAAGACAAATTAACCTGATACATCCTCGAAGTTAAATCAAAACCTGCGTAACTGCGACAAGCTACGTAGTTCACAATGTCGTTCCGAGTCAAGTCCATAACGCTGCGCAATACTTTATTTCGCGATAAACAGATAAAGTATTAGGCCTACATGAATTAGTTCATTGGTTCATCATAACTTATGTTCAATACGATCAATCAGACTAAGAATGTATGGATAAAATCAAATAGCTTTCGAAGTAGAAGAAATTCAAATATTAGGTGAAAGTCATGTCAGAATTATTTCACCTTATCTACTATAACTTTACTGACATCTGCTAATTTGCGTTCTTAAACATTTGCATAGAGCTTGGTGAAAACATCATTTTTCCAATCATATACCATTATAGCTCATCTCATTCTTAAAGCTCATCATTTGTAAATGCACGTAGATTCAGCTGTTCGATCACTCAAACATTCAAGACATACATTTCGAATAATGCAATTTCTACTCCAGTATTCATGTTTATTCATGGGTCTTATTTTCCGCACATGCGCACAATTAAAGCTGATCATGTATTCTGTAACTCTATAGCCTAGATATTTTGATCGTCATTATTTGTAACATTTGATGCTATTTGGATATTGATTTCGAAAATACAATTTTGTGCTTGATATGGTTATTCTATCATCGACATTGTCTGGAAGCGGATGATGAAATACACAATGAACTTTTGTATGAGAAATCTATGCTCCACCCGTAAGGATCAAGCCATAGAAATCGAATCATCGATGACGATAGCACATGAAATTCAGATTGACTGGAATAGTGTAGATAACAGATATCTGCGCGATTTCCTAATGCATGGTTTCCTGTCCCCAGGTGTCTATTACATAAAACTTTGTGACTGCATCAATACATGAGTGTTCGATTCTCTCATAAGAATTTCGTTAGATAAAGGTTTTAGAGATGAGAGATGAGTGGATGTTGATGAGAATCATGACATTTGATTGTATAAAACAATTTCTATAAGTGGATTCACTCATCGCTTTCGAGGATGGTAGAGAATGTTAGAGATGTGACTCTTATGAGATGCTCGATCTCTCATAGTCAAGCATCCAATCTATATTTCTGTTGTGCGATGATTGTCTTATATTGTATTGAACTTACATTACATGAGAATTGGTTTGCGGAGTCACTACGTTTTTGTGAAGTTATATATGGGCAACGATTTCACTTAACTAATGACTTTCAGTCGATCAAGGGGCCGACAAGGATTTCGAAAACCGAGAATGTTTAATGATCTAATCTATTTCGGGACAAAGATTTTCTCGTTTGAACAATTCTGACACCCATCGATTCTAGGCAACATAGCTCCACTGCGACCAAGATTTATAATCCCGTTTTATCGGAGGCAAAACTGCATAGGTCTCATTCGTCATAAGGTCATCAGATTAGGTGAAGCAGTAAATTCATAGCAAGAGAGTCGATCATTAGACAGTAATTTCCTTCCATTAATATTGGCCTTGTGTTGAGTGATTTGTTTCGAACGCCGCCACACAGTCATTTTAAAAATTCGTTGCACATTACATTTCATTAGCTGTCATTGTAATAAATACAATTAATATCTTCTGCTTGAGCACATACTTAACATTATTACAGGAAAATGCAAGTTTGGTTTGAAACAAACAATTGATATAACGATTGTTATCGGTCATTGATTCATAAACTTCTGCCGATCATCAAAGTACAAACATAAATTGAATTGTTTCGTTTATTAATCATTTATTATTGAAATCATGACCACCAATTTCTTACTTACTTTGCTTCCGCGTTTTGAGTCTGCTTGTTCCATTATGTCAGGCTGCTTCTTCTTATGGACCTCTTATAAATCTGATTGCCGAGGACTGCTTCAGCAATCAGATGCCACCATTTCATTCTATGTCTTCTTCCTCGGACGCCAATTCGGTCTCTTTCCCGCCTTGCCTATTTCAACTTTCACACTCTCTTTACCCAGTCTTCTTCCTTCTTTCGGAAAGCATGTCCCAACCATCGCAAACAATTTCTACGGAGACTTCAAGTTAAAGCGCGTTTTCAATTCCGCGCTTGAGAACCGCTCCCTGAGTGACACACCACAAATTTGACGACACACCATGGATATCTCAGCCGCATCCGGCCTTCTTTCATTTTCTGCTTTCAGAAGCCATGATTCGCTTGCACAGGACATAAAACTTCGGATGCAAGCTATGAAAATCTTTCCTTTCATGCCATGTGTGGGTACCCTGGATGTCTACGAAGCCGACAGTGCGTGGAACCCTCTCCAAACTTTTTGTATTCTCATGGCGACAGCAGCCTAACATCTTCCTCCAGCTAACAAACGTCCCATGGCTTCATGCTCGTCACCATCTCAGTGTTGTCTGACTGTTGTGTGGTGTCGCTCCCTAGCACTTTTTGCACACAAACGGCTATGTGCAAAGCGGCAAGGAAGCTTTACTTCGATAATACGCAATTGGCAGTGGTCACGTTCTTTAATAAGGCTTACTGATTCGCATGTGAAATTTGGGTACTAAACTTATGTAAGCACTTCTTGATATTTTCCAGTTTCTCATAGAAGAATTTCCGCGCGTCTGTTTGAATTTTACAGTTGCTTTTCAATATCTCTTTGGTCAGTCTTGGTTTCTTTAGAACTTTTCTGTTAATTTGGCCACCATCACTCATTCGCCGACGCGGACAGAGTTATTGCTTACAGCGTCATGCTGCAAATGTATTGTTAAATTGCGAAGATGTAACTTTTTGAGACTTATCTATCAAATCAATACTGATGTCACTTGTCTTCGAATATTTTCGTTTTTATGTTCACATTTCTCAAGTTGTTTTAGACGAAAATTCACTATTTTCTCACATGTTTTTTATATTTGAATTTGCATTTCATCCATGAATCGGAGCACAAATGGATGATGCAAATAAAGACGATGTGGATATAAGCACTAATCAGCAATAGCAACTTTGATACTTTATATGAGCATGAGTTTATTCTGATATCACTGTTTCGCCCCCAAAAATATATTGGCCTTATTTTCCTATATTCGGCAGGTGTGCTTAATAAATTGACATGTATTTTTATAAATATTAAATGCAAATGGAAGTTTAAACAACTTATATAACAAGATTCATTAGGTAAGCTATGACTTACTCCAGTGCATGTAAAGCGAGTTAGATAGGCTATACCGCACATACCTATAGTGTTTCTATATTCTTGATTGTAAGATATTGATAAAAAAAGGATAAAACTTTCAAACAGCAACTTGGAGCACATTGCAATTATTATCAAGCTAGGGAGATACTTAATGTCGACGATATAGCCGACATTTATCCAAAACTGAATTCATTCCAATTTCGCATTCTAAATATATTTGACCATGCGCTCAGTACGCAGCTACATAATATTTATTAATTCTGTTTATATTTCTGAATGATAAGATGAAAACAATTGCATTGTTATGAACAATGTGTAGTTCAATCATACTTAAATCAAAGATCTTCAATTAGTTAATATATCAGTATAGGTTAAATCAAAGGAAAGCTTTATAACGCACCGGTAGTAAATATATTTAAGCTGTCAATTACAGTCATTGCAATAAAAAGTCGTTTCCCACTAATACCACACTTCTCATTGGCCCAATAGGAATTTTCGCCTATAGAAGAATCTTTATGTCTGCACAAAATACAAAGAATGTACTTCGTTTACTTCATTCTACATATTTATTGAAACTTGGGCTTGGGTTTTGACCCAAGCTTTAGTCCAAAACTTGCATTGGGTATACCCAATACAAGGTTTTGTACAACCTTGATTCAACATTGTATCCACATTCCACACCAGTGATTCACACACAACTTGCGTTCACCGATGCTCATGCAACTTTGTCATTTTATCTGCGCACAACAGTATTAGGCTACAACAACTGACAACAAATCTCGAAATTCAAAAATCTGAGAAACTGCTCCATTTCGATGTTCGGATCCAAGGGTCGAAGACCCTATTCACAGGACCTGAACCTGTGACCTGGTGTGCTGGTGTTTTGCATTGTTGCAGTTGTTGCACTTAACTTCCGATTTCCGTATTACTATGTCTGTGTATGATTCTGCTGTCTTTTCTCAAGCATTGAATACAGCATCGTTCACTGCTAATAGTCGCAACTGCATATCGATGCATCATTTTATGTTAGAAGGCCTTGATGATAGACAACGATACCATTTAAAACGTTTTCTTCAAGAATATTATTATTAAAGTTAAATGGAAAACTTATTTCAAAAGGGATCGACTCAACTTGATGACGATGCAATCGCTATCTCTAAATATCCTAGTTGGAAATAAACGGGTCGTAAAGGATGCGTCACAGATAATTAGAAAACAAAATTTTGAGAAAATCTTCATCATCCAATCGATCGCCGATGAAGAAGGCCATTATTGTAAATTATCGCTAAAATACGTATGGTCTGAAATTGCAGTTCACAGCGCAACCTTGTTCGAGAAAGAAAATTGCTTTCTTTAAACACACCTGCAGTTGATAATGATAGCCTTAACGTTGCCAATGCCAACTTACGAATTGTATTCAATTGTGAAGATACTGATTTCTATATCATCTTAAAGGTCAAGTAGTTTTTACTTCAAATGCTCTTCTGTAATGACTTCTCAATTATAAGTATTAGCTGCACAGTATAAGCGCTGTTTTCACGTGACACATGAATAAGCTATGAAAGCACATGCGCTCTAATTGTCAATTTTTCATTGTCTAATTGTCTACTGTGTTGTTATATGTACAATGTGTTTAAGACTTTATAACGAAAAGTTTTTAGGATTAAAATATCCATTGTCTTTATTTCGATGTTATGGTAGTCTTGAGTTTTCAGTGCCGAGTATTCGAACGAAACATGTCTGGAGCTATTGAATGTAAAGTTTCAAACCGACAAGGTATAAAAAGTTTTATAAGCGTGTGACATTTGAAAGTTACTCCATCTAGGACTTAGTTATTTCCTAGATTTCATTTCCTAGATTAGGAAAAGTTTGTTACTATTAGTGATAGATGATTCATTATTAGTTCATTATTAGTTGATGATGTTGATGCGAAGTTCGCAAATTGATTGTATTGATGGTAGAGACGCAATTGAATATCTTTCATTTCAAGACAGCTTCAAAACATTTGATGCAAATTATGACTACTCTCATACTGTTGTGACAGTTGTAAGAAACATTCGCAGACGAAGTAAGGTAAATATGGTATTTTAGCTATCATGCATTATACTTGAAGCAACTTCTAAGAGAAACTGTTGAGGGATTGAAAATATAGGAAGCGATTCTGCTAAGATGATGTGAGTTTTTAGAGCTAATTTACATTTACAGCAGCTGTCAAACAATTATGATTCTAGCCGGCTAGGCTGAGCTTTTTCATTATGAAACCTTATCAGGATATGTGACCACGAAATGTGGCAGACTACTGTTAACAGGGTGACAGTCTGAAATGAATAAATTTTTGGGACATTAACATTTAGCATATGTGACCACAAAGTGTGGTAAAATGATTTCACTGAAATTCTATGTCGAAAGCGAGAAATTGTATTCATCGTTTCACGTCATATTTTCAATAAGATGAGGTTTATTGGAAATGCAGAAAGCCTATGCTGAAATTGTCCAATTACACGACGACTTCCTCAGTTCTGTTGAATGCTAGTTGAGTTATTCAGACTCAGGGACCTACATGTCATCCTTCTAAGAAATCTAAAAAAATGAGAACGCAGTGATTTATGATCAGAGCCAATGTTATTCCTACAGAAGTTTTTTTTTGCTTAGTAAATAATAAATCACATTGTTTATAAAATAGGTTAGCTACTGTCGGAGGTATTCTTCATGGTCATTGGTAGGCCAAATGCTTAATTAAGCCTTTTGATATAGGCTACAATTTACTTGCTTCAGCTTTGATGATGAAGAGTTTCCGTTAAAAAATTTTATTAAGGCTACAATTCGAAGAAATTTCGAAGATAGCAATGAGTCCATTCATGATATTAGAAACATATGAACCTGACGATTCTAACAACGCATCTACAGTCTGTTTCATAAAAAGTGGATCATCCTAAAATTTGACTAAATAAAACATAAGTATGATACAGAAAGCATTTTTCATGTTATTTCATGTCCCTAATATATTTAAATGTCCTTATATAATCTGATAAGCTATGATACAGTAACGGCTCTTAAGAAGCTAATATTTTGTGACCCTACCCTTATTGTCAATGAAATTACCAATTCGTCTAGGCATTGATTCGATGATATCGTTGATTTTTGACAGATCTAACTTTCTCCACTCTCTTTTTAACAGTGACGTAAGTTGTGATACGCCATCTGCACAGATCTTTCTAGATCTGTGGCCATCTGTAGGTAGCAGTGAACGACGAACGTTACGTTTTAGAATACTCCATACATTTTCTATGGGATTCAGATCAGGAGAACGAGCTGGCCAAGATAATGTCCTAAGCCCTAATGGAGACTTGCATAAGTTGACTCTTCTACTCCTGTAACACGTAGCATTATCATCCATAAATAATCAAGTCGATGGATCACCAAGTTGATCTGTCATTTGGCCAATGTTCATTCGTAAAACATTCACATAGCGTTCAGAATTCATGGTTCCTTGCTGTATGTGAAGTTCAGAGCGGCCATTGGTCCAAATGCCAGCCCAAATCAGTAGAGTCGCACCACCTTGTACCCGGGGACGATGTAAATGTCTCGGAATTTCCTGATCAGATTTTATCCATAATCTCAATCGACCATCACTATCCTTCAGACGGACTGATGCCTCATCAGACCAGACAACCCGATCCCATTGATTTCGCCAGTGACAATGACTCATTGCCCATCTGAGACATCTTTTTGTATGCTGATCTGATAATTCGATCTGAGAGGGCCTCTTACAGCTCTTGAAATTCGACTCAATAAGTCTTCTACGAATAGTGGACTTAGAAATAGACGAGTATAGTGCAGCCATCTCAGTTAACGAGAGACTTGGATCAACTTTAACAAATCTCAAAATTAGGCGGTCTATACGTTTGGATGTTTTGCGTGGACGGCCAGAGCCCTCTTTACGACAGAGTCGAAAATCATCATTATGCCATCGATGCACATTTGTGTAAAGGACATTTAGTCGCTTGCTTGTAGCTCGCAAAGAAAACCATGACACTTTGCCTTTTGTGAATGCGATCTCGTTATTGTTCATTTGTGCTTTGTATTGTTTTCAACCGGTAAGAGATAGATTTCTGGCTGAAAGCAATCAGGAGTGCTGCCAACACCACCGCAACGAAGTCAGGAAGCTATGGAACATGAAGTCCAGTTAATCACATGTAGCAGTTACATTATTGTTGATGAATAATGGTGCTATACTGGCTCTGATTGACCGATTTTCTTTATTTTTGTTTTGCTTGATAGCTTTTGGCTTGTAGAACAACATATTACATAACAAAGGAAACAAATGTAATTTTATAAGAGTGAGGTATGATTTTGTGTAGCTAACATTGCTAAATGAAGATCAAATTATCTACTACTTTTTTATCTATAACAGGAAAACAACTCAATATTCATGCTTGAAATTTCCAAGAATGATATTAGTAAGCACGACTGACATATCTTCCAAATTTCAGAGAAATTCGTTCAAGTTTGGCGGAGTTAGACAAAGTTGAAGTTAAGGCGAGGTTTAAAGGTGATCCATTTTTTATGAAACAATCTGTATTAATGAGCCATTTGTTGAGGACATCAGCACAAGTAGAGGTTTTCAGGGACGATGATGATATTACTATTGAAAGTGAAGGCAGTGAATCAGCAATCGCTAGTGTGGAAGTTGTGCGAGTGCTAGTCTTTCTCATGTCTGTCTCTCCACATTTTTTGTGGTTGGCCTCGATCAAAAGCCTGTGGAACATCAAAGCCTCAAAGATTTAAACTTTCCATACCGATGAGTGGAATATTCTTCGTGAGCTGAACAATACGAATTGTGATCATAAAATTTACTATATAGTGCAGCTATTTTTCTCAACTATGAAATAGAATCAGTTACAGAAATTGTGCGCGCTGGTGTGGACCTGGATAATGCGACTGATATCTGGCAGCGACAGATAGTCAGAGTTCATTATATCGAACTGTCATGGCCATAGAATTAGACAGGTCGTCTCTTCTTCCGTTTGACTAGAAGGGAAGCATTGGAACATGTAACGTTATTGAAATGGCACAATCTTCTGACTTAATACCATAGCAATCGAACATTCCAAGCCAGTTCAACATTAAACACGCCAAATTGTGCAAGGTTTCAGTGACTGCTATCAACCGGATCACACAGCAAAGAGACGCAGTCGATGTCAATTTCTACAGAGAAGTTTGTGAACGTTTTTTCATGCACCTGCTAACTTTTTTTAAAATGATCGGAGGGCCCAACATTATCGAGAAAACTTTTGCGCAATGATCTGAATTCTTCGAATCTGAAGGAATCGTGGCGATCGGAGCAATCCGCAATCGACGCATGACGGTTTTTCCTATCTCTGTAAGGTATTAAAAATTTCTTTTTGCCCACTTATTAAGTTCCTGCATGTGCCATCTGTTTGAATCAGTCTACACTTCTAGCAAAGTGATACGATTAAACAATCTAATTCTGTGGTCATGGCAGTCTTCAAACATTTTTTACGCTGCGTTCAATGCGATGAATTTCTATGAGAAGCACGACGTCAACACGAATTACTTAGCAGCTATCTGTAATCTGCATGTATTTCACTGGTGCTTCTCTCTGACTTCGTTCCTGAAGTGGAACTGTTGATGAACAGCCGGTCGGATAAAGGAGAAAGTCCTTAACCAAATTCCAAAACTTTCCAAATTGCCTTGGACTTGCAAAAGAAGTGGAATGAACGTATCCTGAGACTTCGAGTCAATCAGCGATTTCGCATTGAATTTCAAGACAATAATTTATTTCTATGTTAGAGACTTTGAAAACACCGTGTTGACGCTGTCATGCACAATAAAATAACAATTGCGTAGTATGGCATAACGTCGGTGAATCGGCAAAAGGCCCTATGTGCAAAATATTCAAAAATGACCTAACGCAGAAATGTTCTAAACTGTATTTTACATCATGTCGTAGGAGGATATCATGAAATTCGATCTGCAAATTTGTTTTAATTTATAAGAAGTGCAAAGGGCCTTATGTGCATGCTTATTTCATTCTTATTCATAAGCAATTTTCGTAGACTGCGACCAGCCTAATTAGCTTTTCATTTAATTATAGCCAAAAGGTAGCGAACCGAATAATTGAGTTATCCTTGTATATACTGCTGTCCCGACCTCAGAACGATGCGTGGTTTATAAACAGATAAAAATCCAGGTTCTTACGTTGGATGATCAAATTCAGTCACAGATACTGTATAGTCCCGACCGCAGAACCATTTGTGACTTACAAATAAATCACAATTAAGTTCCCACGTTCGATTAACAAAATCAATAATGACTAGGGTTTGCAATCCCTAATCGCGTGGACATTTGTAAATCCCGAAATGCCGTGATTTTATCCGGGATTCATTTAGTTGTTATTTCAGTAGTTATTTATCGATGTTTTAATAGCAATTTGGCAGCTCTGTCAAATGTTTTGCCAGTGGAAAGTGAATAGATTTCCGAATGTCTCTCGATATTTTTCTTGATTTTTCTAATTCAATATTGTATTGCAATATTGCTTATTTGCAAATGTTTGACTATATATTTACTGCCAACATGTATTTTAGTCAAGCATATAGGCACAGGGACTAGGAAAACGTATAAAGCAGCAAGAATTGCAGAAGTCTTTCTTCTAAACCTATAATTACATTTTCTTTCTTCGATTCGATTCCTCCCAGCAGTGGATCACTTAATAAGGGCATCGGCGAGTTCTGTCAATTGTTAGTTGCGCTGCGTGTGGCGTCACTATGTCGGCTTTCGTATTTAAGCGGCATGTTGGCCAACTTTTTGCTCGATAGCCACTAATTTCTTCTGCTTCTATATTTTCGAGAGGGATTACAATCAAACAGTCGTCTCCTTCTGTTCAACTATGCCTACAATTTTTAATAGATAGTGGATGAACCTAATGATCGGCATACGTTTCTGGCTATTTCAAATGGGCTCGCTCTGTTAAACACTGATAAATTCTTTCTTATAGACCTTAGAGGAAGTGATGATGCATGACTGTGGAAGTATCAAAATGCTTGGAAAAGTAATTATTGCGGTTATTAGTGGGAATGCAATTCAGCATTCAGTCAATAATGTAATATAGTAGGCTTACTGAATGCAGTATGAAAGAAAAGCAATACCTGTCATGCATGCTCACTATACGAGCAAGCTGACTCACAATGCCCAAATTATCACGCTATAGCGTCATCAGTGACGGTCACATTATGTGAAGTAGAAAATTATACATGAAGAGGATCTTGAGCAAAATTTTCACATGCATGTCAATATTGGCCTATTGTAGAGCGATCTGTGTCAGTATCTCAAGATTAGGAAATAAATTAGAATAACGAAATCCCGAGATTGACTTTTTTCAACCCAGAAATCCCGCGATTTGGAAGAGTTATCAGGATAGCATTCCCTAATAATGACTCTTCACACAGTATTCATGAGCATTGAAGTTACCTTGATGACATTTGCATCATTTTACCGCGATGTCGTACGGAAAGATAGGGCTATTTTCCTATTCGTTCCTTCAGCGTTTGAGACCATTGCGCTGAATAGACATTTGGCACCTTGCGCAGGCACACCTTTATGCGCGGTTGCTCGCACCTGAGTTTTCATTCCTACACCTACAGTGTATCTCAGTGGTGGGCAACGCGTGGCCCGCCGACCCATGTTGGGTGACCCACCACCGATTGTCATATCCAAGGTAGCCCGCGGACATTATTTGAATCGGTGATGTGAAAATGGCCGTATCCGACTTTGACCTTTAAAAGGCTGGAGGTTGATCTTTAGAATTAGAAAAGGCATTAACTAATGATTTATTGCGCAATATGATGGCACAAAAATTTTCATTCGAATGCTCAATCCATGTTCCGTTCGCAATGAATATCTTCTCAATATGAACGTGGGTGACAGAGCCATCAACTGCGTGACTACTTATCATCATATTACCAATAAGGGCATATTACTATCATTTAATAGCACAAAAAGCTTCCGGAATTAGTTAAAACAGTTCATTATTAATATTTTAAAGTGCAAAATGCAGTTCCCTAAAAGACACCAGTTTAGTTGAATACACTGCTGCTGCATACATTTACAAATATAATTATATATGCATGCCATGTGCTACCACTACGTAGATACCAGTTATATAGTACAGCAGTCCTAAAAATTGCGCTCAAAAGTAATCAATGAATGAAATTTGAACATACCTATTTCTGCCTTTTAAAAGTGGTCCTCTCGCAGGTTACTTTTTGTGGCCATCCATCTCAACTTGGTTGCTCCCCTCTGGACTGTATTTCCATGGAAATCCTGTAGGAATTCCTTCGCATTACAGACACCAGTAAACATTTTTTTATGCAATAGCATTAAACTTGTTCGTACAGTACGATTCCTGCAAATCATGTACATATGTTCAGTTGTCAAATATATACCCTATGATATTATATGTACATATTGAAAGCATGACTAGTAACTGATAAGAATATTAGTGTCTGATTTGTTTTCATATATGAGCTATGAACTTAGCACAGCAACAATTATGCGCAATCATGTCTAGCCTACACTACATATAGCACAAAGATCTTAATTAATTGAAACATAATAATGCCTATTGCAAGATTGACGGAAGATGTCGTAAATGCCCCAGCTATGTTCGATAAAATGTGGTTGAGAAAGTCCAAAAGGATCAAAATTGAGATAATTAGCAGATAATTCATAGCAGCTATAGTACTTCATATTAAAGTTGCAGTAGATTCTTAATAATAGATTCTAAAGAATTTTTATGCCTTGTTTACGACATTTTAAAAGCTTTGATTTATATTGCTCTTTTCCCAAGCATCTACAAATGTTGAAGCGCATTAATTGATAGGGCAGTGATAATTTTGATGCCTCATAATTCTCACATTCTCAATTTTGATGGAAGTCATCAAATTTGTGATAAAACTAGTGGTCTAAATTGAAAATAAGCAGCATTTTTCTAATCAATGGATTTGAGAAAATCTTAAATTATTCAGATTTTCTATTAATCGTGCACTGAATCACACGATTCGGAATCGCGCGGAAATCGAATCACGCCCGCTACTGGATGAAATTGCTATATGAAAAAAGGCAAAAGCTAACATGGGTTGTGATCGATGAAAAGTCGAAGAACACACGTGTTGCTGGAACACACTAATGACCATCTTCTAAAGCAGATTTTGCATGTGTTTTGTATATCTCTTAATTTGAATTTCATAATGAGAGAATGATTCACTCAGAATCATGACAGCCGTGGACAGAGACACAATTTCAATTCTTAATTGTTATTATCACTGTTAATCTCCAAGACATGTTTATTCTCAATGAGCATGATTCAAAAGGGATCAGGCATTCCATCAATGCCAAGTCAATTTTCAGCTCCTTAGCAGACGTACTGATTCGTCCCTTAGCTACTTTGCTGCAATATTCCATCAACCAAAGAAGATTACCGAAAGATTGGAAAACATAAATCACAACGTCTCGTCTCCATATCACTTTGTCTAAAGTTTAAAATCTCCTTTAAGAGTTCCCACTGCCTGGAAAGATACACAAGAAAATAATTATTTTTGGTAAGCGCTGTCAAAGTTCTGTCAGACGTTCCTCTTAAGACTGAAGTAGGATTGCATAGAAAGCGCTCGGTAGTCAGACTATCTGTATTCAAATTGCATTCTGATTTTTTCGGTCTCGATTTTCTCAGAAATATTAATCGTATTTTAGCTGACAAGGGGTGCTCAGGAGCGGCTTGTACATTTTTCGATATTGCTCCAAGCTATGATGACTACAACTCAGCTTTTGTGACTTACATTTACGCATTTCTAGTAATCAATCTAAATTTTGTCAAGTTTTTCCCATGAGAACGTAGAAATTTAAACTTTATTTGAAAATACTTTTCCAATATAAGTATTCAAGTATTCAAGTATTCAAGAACTCAATTTGAAAATGGAGTCAATTTCTTATGAAATCAAGTATCTTGATCAATTCAAATTCTTGTAGACAATTGGTAATGCAGCAAAAAAAAGACATCCAGTGGTCCGAATTCCCAGCCCTGGCCTACTGTGCAAGTCTAGGTACACCCAAAGTAGCTTTTAAAGAAGTAATACGACTTCAAGATAGCCAACTCGAGGTTTTCACATAATTAAGAAGTGACCTAAGAAGAGTGCCGCTCTTCAAGAGAAGTGCAAAACACCAGCTTCAGGCCGCTGTCACACAGGAAAAGGTGTCTTCCATCTTCCATTTAGGATTTCCCTTTAATTGCATATAGAAAAGAACATAACCTATCACACAGAAAAGTCATCAGCCATAAGTCGTCTTCCATCGTCCATCACACTGTCACACAGGAAAAGTCATAAGGCGTCGTCCATCGGACATAAGGTATGAAATTATGCGACTGATGAAGTTCATTCCCATCAGGCGTCTTCTATCAGCTTTCTAAAATTAGAACAATGTGAAGTGACGTCTGAGGGAAGATATGGGAAACTGTGATTTGTAAAGAGAAGCAGCGTATCAGAAAACGGTTCTTTGTTCACCATGTCGGACGAGGACAAGGATGAAGAAGAGGAAAGCTTGGACAGTAGTCATAGCAACGGTTAATAGTAAAAAATAGCGCTGACTGAATCGGAAATGGATTTTCCTGTTGTGACTGCGATAGGTGGAAGATGGAAGGCGGAAGACGCTTCTTCCTGTGTAACAGCGGCCTTATTCGACATACCGATGAATGAACATGAACAATAATTAAATGAAACGATTACGCAACCTGCAATGCACAGAAACAATGATCGGATGACATTATATATATATATATCCTCCACCCTTGACTAATCATTAAAAAAAAGAAAGTCAATGATAAGTCAATCTGTCAGGTAACTCTGTCAGGATGGAGTTAGTTAATGGAACAATGGATGGAGTCCCTTCCAAACATAAACGACAAGGTGGCATTTTCCTGCTAGTACACATGTAAATTATAGGCCTTAATTGCCAAGTGTAATTTACTTTGCCAATTGCTCTCCTTTGAGCCAACACATCTCAGCATCTGCAAGACCGAGAGATTAGATCTTTCAAGCATGCCATTACATATAGGATTATTCGCTGATATGTTCCACTTCTTTACACCTAGAGCCTGGAAAGTGTCTAATTGGTTTCAAAGATATTTGAGAAGATCCATTGTTTAGATCAAGAACAGTAAACTTTGAATGACCAGACAATGTCTCCTTCACTTCATCCATGCGTGGGAATACCGCAGCAGGCAATATAGTACTCTCTTGTTCAAAACTCTTAAGCAACAGTCATACATAAAACGCCAGACTTTTTTGGGACGAAAATGGTTGGTGCAACATAAGGACTCGATGATGATTCAATGATGCCGAACTCAAAGAGTTGATGAAGTCATTTTTCAACTTCTTCAGCATAATAGACAGGTATTCTTCTGGATGGAACACGTAGTCGATAATCGACTACGCGGCTTCAGCCTACAGCGCGGCTTAAGATAGCCGATAAAACTCGGTTGACAATTAAACTAAATTTTCTCTTCTTCAAACTCAAGTAGGCCTATGCCATATAGATTGATCTATTTTGGTGAGTTATTTTTTCATCGATTTCACGTGTTTCCCAGGAATTTGCAAAATTATTTCCTTTCGAAAAAATAAATTATCTGCCAAAAGAACATAAGAACCGAGTAATGTGACTTATCATGGTTAGGCATACAGAAAGAACTAAAACAAAGCTGCTGATGAAACTGAGCTAACGCATGTATGCACGCGAGTCGACAAAATTCAGCTATACTGCAGCTTCGTTAGGTTGTATTGCATTGTACAGTTAGTCGTGATAATGCCATGAGTTATTGTTGTAATCAGTTCTTTTCAGAAAAAACATATAGTGTAGGCCTACTCTGAAACTATAGACCTAGCCCACTCTGAATAAGCCGGGTGGTTTTGGAGCGGATATGTCTTCCCGGCTCAACTTTAGATGACTAATAGGAGGGTTTCAACTCATTTTAGCCTGGATAATTTCAATCTTATTGATAGTAGGCCCAACATAAAATTACTTTTACAAGAATAGATTCACATGAAATCCGTGTAATATTTTCTCCAGCTTAATCGGAGAATTTTACATGTAGGACTAATGGAAGAGTTTTTTCTCCAGTTTGTCCAGAGTAAACTGCATAACTAAATTCTTTACTCCAATCTTTGGTCATCTTTTATTGAAGTTGTATTTTCTGAAAAGGTGTAGGCCATATCTGATCTATCGCAATTAGACTTTTAGATAATCTATATACTTCCCATTCGTTGTAGTGATGCATCTTCTACGATGCAGTTAGGGAGTCAGAGAAAATGAATAATTTGATCCCATAACTCCCAAAATTGCCAATAACTGATCTACCCATAAAGTATAGTAGGTAGAGAGTCGAAAATGTTTATATCAAAGGATTGTTTTTAAAGAAACAAAGTTCCTGCGGTCTAAAAAAATATTAAATCACTTTTTAAGAAGCTAATTTTTTACAAGTTATTCGTGTGCTTATATACTAGCGACGTGGGCCCACTATATGAAGTTTGAAACTTACTAGATATCAAAGGGAATGAACATTTGCCAACAGGCGTCTTAATAAATTAAGCTGATTATCATGGAAATTTCGTGTAACCGCATTATGGTGCAAGTCTTCATAAAAAAGTTGAAATCTTGCTGTGTTTCTTGCCTGAAATCTCAAATTTTTAATTCAATTTTCAACGGCATGATTTTATTAGATTCACTAAATTCATGTTTCATTTCTTGAATCTGAATAGCAGTGTGATCCCAATTACATCTTTTAAAGTTACTTATGATCATTGTCTTTGATTATGATATTTTGCTCTTTCAGTGGCAAAGTTTGTAATATGAACACGTGCTCAAGAAAGCTGAGCATTATTGACTTGAATTGAAGTTTGTTTCATTTTTTTCTCAGGTATGATGCAATATCTCGCTTTCTATGTATTACCATTCAACACATTAGAGAATGGAGAAAGATCTATGGTGGTCAAATTTCAAATTTTGATATCGATACAACTGTCACAATTGCTTTTACAAATTGAACATAAACGTGAACTGAAATCCAGCTTTTGTAAAACAAAATGGCACACGATCAGTTTACTAGAGGTATGGCTATTGGAGTGATTCGTTGTGGTAGAAGTTGTGCGAGTGTTGCCGAAGAGCTGCAACTATCGAGAGTCGTTGTTTGGAGGTGGTGGTGTCGATGGAAAGCAGAAGGAGATGATAAAAAGAAGAAGGGATCTGGTCAGAGTGCATCGTCTTCCAGGTGAACGCTTTGCCCCATGCTGTATCAAAGAACACGACAGATATGGTGGTGGAAGTGTTATTCTATGGGGTGGCATTTGGCATGATGGACGAACGACAGCAGTCATCATCAAAGGCACGTTGACTGGAGAGAGGTATCTCAATGAGATTGTGCTTCCTGTTGTTGCCCCAGTGGTCAGGGTGGAGGATCTCGTCTTCTAAGACGACAACGCAAGACCACATCGCTCCTCGGCTGTCATTGCCACTGTTAGGAGATTGAACATTCAAACCCTTGACTGACCTGCACGCTCACCTGACTTGTCACCCATTGAGCAAGTCTGGGACGAGCTTGGGCGGCGAGTGAGAGACCGCTATTCACTTCCACCAGTGTCCCTGAAGATTCTCTCTGAAAGACTGACAGAGCAGTAGCTTCTCCTTGAAACATCCTTCATTCAGAAACTTTTGTGAATCCATGCCATCTCGGATTATGAATGTATTGGAGCTAGAGGGGGGCACACGCGCTATTAGAGTTGAATCTGCTACATGCGTTGCTTTTCTGTGCTAGCGACTTGGTGGAGATTGTGACTAAATTATCAAGGTATCATACATACATGTATACCGTATTTACTCGAATAAACGCCCGGGCGTTTATTTAAATTTTTAGATTTTATGATGGGCGGTTATTTGAGGCTGGGCGTTTATTCGAGATGGGCGTTTATTTTGAAGAGATTAAATTGTGCGTAATATTTTTGGTTTGATATACATATTTGTATATTGTTCAGATTACAGTTTACTTAATTAGCGCATTTAAACTTTTTCTCTTATCTTTTTTTACTTTACTTTATACATACTTTATTTCATTACTTTATAATTTATCTTACTTCTTTTACTTAATAGATAGAATCTATAGAAATTTTATTATATCTATTTCAGTTTGATAATCAACATACCGGTATATGAAAAGAACAAGCAGTTAGGCAAACGCACTATCTATGTTTGGAATTTTTTGGCCAATTTTTACGAAATGTTATTTGGCATCTAATATCTTTTTTTCGTTGCAATTACTTTTTTGCCCAGCCCAGAAATGCCCAGTATTTACACAAAAATTATCAGTTATAGAACCAAAAACAACGCTTTTATTCACAGAAGTACAATTTCATTGTTCAGTTTGATTCATCAGAATCACACCAAGAGGAATCGAACTCCTCCTCTGCCTCACAACTGTCTGAAGCATCATTGTCAATAGTGTCACAACACTCGAATTCATCATCACTGAGATCAACACTCACTGGTATCCCTTTAGCGCGTTCCTCCTTCAAAAGCTGCAGCCCGAAATTATTCTCATTGGTCTTGAAGCAATGTATGAGGTCATCTTCTGACCCGTCGAGATTTGTTGTAATAGCACAGTGCTTCATTGAGTGACAAATCTGCTCGGTTGGAATGTTCTTCCAGCTTTCATGGATCCATTCAACAATTTTTACAAAAGAAGGGGGCCTCATATTTCCATTCTTTGAATAGGTATGTTCTCCTGATGTAAGCCATTCAGTGTAAAATTTCTTTATACTAGTTTTCAGAGATTTATTCCATGAAATGTCGGGAGCTTGTATCAGAGAAGTACAGCCAGCAGGAACGATTGCGCTATCCAAGCGAAAATTTCGCATCGTCGCTTTTGTTTCAGACGACAGATGGCAGGCATATGAATCCCAAATGATAAGGCGTTTGTTGAACGTGAGTTGACCAATGACTCGCTGAAGATAATCTTTAGTCAACTGATTATCCATCCAACTCTTCTGATTAAAAGAAAGAACCACGTCTTTGAACGAATCTTTCAGCTCCTTTATCTCTCGTTTCCTCGGTATAATTATGTAAGGTTTCAGTTTTGTACCATCAGCTTTGGCTGTCAAAGCTACGGTGAGGCGAACCTTTTCGTGACCAGTACTTTTGATTGGGACAGATTTAACGCCTTTTCTGTCAATGGTCGTCTCCGCTAACGGCTCAACCCAAACAGGTGTTTCGTCCATTACGTAAATGTCACCAGGCTTGTATTTCTTCGTTTTTCTCATTTCCTCCAAATAACGAATGAATGATACGATCTTCGGTATAAATAATGCAGGAATTCTTTGAGAAACAGTAGTACGTCGACGTAAGGTAAAGCCAAAGCGTTTTAGAAAGCGCATTAGCCAGCCGTTACTGGCAGCAAAGTTTTCTTTGCCATCTTGTTGAAATATCTCGCCTGTAGTTGAATCTTAGTTCGCGATACGGGGAGTCTTTCTTCTCTTCTGGAACAAATCCATGCTTGCAATTTCCTTTCAAGTTCTTCACATCTCGGTTTTCTTCCACCACCGCTGAGACGTTTCCTCTTTTTTTGAACGCACACTTTTCTTCACGCAGCTTCTTCTCCTGCTCTCTCCATTCACGAATTCGTTTCCTGTCTACATTGAATTTACGTGCGTGGAATTTTAGGAAATCGAGGGCAGCGAGCTTGTATGATATTGAGTAGCTTTTCGTCTTCATCGTCGCGCTATGTTGAATCAACTGATTCTCAGTTATTATCGAAAAATTGAAACGGATGAAGTGTTTATGAGTCAGCAGCATAATTTGAAAAGAAAAGTGTCCTCAATTTAGGTCAGCCATTCGTAATGGTAACGAAAACTGTGTGGGAATAGAATAGCTATTTTGTAGCATCAATTGATTGGGTGGGCGTTTAAACGAGGTGGGCGATTAATTCGCTCTTTTTAATTTTAGATGGGCGTTTATTCGAGGCTGGGCGATTATTCGAGGCTGGGCGATTAAACGAGTAAATACGGTATATACCACTCAAAAATGAAAGAAGTTAAACAAGCAAATGTTTCAAAAATTTTGTCAATGAGTATACGTATATAATAAACCATTGAATTTCAAATTTAGCAAACATTACAGCTCCAAGATTGTCATGACACGAAGGATTTGTAAAATGCTATTATTTCTTCTCTGTTGTGATTATGATAAGTCAATTCTTTGATAATTTCTTCAAAACAGTAAAACTTTGTTTATCTCACATTTGGTGCCAGGTCTCAAATTGAGTTCAGTTGATAAAATCGAAACTGTAGACACCTTGCGGATTTAATTAATACTGAGTTGCTATTCTAACTTATAAACTTACTCTATGGGCCTGCCGGCGTATTACACATGCTACGCTTTCTTACAGGGATCGCAATTCACCCAAGAAAAAAAACGGCAAATCGGGAAAAACCGGGGTGTGAATGCATAAATTTGAAATATTTACACAGAGGTGGGCAATCAGATAATCGGACTAAATAGACGGATTATCCGAATATCCGGAACTTCATTTTCGAATTGTATAATAGATTCGGAAGTAGATCAAAATCTGTTCGGAAAATCGAATCGAACTATTTGCTATTGTAAAGCGATTCGCGATTCGGCCGGATCGCTGTCATCATTTAGAATCTTACTAACTTTGTGATTTTTAATAATCATTTTGCTCTATCATAAATTCAACTTCGATCGCAGACAATAGGAGAAGAATTTTGATTAATACTCGTACTTTTGTTATTCTTCACAACACTCATGTAGCGGTGGAAGACAACCTTTTTCAACTAGAACAGGGATTAGTTATAGAATTACTCACTCTCGTCTGCAGTCTCACCGTACCGGTACCGACCAACCGAATGGCGCCTTGAAAACGCGCGTTTCAGTACTGCTAGGTATCAAAACAATAAGATAAATGCTCGCCACATGTTTGTGCTCAGTCACTCGGACGATAAGCGCCCGACTCCCACTTTGTGCACTTTATGCAGCGTCATACGTAGTATAATCGTGTGTAAGTCATTGTTGAAGGAAGATCCTCTCACTTTTATGTTGGAGTTCCACCAGCTCACAGCCATAAAGCCACACAGAAGAATAAAGAAATCTTTAACCAGCGCTAAGAGGACATGTAGTGGCCAGAGCTCCCAACAAGGGACAACTATAGACCACAACTACAACCATAAATGTCGACGAAAGGGCGGACAGAGACAGTTTGAGCCCTCCGAGTTCTTTGGAACCGTTCTTCAAAATCAGCGAAGAAAACGCCTCTTGCACGAAATGTTTTACTGTTCTAACAGTTCAGCAAGAAACTATACGTGAATTTGAAGTTAAGTACAATAAACATGCTGTATATTGATTTTACTTTAAAACTAGGAATCCAACAGTGGGATACTTTATTCAAATAACATTCTTTTGAACATGTTAATGAACTTGATTGACGTTAGGCCTATAATGTCTTGTTATCCTGTAGGTAGGCCCATATTTTCTCATGATTAATGTCATCACAGATTCCTACATGGAAGCTTACATGTGCTGAATATGGAAATATTTAGGAGACTGCAATAGAGGCATCAAAACGTTTTCACCAAATGACATTACGTACAACTTAGTTTTATCACAAAACATCAAACATCTCGACTGATTGGAATTCTATTCCTGATTGCTGAATTGTCAATGCCGTAAACACGAAAAAAATCCAAGTTTGAGGGTCTGGTAGGCAATCAAAGTTATTACCGATATCGTAATTAAACTTCTCCCCACTGGTGTGGCCTGCGCCAATCAAATTTTATCGGGCGTTCAAATTAAGTCCTACATTTAATATCACAATACATACAATTTTTCTGTAAAATTATCAGTTGTAAGTGACCTCGTATTTTTTTTATCACTAGCTTAAAAGGCTGAATTTGAATTTATATTTGGAGCACACATTTTTGATGAAATACTAAGATGATAAATTCGAATTGAATTTCATTTCGCTTGGTAGTCGAATCACTAACAAATGGTAATCGAATCGGATAATCGTAAATCGGAGCTTGATTTTTTTTAATTTGAATCGGATGATCGCAATCGGAACTCTGGGCTGGCGAATCGGAAAATCGCTAATCGGAACTTCATTTTCCCGAATTGCGCCCACCTCTGTATTTAAATTAGACTATTTTCGTAAATAAACAGAAAAGCCAGAAAAAACGGAAATTTGTGATCCCTGCTTTCTTGCTAACTGAAAACAAATGTTGATTAAAAATTGCAGACCGAGTGACAACATTGCCTGGCATGAAATTGAAGATAACCCATTTAATATAAGAAATCAAATCTTCCATTTCTGTCATTTACATCAACAATTCACCTGGATGAGTTAATTTGCATCAAATGAAAGCAGAGGATTCTGATTACAAAAATT
This sequence comes from Prostheceraeus crozeri, assembly GCA_907163375.1. Lineage (NCBI taxonomy): Eukaryota > Metazoa > Platyhelminthes > Polycladida > Euryleptidae > Prostheceraeus > Prostheceraeus crozeri. Next base: position 411,250 of record CAJQUW010011313.1, on the reverse strand, counting down.
TATTGTACATAATTTCCAAAATCATCAAAAAGTGAACAGATTCTGAATAACAAATGAGAAGTTTGATATGCGATTTCGTTGTAAATCTTGGCAATGATTGGTAGTACATTTCTCGATCATTGAATAAATCAACAGTTTTATCAATGTAAATAGCACCATGCTGATTTGAATATCCATTGCTTCTAAGCTTCGGTTGCCTGGCTTCGCCAATCGTCCAAAATGTACTGAGGAATGTGATCAGATAAAGAATTGCACGGAATGTTGGCGTAGTAACAGTAAGTTGTGAGAAATGCAATTCCATTGATTGCATCAACTGGGAAAGGAGAACCCTTGACCCTGAAAAAGTGAAAGCTTTGATAAAGATAAGATGCGCAATTCACTCATTAAGTGAAAGATGATTCATATGATTAATTGCAGAAAACAACAATCAGCAATAACTTAATTTGAAATTCATAAAACAAAGCATGAGTTGTAAAGTGATTTGTCCACAGAATTAGACAGTTCTGTCTCCTGTTGCCTAGATGAGAAGTTCGCATCTTGTAGCAGCTGAAACTGCATCGCTCTGCTGGCAAAAAGGCGAACGCATCGGACATTGAGCAGCCAACTTAAGTACTAACAAAGTCAAAGGACATGAAATTCCACTGAGAGTTAATCTAAAATTCACAGCCAAAACACACAGTAGGTTATAAGTTCAGAGGTTTACTTAATCGACAATATTTTTTGTGTTATGTTTGGAATCTTCGAATCTGAATGAATAGTGGCAATCAGTGCTGTAAGTCCGAAGCTTCATAATGATAATGAAGCCTGAGAAAAATAACGCAATATTTATGATTGAAGATGCTGCGCTTAAAACATGATGAAATGTTAGCTCCAATAATTGCATTAATTCACCGTGAATGTCAATCAATAGGTCATCTTAAGATTTCAGGACATGCTATGAACGAGGTGAAAATATGAATTTTCTTAGGAAGAAAGAAATTGAAGTTTTTGCTGTCTGCCTGACGGATATTATATCGAGGAAAGTCCATAGTGGTTGAGTGATTGATTTAACAATTTTCCTACTCTTTTAGAAATAAAAACTAGACACGCTGAAAAATCAATCACCATAGGCTTTCCTCGACATAGAACACAATTAATTCAATATACTAATTTTGCCGAGCCTAGGTTATTGATTTGAAATACAACCGGACGGGAACCGTGCCCGGGTATCCAATTTGATGCACGACTGAACCAAATACGGAGACTAGGTTCTTGACTTTTGAGCTCTTCTACTTTGTATATTATAGTGTCATCCTCAAATGCAATCATTGTGATGTTGACTGTAATTATTGGGATGTGTATTGGCTTCAAATTGAGACCTTATTTCTTAATTTCTACTGGAATATGGATGATTAGAAAGTTTTGCTACATTAAAAAATCAAGTCACATTTTTTATGCCGCACCCTATAGACAAAATGCGGAAGCCTTTTTTAAAGGACCCTTTTCCTATGGTACCAATGTCCTTACGCCTCCGCGTGGTGGTGCTCGCCCCGTTCTTCGGATCGAGTCGAAATGGGGGATGCCTTCCCGAGTGGCCGTCTGTTGACGTGCTGGCCCCTTCGGGCTTTTACCCGCCCATATCCGCGGGACAGGGTCGGGTAAACCTGTCTGTCTGCCCTTTTCCTACCCAAAATGACTTTTGCACAATTTCATAATTGAAACTTATCTTCTGGTAGTGGGCTATTATCGTCAAGCACTGTTGAAAAAGCCATGCATCCCTACAGGGCGTGCATTTCAAATGTAAGTGTAGCGTGAGTGCGCATGTACAAGCAAAAGCAAAAATGTACATGAAAGATGCACCATCTTGCTTTTTTTCGGGTACTGGCCTCTCAATACATTTTGGTATTTGTCTGAAATATCCCGAAGGAAAGTGATGATCATTTATGCAACTACATGTATTCAGAAATGCTTGGACTAACTGCGCATTTACCTAAAATATCGCTAAGCAGTTGAGAAGTGCTTCAACAGGCGTACACAACTAGGAGTCTCTAAAACTCACGCGAAACTCCTAGCCAGAAAACGCAGGAGATAAAGCAATGACAATAACACAGGTCCATTAAAAATTCAGACTGCTTTCCGCTATTAAACTAATGCATAAAATGTATTAAAAATTTGAAATACTTCACATTAAGATGCAAATGCCATAACTAAATAGTCAGAATCCCTGTGCTATGCAGTCCCTGTCTTACGCTTTTGTCCGATCTTTCTTATACGATTTCTCTGACGCTGCTGACTCTTATTGCTATGCACTTCGAGTATTTTAGATTCTATATAAGTTGTGTAATCGTTAAGTTGTTAAAGGCATCTCTAATCGCATGTGTCTTTATAGAATATGAGCTTACTTATGAATGCTTAATAGAATAAGAGCGAAACGTTGAAAAATTCATTGTCGCTTGTATTTTTTTTAAAAAAACAGATTCTTAATAAGCTGAGAAACACTGTCATGGATGGCAAGCCGGAGATTTTTTTCTCAGTTTCTACAATGAGTTCGCCCTTGAAAGGAAGCCTGTGCAGAAAGGTAAGGAAATTGCATCGCACGGAGCATCGTGGAGACCTGAGTTGCCCTGGTTCTTGATTATATGTTTGAAATCAGGAAATGGGAGGATATTAATTATTGAAATTGCATCAGGTCTGTAATTTCCCATTCGCGAGCTTTAAATTCACGTTTGTTACCGCAAAATTATGATTGGCATATATTTTGTTGAATATTAAATGAAGTGGTTTCAACCATGAGTTCCGCATTAGCGATAAAATCCTATGATAGCTCAAATAATAAATAATATCCATCAAACGTGCAATCTGAACTCTGATCGGATTCTTTAAGGTTCACCATGCAATTTCCATGAAATTGAAATAACATTTTTAAAATGAATAACTTTTCTTTTTAAAAGAAATAACCATTTTTCTGCCCTGAAATGATCGATCATTTTTTCATGACAGATTCAATTTTTAGACCACAAATAATCCAATTAATCATTTCTATAGCAAAGAGTACACTAGCACGATTGCGTTATGTCACTCATTATATAAAGATCCTTAAAATATCGAATTAACTTTCTTCTATGAATTATACGAGCGTTGTAACAAAAGTAACGTAACAGCCTGCAACATATGGAGGCAAATGCTTCTTGTTGTTATCTGCAGGTCGATTCGATGTCGACTTGCTGATGAAAACATGATGATATAATTGCTTATGGAAAACGAATCTTTTAAAATCATCTTTCATCTGTAACCTGTACTACTATCTAATAATTAATAAATCCCTTATATCATCGAATACTTAACTGTCGTTAAAAAATCTGAAAGCAATAATAACATTCGCCTCTATCAGTAGTTTTTGTCTTACGCAAAGCATAAAAATATTGACAATAATTGAAACGCCTGCACAAAAACGGCTATGTATAGAAATCTCGTGATTCCGAGATATCTGCCACATACCCGTTCATTAGATGAAAATTCTAGTGCGTTCTTATATGACATTTTATACATAGTAATCGATAGGACTATCGGTTCCTGATTAGAGGCTTCACCCATGGACATCTAGATATCCATGCTTCACCTGATAATCAAAATGAAGATATCTATCATAAAGCGTAGTTTTACTTGTAATTTAAAGTGTGATATCTGATGGTTTCCGTTTTTTATGCACATAATACACGGAATATATCAGGCAATAACCATGGACTTTTATAAGCTATAGAAATCCATGCAGAAGTCCATGGAAATATCCACATCCACTCATTTCCATTCGTATCATTTAGCACATGAAGACGGCGTGAATTTCCATCAATTGTGTTTATAGCCTACCACTACATCAATGGTGTCAATTTGTTTTTTTCTAACTTACTACTCAGATCCCAATGACGGGCATGGAAAGCAAGAAATTTTGAATCTCAATATTCTTGATGACATATTATCATATTCAAGATAGCATGAATCAAACTTGATAAGATAAAATGCATGTATGGTTCAATGGCCCGTCTAATTCGGATGGCATTCAAAGTTAATCAACTAAAAATTGTGCGTTTTATGACTTCTTCACTGAAGAAGAATGAGTGAACTTATTGCAGTATCAAGAATCAAACATGGCCTTCGGGATTGCTCAATGATGTATGCGCTCAATTAAAATGGAATTCGTCGATGGACCCTATTAGAAGAAACAAACAAGCCTCCAATCCAAGCTTCCATTTCGCAAGATATTGAAGCAACTATTTTATGTACTTATCGCAACAGACCTTTTCCGTTGAACCCCAGCTCTTCTAACTATGTACTGATATTTATTTAAATGATCTTTCATTCATGAAAAATTCCGTGTGATATTTTTTCATTTAGAGAATGTCTGTCTTATTTCCCATGTAAATATCCTATTAAATATATTTTCTTTTTTTGTAAGAATACCTTTACTTTAAGAAATATATTTACCAAAGACATGAATATGCACGCAAAATAGCAGTAATTGTACTCCTAGATATCATTGCACTGCACATGTTAAGAAATCTAGGAATCAATGAGTAACGATATAGGCCTATTAAATGCATGTAAAAATAGCGATAATAATATTATATCTATAATGTTATAATAGTATATAATTTTATATGATCTATATTTAATAATCTATATAATTATAATACTATAATAATATCATCGCTATTTTTACATGAATCTACATCGTTACTCATCGATTCCTAGATTTTTAACATATGCAGTGCAACGATATCCAGGAGTAGGCTACAATTATAAGATGAACAATTCATCTCAATAAGATGAAATAACATAAACGATGGACTTCTAAATAATTTGACTGTGATCGTATGATTTAATTCAACTTAGTCTACCTGTTTACTTTTAGCCTTTTATTTAGAAGTCCATGCAGAAAACAAATCATCTTTAATAATATCATAAATCAAAAGTTCATCTCAAGAGATGAGCCATCAGAGTTATGTACACTTATTCTTTTTGGAGCAATTTTCAATTCTTTGCAGAAATCTTTTAGATCATTCAAAGTGGTGGGTCCACCGACAGATTGTTCAATAGTATTCGTTGTTACAGTATCCGTAATTGTTGTTATTGTGTTGCTGCATTCTATGTTTGAGTTATTCACTTGATTAGATAACACATTCGAAGCTAATCTCATTCTTTTGTCCGATACCTCATCGTATACATCAATAAATTCACTACGATGGCCGGATATTTTCTTAGCTAGTTTCTTGTCTCCCGTTTTCTCAATAATTCTTGTAACTGCTGTTCGTCTTCCACTTTGGTTGGTGTAATTTCCGTCAAATCATCAAACAATTCGTTAGATAGAGACATGTTTCAATATGAATGATATGATCTCAAATGGAATCATTGCAAACGAAGTTTGAATACCATAAACAAAATTTCTAGGGTGTTATTAGATTGTAAGAAATCCCTAGGTAATTCTTACAAATGCATAGAAATAAGACAGACATTCTCTAAATTGCTTAGAGGATAATTTGGCAAATCTATCATTGATATCTCGGTATCATTAACATAGATATGCCCTCGGGCTAAAGCCCTCGGGCATATCTTTGTTAATGATACCTTTCTATCTATGATAGTTTTACCAAATTATCCTCTAACCATTACATAACACTCTGAGATCATTGGAAGACCAGAGATATCTGCACAAAACTACGCGTAATACGGAACTATCGCTTTTTCTTAGATAAAATTTTATCGTCGAGAGAATTCACTTTCTCATCGTTAGCTATATTATCTTGCCCGTTCATGAGATGAAAATTCTAATGATTACGCTCTCTTATATGACATTTTATACATAGCTTATTCGTATTCAAGCACCTTCTGCGGTTGCATGGTTAATTGTCCCTTTTCACATTCAAGTGACTCCTAATTCAACAACCTTGCGCCCGAAAGTATCATTGGAAGACTTTAGAAAGGGTATCCGAACTAAAATATCATAACGCTCCAGATTTAAGTCTGACTGTGTGACACGTCCAAGCCCGCAATAGGGAGAGTTACAGGTGTGTCTTCAGTTGCTAACTAGGAAGGTAACACAATTCTTCCAGGTAGATAAAAAGACATGGACAGTTGTGCTGATCTCTCACAGCAGGCTAGCCCAGTCACTGTCTCAGACAAAATCCTAAGGTATGAAATGAAAGATGAAGTTGATAACTAATAGGTGTTTAATCCTGAGATTTCATTCACGTACATCGACATAGTCATCTGATGCACTCCCTATTTCAGATGTCCGAAAGCACATATCAAATGATTGGAATTGTATAACACTAAGGAATCACGCGTATCATCCACGGAAATTAAAATTCACACGTACATATGAATTATTGCAAAATCTGAGTTCTCTATCCATATTTGCTTGGCATTTACACAAAGGAAGTAGAAATGCGTCAATCCTTTCGTCATATCCAAGCTTGAAGTTTTGAGCAGAAAATACAATTTATTCAAGATTTATGGAAGATGAAATCAATTATTTGTATTATCAATCTTTGAAATCTTGGATTTAGGAAATATTAGAAGTTGTCCTAGATTACTCTTGCTCCTCGTTGATTTTCACGTAGAAGCTTTTACGTCATTAATCCCCATACTTGGGGCTTGGACGGTGCTGACATAGTCAGACTTATGGAGCGTTGTAGTACTTTTAGTCCGGATGCCCTTCCTGCCGACTTCCAATGACACCTTCGGGGCTCAACCTCTCGACCAAAAGATCGCTAGGCCAAGCACTTAACCACTGTGCCACGGAGACCACATGGAGTGTTTCCATAGAGTGTGACATAAATTAAGCAAGCGTACTGTTAGCGTACTTATTCTCCCCCACACTGTTAGCTTGGACGCTGAAGACTTTTGCTGGAGCGATGTGATGCTTTTAGTCCGGATGCAATTCTTGCCAACTTCCAAAAAACAGTATTGGAGCTCGACCACACGTCCCTAAAACCACAAGGCCAAGCATTTAACTACTATGCCACAAACACTACCCAGGATTACCTTAGTTCTACCAGTCAGAGGAGTGCGCGATTCGAGGCTTCTGTTATTCTGCTACCTATTAGTCTCTAAGTTGATAATGTAACGTAGTGGCGAATCTTGAACAATTTTACTTCTTTTCAGAAGAGACCATGAAAACGACAAAGTTCATGTAATCCTAAGCGATACAAGCAAATAGGACTGAAGATAACTGTAACCATCATCTCCTAATGAGGACTTCAAAATGACATGAATATTTTTTGCAGTATAAGCTGATGAATCATTTTTCAAACAATATTGAATCTACATGTCGTAAAATCCAGACAATATAAATTGAAATCATCTTATCTCTGATTTTCCCTTTGTCTAGTTTCGAAATAGCAGGCCTGCGATTAGCCTATAAGAAACGAGGATCTTGAGAAATGGAAAACGGAGCCTAATATGACAATTCCAATTAAGAAAAACATCTTACTTTAGCATGAATTTGGGGTTAAACTTCAAGTCATGAAAGTTACACCGAAGAAAGTAGCCATAGGGTTGCCACACTTGTCTCGAAAGAAGAAGGACGCAAATATATTGATGAAAGATTTTGCTTTGACTTTTTGATGGAAGTTCATACATCATCGCCATTCGCCAAAAAACAATATTCAGAGATTATCTTATATCAATTTAATTTTTCACATTTGAGGTCAAAAAAATTTATGGAATATGATGACTTTGAGAAGTAATCATAGGCCTAAAGTAGCATCGAAATGATTTTAAAACAAAATTAAGATTTTAGAGCCGCGATCGTGTTTCATCAAACTGTTATACATGTAAGTCCACGCAAATTGATGATATATAAAATGATTTTATGAAAATCAATGACTACAAAATCCAGAAGAAAATTAAATCTATTCTTTCTTTCAAATGTGCAAGTCGTATGATATTTGTCATCTGAAGCTACTTTACATATCCCCGGTGTATGCTATAAATCCAGTCTTAACGAAAGGGTGATTCATATACTTAATGCTTGGAACAATGGGCCTCCATTAAGTATTTCGGTTCCGTTAAAGATTTATTTTTCAACATTAACAAAGCATCTGAAACTTACTTAGGCATGTTTTCAACCAGCGACCGAATATATTGTCCATATAATGCCATAAATTCGTTCTGAAGATCGCTGTGAAATTGATTTAAACAAGTTGACATTCCAATTGCGAAAGGAGCTCCATCTAAACCATCAGACGGTTTTCGAGCTATCAAACATCCTGCAAAGAGAGAAAATGATGATTTCCCGTGTATTACGAATCTCTCGTGTCATCATGAAAAGACAATTTGTTTCGAGCACATATAAACACAATTTCAAAGAGTCTCTACACGAGTAATTAAGCAAGATAAGCAAAGATTTTTGAATATTTTCATTAAAAAGAAACAACTATCAGCAATTGTAAAATCTGTGGAAATTCTTAAGTAATTCAAATAAGTCCTATCTATGAATTAATGAAATGGGCGGCTATGGATTTTCAGGGAATCTGAAATTGAAACTACTGTGATCTGATTGAAGCAGCCGTTCACATGTAATTTCCTGTGGCTCAAAGAATGGTAAATTTTTCTGCCCTGCAGTCGACCATAGACTGAGTAGGATAATTGCATTTTTTCCATACATTCCAATTTATTCAAGCTTTTTTATTCGCTAAATGATAATCGAATAATTCGTTTCGAGGAGAGCTATGAACTAAACGCGTATTGCCGACACACCAATATGACTAAATAAAATAGGATAGAAATATATTTTATTCGCCGATAAGCACTCTTTATAGCTGACATTTCCTTACTAGGTATTACTACAGTCAGTAAACGGCTAATTGTTGCTATATGCTCTTATTATTAAATTGCTGGCATTTTCTAAACAAGCAGATTTTTTGAAAATTTTTTGAAAAAGATTTTTAATTTTTTTTTAAGATTTGGTCCATACGGTTGACTCAAGGTTAACCATAAGAGCTCAAAACAACATTGTCTGATAGCTCGAAACCTATTCAAATGTGCACTGATTGTGCTGAATCACATCGATGGATCATGCAACTTTTAAAAAACTTCACACTGAAAATATCTTCCAATATATGATAATCGAAGCCCATCCCATTAGGAGATTTATTTGAATATTCCTTTTATGGGATTTATGACTTGTTTTCACTCAGAATCATAGTCACTGATCCACGAAACAGAATGAACGTCAAAATTCAGTGTCGAGAAACAAATGTCTACAATAGTTTCTACTCAGGATAGGTCGGTATCCTCAGATAAGTAAATGTAAAATGATTAAAAAATATAAAGAAACAATCCATTTTGAAGCAATACTTTTCGAATGTCCACATGAATGCCGCAGCTCACGATGTGGAACGATTGGAGAAGATTGATCGCACGGGAAATTAATTCTAAGCTTCATAGATAGTCATTATTCTTCACACTTAACAAGAGCGCCATCGCGTCTGCATATTGAGTCAATCAACGCGGTGATTAATTCCTTAGGGGTTCATTTTCAATTCACATTGCAACGCATCAAATGGAATGGGAGAAAGCACTGATCGACCTATGCAGATCAAAGCCATCCTCACTGGAATTCGGATTAAGGCTCGTTAAAGGTTTTCTCTCTAAAATAAGTAGAAAGCCGATCAGTAGATTTCTTGACGAGAAAAGTGATTCAGCGGTAAATCATAGGGAGAAAACGAAACTGGACCGTCTCCAATCTAGTAGATAATTTTCTGTGATAATCTCATCATCTTCGGTAACTGATATGCACAATATGAACCATCAGGACAACCAATTACCGAAGAGAAAAGAAGGATTACACTGCAACATTAGCGATGAAGACACCGATCGAATAAAATCAACTGAATCACCCCAGGCAGATTTCTTACATGATTTTATTATCGCAAGGCCACTGAACTTAGGTTCCATTTTATATTTCTGCCTATCAGTTGGAAAAATTGCAAGTAGAACAGCAGCAACAGGGAGCATAATCTGGCATTTATGAGTTATCCGCCTGAGCTTTTAAAGTTGTCTAAGTCGGTCACTTGAGCTCTGGTTTGAGTGCAGTTCATCCACATGCTTGAGGTCTTAGCACGTAAGTCCGAGAGCACGTGATTGATGGATGTCTGGGGTAGCGATAGTTCGGTCTGGTTACTTGGGTATCATGACCGATTCTTGCTGGGCTCTTGGCCCCTACGAGCTAGCGCTTATGACTGGGGAAGACACTCCTGAAACTTGCGATGTTTCACTGAGACGCCAGAGTCAGCATAGTGAGCACGTCCTCATAATGTGGAGGATTGCTGACAGGGTTGCTTCTATTGGAAGTTATCATGACACAGGTGCAGACGAGCCGGGTTAAAGAGCTTGATGGGAACCTTCCCATAAGAGCATCCATGTCCCCTGTCGGCTTTGATGGAGTGTCTCTGTATGTCTGCATCCTTTGTAAAATATCAGAGCCTCCAGGGGTGGTAAAGGGCTGCTGTTAGTTTGGTGCTGGGTGGATTGCTACTCTGGGTCCCACTCCGCACCTTCGGATGTATCTTTTACCATCCAAATGCTGAAATCTCCATGGCACAAAAAATAACTGTTTAACCTAGCGATCTTTTGATCTGGCGGTCAAGCCTCGAATGTGTCATTTGATCGACGCGGGAGGGTGAATTCTTCGCCCGTTTCTTCTAGTTGAATGCTGCAGATGTTGATTGCGAGTTCGAAGGAATTTTTCACAGTGAGACATTTGAAGATATAATAGAATTGGCTTCCAAACCCACCAGTAGATTTGTTTTCGTGTGGTTCCTGCGGCTCTTCCAATTGTTGGACAAGTTGTGGTAGCTGCTGTTGCATAAAAAATCACTTAATCAATGTCCTGTTCTTTAGATATTTCTGGATCACCCGAGGTCTTTGGTCCGAGCTGATCTGGAAAGTTTCGGACCGGTAGCATCTCTGACCGCCATGACACAATACTCTGTCAACAAAAATTTGCCAAAAATACATGAAAAATTAGCTTTTGCCCAGCCTAAACTGCTGTACTCAGTTCTAAATATAGATAAGAAATCCAATACCTGTAAAACATGATAAGCAGATTAGACAATTAGAATCCTTCTGAACGTGTCTCCTGACAGTCATTTCAGACACGGAATCAGATTGAAAGAGTGACTTATCATTGAGTAAACAAAATATTTGAGACGGAATGATCTAGTTCACTTACATAATTTTATAAGACATTTGTTATGATATCGTTCAAGACAATAATTAATTGCGTCATAAATTAACGTGCAATCAAAATATCACCTTGAATTGCTTGGGTTAAACGATGCTGCGAGAAGCTAACACAATTTCTTTGGAAATTGTTAGCTTTCTTCAAATATCACATTGAATGCAGTGCGAGAAAATGAAATCATCTGAGTCATGTACATAGAAGCAAAACTAATTTAAGTAATCTGTTGAGCGTGGTTCATGACTCATGCATGTAATGCACGTCGTAGTAATGTATATTTAATGACGATCATCATAATGCAAAAACATCTCTTGGCAATTAATCCAGGTAATTATAAGCTGTAAAAGGAAAATGGAAGGACCAATAATAATCTGCGGTGGGTTTACATATAACACAATTAAAGTTTCCCTTATTATTTACTTTTTGATTTCTTTTAATTAACATTCACAAATGCGCTCTTGACTTGCACTACTGCTATTGATAGAGGATATTACTACTGTATCGGTCACAGGAATTAACAATATAGCAGATATTTTAGTATAATCAATATTTGTGTATCAGTGTACACCAAAGATCGGCAATAATAAAATGATATCATTTTATTCTGAGGAAAAATGATATCATTTTATTTTTGAAAAATAATATAAAATGATATCATCAAAAATTTTTGTCTCATTATATTTTCTAATCATAGATTCTCGCATTTTGCATTGAAGCAAATTTAGTCTCTTTCGTTTGTTCTACTCATGTCCTTCCGCACTGGTTGATTCATATAGCGAAAAGCAACCGGCTATTGTCTGTCAGTCTGTCTATCACACAAATTGTCAAACAACTCATTAATATAATTGTCCTGATGTTTTTGAAGTATTGACTGTAATCTAAATATTTTTAGCCTTTTTTGGTACATTAGATACTGTTGGTCCAACCAACTGCATATTGTAGGCGTATTTGTAATTCGAGTGCATAAAGCTTGAATCAAAACTTGAGATGGCTGATGTATAGGCCACAGGCCCTACCTAACTTTTGATATACAAGAAGCTTTGTATGACTAAACTGCCTTCTTGAGCCTTCCATTATTTGGAATATATCGATGCTGCATGCAATCTAATTTCAATTTCATTGCTAGGAGCAGTAAAAGTAGCAATATAGCAGTGTAAATCGAAGAATTCCTATGACTATATCTATTTACGGTGTGGGCCTGTGTATATTTCACTAAAAAATGGTACATTTTCATTATAAAAAATTGAATGATATAAAATGATATCATTTTGAAAATAAAATTATGTCATTGCCGATCATAGGTGTACACTATATTTAGTCTAATCAAATGAATTGTCACTTAGCAGGAAATGAAGTGCTGCATGTTGACTAAGTGAATAGTCAAGTCTGAAAAACATTTTACATGTATCAAAAATATAGCTGCCGATGTCTACATTAAGTTCAGTTGTCACTCAACGCAATAAATCTAAACAAGCTGCACATTTGTATAAGATGGCAGGAAAAGTGGTTTTTTCAAAGCAATAAATGATTTAGTGATTAATCACATTCCTATGCAACCCTACATTCCAGTATAATTACTGCACTTATAAGGATCATTTTCTAAAGCGCCATCTCCCCACGAAGTGAAACAAAGGTCACTCACGTCAATCAATGTTTTCAAAATGAATAGTTGAATTCCTCAAATAGATCTGACACAATTTGCAACTCCGTTGGCAATGAAGACGCATTCGTTCATTAATTTGTTACTGATGTTTCATTATTTTTCAATTAGCCTACACAACTTGATTTTGAGTTCCGGTCGTTGAATTCGCTTATAACGCTTCTATTGTTAACTGCCACAATTTATCAATAATCACTGACATCAAATTTTTCATCTATCATCGCTTCACTTCTAGTAATAAAACACAAAATATTTTCTCTTATTACAGTTTAAATAAATACAACAAGCACAGCCAAATTAAGAAACTCTGTTTGAGATTGCAAACCAGTGACTTTCAACGTAACCATTAACGGCGATTACTGTCAATCTTATACTCACTGAAATTATTTCAAATAAATGGATTTCCAATATTACTTTTGAAATTTTTAGGTTACAAACCTTTCATCACGGATACTTTAGCATCAAGGAAACTCAAGAATTTTGTTTATCTCAAATATTTCGTTATTTACTTGCAGTTACCACACACCCAAGGGATGTCATTTATTTTTGATCAAACATAAAAAACGCGATTCAATGGCGCAGTTTGTGAAGTCACAGTAGTAAAACGCTTTTGCATTTCTGAAAGGGAATGCACAAATTGCAAGTTAAAGTGAAATCATCAATGTGTCATCATTCAACAACATTACAGACAAAAGAAGGGTCAATACAGCTTTTTTCATTATGAGATGTGATTTCTATAGTTTAACTGTGGTCTCCGTGGCACAGTGGTTAAGTGCTTGGCCTAGCGATCTTTTGGTGCAGAGGCCGAGCCCCGAAGGTGACACTGGAAGTCGGCAGGAAGGGCATCCGGACTAAAAGTACTACAACGCTCCATAAGTCTGACTATGTCAGCCCCGTCCAAGCCCCAAGTATGGGGAGCAGTGACGTAAAAGCTTAAAACCGATTATTAGATGCGATGAGTGTATCCTACATATTTAGAGCTAATTACAGCAGAAAAAATCATAATGCTGACTGAGATGTCACTCTATGGCCTTTCAAAAATTATGCGATTGTTGTTTAGAGCTTCACAAATACTCCTTCTGTCTCCCAAAGCAACTTCTGTTTATCAGGTATTCGCTCGACTTACCCATCCAATGTATGATGAGTGCTCGTGAGTAACAACAGTTTCAAGTATCATAAATGTCATTTCTCTTCACCACTATATTTGATTTTTGTGACCAATCGTGACAGAATAGAATTTGACAAAAAGTAACGTTGCACTTAATTAGTCAGCGTAACCACTCCTCATCATAACAGCTGTGTGACTCTAAGTTTTTTTATGCAGCAACATAACAAGAAATCAAGCAGCAGGTCACAGCAAACTAGCAAACTTGAAGTTATTTTGTCAATTTTTGAATTATGACAACATCAACGACACAGATTGTTCACAAGGTTCAGTTCTTATAATATTATGATTTGGTGTCAATAAGCTTGATAATTGCGCTTGTAGCAATGAGTGCTATAAAGCTCGGTAACAGAGCTGATGTGAGTGCAACGTGTGAGGGTAATGTTTTATGCATTCACAGCATTTCCAAAAAAAGTATTTACAACATACGCACGCATTTATGCTTTTCTTGGAAATTTGCACTTTTTGAAAAAATATATGGACAGTAAGACGTATGAGCTTACTTACAAGACGACTTCACAGTTTCGTTCCTCCTCATGTATGAGAAATGAACGGTGAAAACAATGAAGTGATTTGTAGCAAATTGATTTGAGTTACTAATTCCTTCAATCAGATTAAAGCATTGTAAAGCCATGTATGCGATAGTATGCAGGTAAATTGTGATATCAGAATGCATTAAACAGCTTACTGATGCTAAACACACAAACTATAAGTCCAAGACAATTATAGAAGTCTTCAGATTTCCTCACATTTTTTCAGTTTCAAAATATCTATCGATCACAAATGGAAGTTGATGGAGAGAAAGCCAAGGTACAAATACTAAATTTTAATTCATGGCTATCATCTTCAGAATAAAAAATCAGTTAATGCAGATTTCACTAATTTTATCAAATACCTATTGCAAATGGGAGGGTAGATGTTCTCTAAGACCGTTGATTTCCGTGACACAGAGACTTACGTGATTCTTTACGCATGACTTTTGGTCGTGCGAAGTGTCATTAGAAATCTACAGGAAAGGCATATCCGGACTGAATTCCAAAACGTCCCTAAAATCAGCTTCAGTTCAGCACCGTCCAGATCATCGGTGGGAGAGTAACTAGTTCATATTCGGTGTTATTCAGATATATTCTATTCATGCTGCATAAAGAGGCGCTCCAAAGTATCAAAACAAACCTGAGAAAAACAGCGATTGCCATTTGAATTAATAATCACACACAGTTATTATCGTGTGAAAGGGATTCTGGATAGAGCTAGAATACGTGTGATATTTTGTAAGGTAATAAAAGGTGTTTCGACAAAACCAATGTTTACAAAATGGCATTTAAATTTCTCTTGCCGGAAGAGATTCAAATACTTATCACCAAGTCCGCAGGGTGTCAATCTTAATCCATCATGAAAGCCGTAGACTAGACAGTCTTCCTGGTAGAAGTTTCCATAAAAAATTGTGAGAAAAACATCAGCGTTACTAAATATTTGTTCTGATGATGAATAGTGCAAGGGAAGTTAGATTGAACCAAAAAGCATTCATTAGAAACCGTATAAACAATGAAACATGACCTTGCTTCGGTCAGGCGTGACCTTTCGCAGTCCCGTTGATGTCAGAATCCGGATACTTCTGAACGGATGGAAAATGATTTCTATGGGATACTTTACCCTATTAAATACATTGACCTACAGAAATTTAGAGCATGCATAGAATATTATGATGCATATATGCAGGTTAATCAGTTGATCTCGCCGTTGTTTCAAGATGTTTTAGCAGTGCTGTTTTGTAGATGTCTATGATTTCGATGGTACTCAAATTTAGCTGCAATCATACACCTTCTCGCACTGCCCGTTTATGATTTTGAATTTCACTGATTTCTGAAGTAGATGTAAACTCCATATATTTCAATCGTTGTGCTGCGTTTCAAATTGTATAGACTCTTAACACTAATGAACAATATAGAGCGCCATAGAGCGAGCTTCACCGAAGAATGAGTACGCTACACATGTGATGAAGAAGTTAGTTAGTCACTGGGTTTATTTTGTCAAGCGTTGGTTTAACAACTGACAAACTGGAGAGTGTCAGACAATGTCAGTGAGTCAGATTTTGGATGAGGTCCAATCATTTGAGGTCTTCCTTGTGGTTTGTTCACCTCAACCAAGCCAAGCATGGAGATTTTGTTTTAATTCTTCTGGATTTCATTTGATCACTTGTCCCAACCTTCGCATATGTCGTCGAGTAATCAAAGTGGCTAATGGCACTTCTTATTGAAAGCTATGTGTGGAATCAATGATACCAACTCGTGTAGATGAAAGGGAAACGTCAGCAAACGATGGGTAGAAATAAAATGAAAATGAATAATGTGACGGAACACTTTAGAAGAATTTAAGATGCTCTTTTATGCGGGAAAATAAAGTTCGAAGAGCTTCACCAACATAAAAGTGATCAAAGTGAATAGAATCTCGTATCCCATCGCCTACTGGCGTTTCAGTTTCAGCTATAAAAGCTGGTTTTATTGATTCCACACATAGGGAAAGGTTCAAAATGAACAGTAGCCGGCAATTAAGCCCAAAAATCAACAAACAATTTGCTCAATGGATTGTGGGAGGTTTGGCGGGTAAAGCGTTTTTTCTGCATCGTGAGCTTGCAATCCATCCTGATTATTGTCATTATATTTCTATGTGGCCTTTTATGCATTTTCAAGCACTTTTCACATCTACAAGGCTCTCACTTCAAAAGCATGGATTTTTGCCACTTGTCTTTCCCTTAAAATGATGATAATGGAATAATAGTACGAATAAATACAACAAATAATGTTTGCCGCTATCTGTCAGACTTCATTTCATTCAAATTACATTCTCGACATTATCCTAATGTGAACTTCCAAGCGCAGTTAGTTTTCAAGTTCCGCACTCCTTCGAATAATACCCGAGGCTACAATAAATAATGGCTATCCGACTCGAAAGTTTCATCAATTTGTTTTATATTTTCAATTCTCGACTTGGTTAGCGCGATGGATGAGCTACATTAGAGAAGCCATATTAAATGGCATGAGGGTTAAATAATTGTGAAAGGTACCTTGAATGACATTCGAATTTGTCATCATCATCCTAAATGATAGTCTATAGTGATTGATGAATAATCTCTACAATTTATTAATGAACACTGAGCAACTACGTTTGATCTGCATATTTCTCCATTTGATCTGAAAATAATATTTTATTTGCAACAGGTGATATCCAATTTGCATACTCTACATTTTATCTGCATATTTCTACATTGATGTTGGAGAACCTATAACTTTGGTTACTTTATGATATTTCTTTTCATAGTTCATGATTGCGGCGCATGCCGAAATATTGGACATTTATATTGAATATTATGGCAATGGAAATTTATAGGACATTTATATTCTTATTGGTGTTCGTCAGTTTTTTCATTTACTTATGACTCACACCATGGGCACACAATTTAAATTGAATAATGACATGGAGGTAGGCATGACCGAAAACTTAAAACGATTGTTTCATTAAGGAGTAAAACCCTAAATCAAAAAGCACTGCTTCTCAGGCTATCTACGCAGGCCTTCACAACTCTTTAGAATGATTGCGATCACAATCATCAAGTTCTATATTTTAAGGTAGTAAATTGACGTGACACCTGAGGTTCACATAAATATATCAGATTAAAATATAAATTACAATTTTACTTTATGTAACTAGAGTAAAATATTACAGCACATCTGCTAAGTCTACATTATCATAAAACCACAAAAAATGAGAGCCAAAAAGGCTATGATGTAAAAGGTCACCAATTTCGAATAGCAATTGCAATGCTCGATGAGACACTCAGAGTATAAAACCGACATCATAGTTCTCACTTTTTCCTACTCAAGAAGATGAAATATCGGTTCCGAGATCTTGATAAGGTCATGACGAATGTCCTTTTCCGAAGTGAGGTTATAAAACCCATCTAACGATTCTCAGAAGGCGATGAGAACAGTTTTTTCATTACCTTCGCTTGCTTGAAAACTAATCAAACAAATTGAATGACAAAAATAATGAATGGAGAAAAACAACTTCCATTGTGAATGTTTCCCTCAATACTAGCATTATCTATTAACTGAACCAATTCATAAGCAAATGAAAAACTTGGAGATATTAGAGTACTTTACGAAATCTATTCAATGATCATTGAAGTATGAATATACGAGAATTCTGAGCACTACAAAACTCTGCCGTAATCGCAGTGTAAGAATGTTCGCCGCTCAATGCGAGGAGTTTCCAAGTTGTAGAAAAACATTCTCATCACCAATTATGGCTATTAGAGTAGGATGGTGGCCAAGTTTCAAATTCCAAAGCTGAATTGATGTGATTTCAACTAACAAATTTCAGGTCAGGTTTCACATCGATCTGAGGTGTGCAGTATATGCAAATTATGAGTACATGAAATATAAGGATGTGCGTATTGTGATTGATTGCTGAGACATGGAGATTGTATTACTTTGATTGTTCCACGCAAATAGAGCGGAAACCAAATGAGACACATGAGAACTAACTGATTTTCAAAGATCTTTTAGGTCCACGCAGGGAATTATAGATTATATCTTTTGTTACACTCTATAATTCCCTGGGTCCACGATACTCAACAATTGAAAGTTATGCATACATGCAGGGATCCCATCGCCTAGACTGAAAATTGTTTAGTTGCGACATAGAAACAGTGACGACGATTTCTCACTCTTCTCAAGTATGATGCACCAAACAAGAATCTGAGGTCTATCAGTTAATGTAGGTATAATTATGCATTATGAGATGATAATGCAGGAAGACGCATGTATTTCGCAGAATGGTTACTTGATGACATTAAAATTCGTTTTAAAATTAAGATTAGAATTAGTTTAAACAAAGATTAGGTCCATTTTGATCTCAATTCTCAATCAACGTATTTCCAACTGCCACTGTATCGCTTGGCCCCTCATCTGATGAGTAAAGGAGTGGCACTTTTACATGTACAAGAACCTAACTGCAGATGCACTTGAGATCACCAATGCATAGATCAATACATCAATATGAAGTGAAAATTATCAAATGTCATAAATTTTTGCATTCATCCTTTCATTATCACTGATGCACTGTACTAGAAGATCGCCTTTAGATATGCAGTCATATGCATAACAAAAAATTTACGGGTGATCCGTCTAGCAATTCCGAATAGGACAAATATAAGATGACCAATATTTCGTGTGCTGTCTTTATTTCTGAAATTCGCAATATTCGTGGGTGTCGTATCATAAACTTCTTGTACAGTTGTACATATAACTTTATCACTTCATAACATGCACTTAATCATGCATCCACTCAACTGAATCAATGATATACTTAGATCTTATGTTATGAGGTAGAAATGCAGGATTACACTGGATGATAGGTCTATTGGCATTGCACTATTCATAATTCACTAAAGTTTCTGAAAAAATCGAAATGTAGTTATATCTAACACTTGAAAAGATTGCCACTTTTATGTAATCTTGGTGTATATGGTGCAGTTCTACTAGATTTTGATCAATTTCAGCAGACTTGTCGTCTCTCTTAGGAGTATAAGCTTATAATGAATCGGTAATTGGCTTATTTACCGTTTTTGACTAATAATATCAGAAATACTATAAACTTTACATTCTTCTTGCTATCAAATAAGTACATAGCTTCGTACATTGATTTCACCATGTGCAGCAATCACCTAGGTGGTGTCTAAAAGTCAAATTAAGTGATTTTAAGAACTGATTTTTTTAGGCAAACGTATTTTTTCAGAATTTGCTACCGAAAATTCACATCAAATCAATTTTTCAAGAGCTAGCTGCTAAACTACTGTTGACATGGATGACTCAGATCTTAAATACCACTCCTAGTATCTCACGGGTACTAAATGCTTTGGGACGGAGCATTTGCGGAGTTGACAAATGCAAGAAACGCAGCTTATTAATAGTAGCCGCAAAATCAATGGTAGTGGTATAATAGGAAATGCTTCGTTTCCAGATAATCATATGCAATTCACGCACATTTTCAGCATTATCAAAATGCATATGCATGTGATGTGCGAAATTCACGTACGAGTGACATCCTGCTTCATCTAATGATGCAGTTCCCCAGAACATCTAGGATATTTGGTTTACGTCTGAGGGCCCACCATTCATGGGCTTTGTAAAGCTACTTTGTTTGTGATGTTTATATGAGAATAAGTATGAAAGAAACTGATCAGAACTTGCTGAATAGTCAACAGTATATTAATCAAATATACTAGAGGTTTCCAAAACAGTTGATTTGCAAAACCATCTTACAGCCGTTAAGTGGATATGTAAGTTTCTTTCTCCCAAAAATCAACTAGTTGCTTTCATTAGAAAAATTCAGGATGATGGCAGATTTGTCAGGGTTGACTTCGATTTTTTTGTTGATTGTTAATTGCTCATTTGAGCTGTAATCGAGAGGCGAAGTGGTGAAAGACATTAAATACGCAACGCCAAGTTATTGCAAATCATATGTCGATGTACAGCATCATCAGACAGATAGATTGGAAAATTCAGCAAAGTCATGTAAGGTCAGTCAGATGTTTTCTAGATAAAGATTAACCAAGGTTCAACATAAATATTAAATTAGTTGCAATATTTTTGTGGTTGAGAAACCTCTGAAATTCTCAATCTGATGAAGATTTCTCTACAGACCATCAAAGAACAGTCGTTGGAACTAGTACCACCTACATTCAAAATTCAAGCATCCGGGTTTAAGACGGTTCGCAGGAGGCGTCAAACAGGGTATCCGAAGGTGCTGAAGACCTTCCCGATTAATGAGGAAATAAGTCGTCAAAGCCAAACAATGCATGTGGTGAATAATAGAAATCCTTCTCATTGTGCAAACAGCCTCGAATGATCACTGTCATGAGAATTACGATTAATACATGGCAGATGCCTCTTTTCAAATCTTTGACAAGCATTGATGAATAGATGTAATGACTGTTCTTTCATTCCCTACATAAAAGTCAAAATGGATTAGCAAACATTTTTGTTATCTAATTTCCATGTCAAAAAAGGCTTCAACATTATTACAACTTCCTATTTCGTCAAGACAATCACATCTCACCATGCTCACGTGAATGACTTTACTAATTGTTTCACCGTGAATTCATCTCTTCAGGGACTCTTGACTCTCGTCAGAAATTGTAGAGAAGAATAGGTACGACTCTAAAACATTTGTTAGTATTTAAATCTCTCAAGTAATGCAATTATCATATTCTACGTTAAAAAAAAATCATATTTCGTTGCCGTCGGACAAGAGAGAGATTTTCTCTTAAGCTGAGAAGGTCGCTGAAAACCTATTATCTAAATGAAACAATATGTTCATGACAGGAACACTTACCAGCATTCTTAGAGAAGACCATTTTCGTGTTCGAGGAAATTGCTAGAGAAACCATCAGGACAGGTAGATAGGGCAAATTATTCCTCGCCGTGATATAAATCTGAAAGATGTAATTCATTTCGTGTTATTCGAATCATCAACATTTCTAGAGGCAACTTATCATTATCAACATTTCTATCGTAGAATGAATACTTATTTCAATAGTAATGGCAAAATTATGTGGTAGAAAAGATCGATGATGCTCGACCTGCTTTCCAGCATATGGAATGCACTATTCGACATCTTGGCTCCAGGATTGAAGACAGAAAAACACTATATATTATCGTAGAATGTTAAGTTAACACCACTGTTATTTACTTTGCAATTTAACACACACGGAGATATTTTCTTCGTGAAATTCATTTTTCGAGCATAAATGTATATAGCCACATATTTCATTCATTCTCAAATTGCTACTTTAATTGACAAAGCGATTTGATGATATGATAATGAATGCACGAAACTGGTCATCGCAAATCGAATGTTTTTGATTTTCTGTAGCAATCCGAGAGTGATCGGCAACTTCAAGCCTCGACCAGAAAGATCCTGGCAATCTTTTGCTACAGCATTGAAACGGAGTGACGCTTCTTCCAATCAAGTCAATTAAGAATTCTTAATCAAACAAAGATCGCAATTACTTTGCAATTTTAAGGTACAGCTATGGCTATATGCAAGTTGTCCGAGGGTTTTCCAGGTCGGTGAAGCTCTGTATCTGACCGCTAAGATGAATGCCGGATGAACTTTTGCAAATCAGAATTCCAATAATACAATAGGACTATTTTTGCCGAACCATCACATTTCTGGTCACAGGTATGTTCAGTTGAACTCTATGGTGAGAGACATAAATTGTATTTTCTGTGAAATCATGCACGTGCGTGACATAGAACACTTATTTAACAGAAAACATTCTATAACATGCCGATGTATTTCGAGTCATTACTCAGCATACTCGTGTGCCCTGACACTGTTGGTGCTTCAACGTTGTCTATATCATCTAGAAACATGCTAGATTTTCTGAAATTACCTATCGTGCCTAAAATATGCTGACACTTTACATAAAAAGCAGAAATGATGCTGCACAACCAGTCATCAATCCACATTGAGAGTAGACGATGAATTGTCGAGTATGAGAAGTCCTATCAGTCTAAGAAACAAAGAAAATTAGCAGTCTCACAGCTTCCATTACCACTTTAAGGCAAGAATATTTTAAAAGTTATGTCAATAATGCTTGAGTCTGCTGATACACCGTAAGTCCTGTGATAAAAGAAAAAAATAGTTGTAACTAATAACTAAGAAGTATTGAATTTGACTTGCCACTGATTTGCAATGAAATTATCTAAAGCAATCACCTTTAGAGTGCTTGAATTTCTTTTCAATAATCTGATGAATGAAAATTAATTTTTACTCCCTGTGTCGCAGTGCGGGACAGACCAAAAAATCCTAGCGATATTTTGGTCAAGAGATGGAACCTCCGAAAAAGTCTTTGAAAGTTGAAGGGCATCCAGACATGCAGCACTCCAGCAAAAATTAAAGAAATCGGCATTATTTGTTGAAGTGAGTAATGATCGAGGCAATATCATACGGTAATACGCATGTTGCACATGTTGCCTCTATGCACCAATCATACACTAGTTCAATGTAAATAAATTTGATTATATGAATATCTACGTGTACTAGTAAAGTCGTTTTAGTCTTCCACTTCGTAACTTCGGCTACATTTGGTAGCAGAACAAGTGTGAGTTTTATAATCAACATGAGAAAATTACCTGATTCACTCTGATCTAGACATTTATTCTTTTACTCTTAGTTATCTATTCAAAGCACTATATTGTTATCTGTGTTCTCTGGCGTTATATTGTCAACCATATACAAAAGGCTGATCAAACAATTTGAAATCAAACATAGAATAAGAGATTCGCAAAAATGACGCAAATCTCATTATAAGCGATCCAGACCAGATAGGCAATTTCGCATTGAAAGAGAAAGTACATAATCTAGAGCAGGAACTGTCTCAGTTCAAAATTTACTGTAGTAAAGCCATTGAAGCTTCACACAAAGTCAATACCCACATTGATAATGATTTAACTGAAGATTATGAGGAGAAGTAT
Source organism: Prostheceraeus crozeri (assembly GCA_907163375.1). Taxonomy (NCBI): domain Eukaryota; kingdom Metazoa; phylum Platyhelminthes; order Polycladida; family Euryleptidae; genus Prostheceraeus; species Prostheceraeus crozeri. The sequence continues at coordinate 387,662 of CAJQUW010011313.1, read as the reverse complement.
CGGAACATTCGGTGATCATTGTCAATTAGTAAGAGTCGCTATAGGTGATAAAATCAAACAAGTCATCAAAAATTTGTAAATCTTTGTCTGCAATATGGATGATGAATATAAAAAATCAGCTGCCACAAAAACTGAATCGATAGCAGAATTCTATGAGGAATGTGCTGACAAACAACGCGAGAGGGAAATAATTGAAGTTGAAGAAAAGCGTCACGAAGACCGAACTGAGTTACTACAGAAAAGTATAAGCCTGAACATGACAAAATCAGGATCTAGAATCAATAACAGATTACAGGATGCTCTTGATATTTTGGTTTATGCAATGTCTTGTCCAGACTGCTTACATAATTTAATTCTTATGTTCGGGCGTGACTCAAAAGTCAAACTAAAAAATAACAATTCAGTCGGCCATGGATGTCCTTGAGACAAAATGCGAAAGATATTAAATGAATTGAGAAAACTAGCCAACCAAATGAAAGACGAATATTCTTGCTTGCTTCTTTATATTAGCTACGAACATGTTTCAAATGTGAAGAAATTAAAAACTATAGCAGCTGCTTACGGGCGACCAAAGGAAATTAATAATTCATATTACTGTAATCGATGGCAATAAAGCACCCTTTAAAATGTCTACAGGACGAAACGCATCGGGTTTTACCATTTATCGCAAAAAGGAAATTATTTGTCGCAACAAAGAGAGAGATTTTTCTTTTGAAAGTAAAAATGACTATCAAGAACATTCCGCATCGACAGACGCTGACTTATAACAATAGAGAGCGCTACTGAAATTAAACAAATAATTTCTATTAGTTTCCATTTTGAAGATGTATGAGGAGCATCGAAAACCTCACTTCGTAACTTTGATAAAAATTCTCCTCCCACAAAATTAACAAAACGATGCATTTAATTCGTGAAATATTGAATCATTAATAGTGCAAAGTTAAGAAATATTTCTGGATCAGACGCCACTGAATGACAATGGCGGTGAAATTGTCTAAATTTGACAGAAATTTGAGATAAAAGAATTCCAAGTAGACAATTAAAGATACTAACAGGTTTGATTTTGGTTGGATGGAAAATAGGCCAAATTTATAGTACATCGGCTTCTTTTTTTTCCATTACCATAGTTTATTCCGGCTTGGAATGGAAATAAAAAGTACTTCACAAATTCTTCCATTTCTCAAGTTGACAAGTTGCCAATCAAAAGGAAAAGCACTTTAATTATGGTAGCTCGAAAGCTTGATTTGCTGATGAGAACTGAAAACTAGATCCTTCACTTCTAGATCATCTTGTTGAACAAATTTTGAACTGATTCAACTTTCGACCAATTTTATAGCATATGAAGCTTTAGAATCACTAGATCACTGAGAGCTTGGACAGTGCTGAGTGCTATCAAGAAGTTCAAACATTATCATCAGGCAAAGTCAGAGAGGACAAATAAACAATATGATACATAATATATAAATATAACAGCATATAAACAGTTTCTATGTAATCCGGTACATGAAGAGGCTATCGCTTACGGAATCCACACTCACCGACCACGAATGCACACAGCACAGGCTCACATTCAATTCATATGTATGTACATGTACACATTGCACATAATGTGACTAGAAAGAATGCGGGCATATAGCATACAGAAATGAGAAAGCAACACTGCTTGCATGAAATAAGTAAAACAATCAAAACTTGTAGACGTTGAGTGAAGTAAAAAAAGGACATCAACCTTCACATGCAAACCGGCCAGTGATCAGTTCAGCGGTTTGTTTCACAATAATACGAGCAGTTTTTTTTTATTTTTAGGATTTGGAATAATAATAGCCCCTTCCTAGCTCTTCTCTTCTTTCTATATCTCAATAACACAGTTTTTTATTTTTTTATAATTTGCATATCTTTTTAAATATATCTCTTGATGCAAATTTAAAATTTCCATGCAGTGTTGTAAATCATTAACTTACTGTCTGATGATAGCTACGGATAGTAGCAGAAATAAATTGCATTGATTGGCAATTACAAGATTAACTTAAGAATCCTAAAAGTATGTCTTCTAGCCAAGGATTATTCCCAATCATATGAGTAGATGATGGCTTTACTATGGGTGAAGTAAATTTTGTAAAATAGCCATTACCTTCGTGTTTACCTTCGTGCGTAGCGGTCGTGTCAGAAGTGTCTCTTGTGAGTGTTTTGCAATTAGTCTACATCTCGATTACCTGTGCCAGTTATCTATCAAATTTATACCTGATAAATCGTGGTGGTCTTCCGGGTTTAACTGTGAGAAGCTCATTATATGAAGTTGTGTTGATTTTTGGGGAGATTGGAAGTTTTTAATTCTAGAATTAATTTCCACTGATTGGTGTTCATTTGAAGATTTCTGCAGTTTGAGATGGTAATTTCACGGAAAGGTAGCAATGACCAGACAATAGCAAGATATCTGTGCACTATTTGTAACATGTCCATTGATTGTGATGTCATACGTTGCCAAATCTGTATGAAAATGTTTCATGCTAAACGTGAGTGTTCAGGATTGTCCGCTAATGTTGGTAAAGCCGTTTGCTCGAATGAAAATCTTTCATACCGATGTGATGATTGTAAACGCGTGAATTTTACAGAGTTATTGGCTCGATTTAATCGAGTTGAAGAAGATTTATCATCTCTCCGTGATCAATTGAATACAAAGTGTTCTTCTGATGTTTGCATGTTAATTAGCAAGGCTATTACTGAGCATGAAAGTAGAATGGAAAAACGGAATAATATTATTATTTTTGGTCTCGAAGATCCGCCTGTCTCAGATGATGAACAAGACCTGGATAACGCAGTTATTGATAATCTTGTTGATACTCTGATGATTGATAAGAAGCACATCGTTTCAAGAGATAGATTGGGAAGGAGAACTTCTCATGGGTCTTCTAGGCCAGTCAGGGTGCGATTTTCTTCATTTGAGCAGAAGTTACAGTGTTTGAGGAAGTCAAAAATCTTGATGAGCAATCCGAACTATAAAAAGGCATACATCAAAAACGACTTAACTCCAACGCAACGAGAAGAAAGTAAACTTCTTCGGGAGGAACTGAATGTAAGGAAAGAGAGAGGGGAAGACGTTGTCATTAAAAGTGGAAAAATTGTTCCACGAGTTAAACCCAAACATTGACTAAGTCCAAGTTTGAACCTTCCTTGTCTCTGCCTTACCAATACCCGTTCTGTTGCAAACAAATTTGATGAACTACTTGCCATTGCGTCTACATATTCTCCGGACATTATATGTATAACTGAGTCTTGGATGGATGAATCAGTATCTGATTCTTCAGTTTATGTGCCTGGTTATTCGTTGTTTAGAGCTGACAGGAAAAGTGGCATGGTTATGAAGTTTTCCTTGTTGGCGACTTTAACAGAGTTGATCATAATGACTTTGAAATTTATTTCGGACTAGAGAATGTTGTCTGTGATGTGACCCGTGGTAATGCTGTGCTAGATCTCATTCTGATTCCTGATAAATTGGTGTGTGAATATTCTAAACCGCTCATCGATAGCCCTCTAGGTGCCAGTGATCATTCCATTATAATATTGAAACCTGTCCAATCTCTGAAAATCAAGCCTTATTATATGAAAATCATGGATATGCGTGATTCAAACCTGAAACTGGCATTTAATATCTTAGAAAGTTCTGATTGGTCCAAGTTGTTCGATAACGCTACCCTCGATGAAGTTTGTTCAATATTTTATGACATTTTTCGTTCTCGTTAACAAACGATACCAAGCCTATCGTCAAAGAAACTGGAAGCTTTATGATCACTATAAGGAAAAGGTGAAATCACATATTTATATGGCAAAAATTAATTGGAGCAAGAGAACATTGAATCGCCGGAATTCTATCTGGGATATTTATAAATTCATGTCAAAATCTCCCACTTGTGACAAGAACTGGCTTCCTAAACTCTTTCCTGATGTGCCCTTACCTGCTGTACTCGATCTGCTCAATTCCAATTTATCGAAGCATTTTATCATTGATGTTCCTATATGTACAACACCTAAGTCATTCCTCATACCTTCTGTCTTCACAGAAACTGCGATTGAATCCAGATTGAAAGAAGTCAAAGCTAGGTCTTCCATTGGCAGTGATGATATCCCTTTCTATTGCCTGGTCCAAGTTCTCTAGTGTGTTGGCCAAACCACTTACTATTATTTTCAATCGATGTGTTTCACTCGCCAATGTACCCCGTCTATGGAAGAAAGCCGACATACTACCACTTCCGAAGTCAAACCCGCCTGATATCTGTAATGTCCGCCCCATCTCCATTCTCCCTATACCAGAACGTATTTTTGAGAAGGAGTTAATCAAGAGTATTGGTTTTCATTTTTTGTCGCACTTCGATGATAAACAATATGGTTTTAAAAAGAACAGTTCAACCGTATGTGCTCTACTAGACTTTGAAGATTTTGTGACGAATAACCTTCAAAAGAAGGAAGTGTTAGCTTGCCATGTCATCTCAGTGGACTTATCGAAAGGTTTTGACAGAGTTTCCCATCGCATACTAATTGAGAAGATGAGATCCGCAAATTTCGATGATTTTGTTCTAACCTTCGTCAAGAATTATTTGTCGGACCGTTTCCAGAGGGTTCGCTGGGCTGACATATGTAGTGATTATGTTAAAATTGACAGTGGCATCCCCCAGGTTCTTCCGTTGGCCCTTTTCTCTTCGGAATATTTTTAGCCGATATGATTATTGCAGATACAGACAATACCTTGTTATTGATGTATGCGGATGACATTATGATTGTGAGTAACATCAAGAAAGGTATGAACGCAAGTCCTGCTTTAAAGGCGTATAATGAAGTCTGCAGATGGATCGAGGCAAACAAGATGATGATCAGTGTCAACAAATGTAATCAGATGTTTATTTCATTACGTGATGTACCTTATATTCGAGACTTTTCTATTCCTGATGTTACTATTGTTGAAGAGCTGAGGTTCCTAGGAGTTATTTTTGACTCTAGGTTCAAATGGCATTCTCATGTTCTAAAAGTTTCCAAACGGACAGCCTCTCGGATTTTCATTATCAAACAACTTAAACCATTGTTAGACAAGCATGATCTCGTGCTCATATACAATAACTGTATCCGCAGTATACTGGAGTACGCGGCACCATTATTTGCTGGATTAAATTCATCAAATGCAGCTATTTTAGAAAATGTTCAGAATTATTGCCATCGTATCATTTGCGGTACCTCTCGATGTTCATGCTCTCACTTCGTTCTTCTATTTTACAGGCGAGTAATCATTGGTCTTAAATTATTCGATTCTCTTGTTAACAACGCGGATCATCCCTTGCATCACCTACGGCCTCGCGTTTTGCAACATTCTGGGAAGTTTTGTATGCCAGCTTGCAACAGTGTCATTCAGTCCACCTCTTTTATGGTTACTATGATTCGATTATCCAACAGTGGTTTCCCACTTTAGCTTTTCCTCTGACACATCTGTCTCAAATTCATAAGTTTTTTCTTGTTTTTTTTGTTATATTTTGTTCTTTGTTATCTCTGTATGTGTTTAATATTCTCAATATGTATGCCATTCTGTAGCCTCACGATTTCTATTATTGAGGCATTTGCGAAATATATACGTTTATTATTATTATTAAATTGTTAACACACACTGCACCCGTGGCGTATTTATCTAATTCGAGATTTTGTTATTAAATGTACTTGAAATTGATGGATGTCAAAATGCTTCGATGCTGCGTACTATTGTTGATATCATAACCAAGTATACCTGTACTGGATGACATTCGGAATTGGTATGGTATTCCCTGGTCATTCTCAAATGGGTTGACTAAATTTCCAACCATCAAATAATGACTTTTCAATTATCTTCTAGTTTCGACACTTCAAATGGAAACAGTACATCATTCTAATAATATAATCGATCAAAACTGAAATAAGAACATATTACCGAAAATGATTTCAAAATTCTCAATGATTCCTAGGTTTTACGACTGTTTTGACGGATATGTCAGATTCTGTTACGAAGCCTGTATTTTGAAGAGAATAATTGCATCAAATCAAATTAGCATCAACATTACATCAGCATGTAAATCAACGGGACAACATTAAATAACGAAATACTTAACTGCTATTAATAGACATTGCATTTTGGAATCATATAGCAGTTAAACATTTCCAAAAAACATACATACATGTACGTAAAGCAATTTCGATTACAGATGTGTACATGACTAAAATAAAATGAATACTTCAGCATTAAATCGATCTATTATAAAAACATCATGTTTGAAATGTCATGTTTCAAAATATGTATTTTGAGAGATAGCGTCATTTTGTTGATGTCACATATTATCCGGTGTATTTTGTCTACCGTTTCACAGTCTATCCATTTTTGTTCATATAGCTTTACATTTTTAGTTCTTCCAACTGGTAGGTCTTCCAGGCCACTTCCATCTGGTGATGGTAGTGGCGTCGACCCAACAGCTGTTGTTAGGGGTCCAGGGGGACGCCAGGTGTCGGATGGGCCAATCTTCCGCACACCTGACGAGGCAACCCACTGGTCCCATGGAATGAGGGTTGTGTGCAACAGGCGTTTTGAATGTTGAGGCTGTGAGGGGGTCAGTGTCAGGGAATTGTGTTGACGAATTAGTTGCTTTGTCTGTGCTTATGTGGTGAGCACGCTTTTGTTTGAGCGGATGCCTTACTGGTTGTTGAGTGAATTTTCTTTAGCGCTTAAGGCTATTTTTAAGTGCCTACAGATCTATACGTAGACATGAATATGCGTGCGTAGTATGCAAAACCAGATTAATTCAGAAAGCTATCAAATCATCATAAAATCACATTTTCAATATATAAGGACATCACATTTCATTTTAAGGACCGCCCTGAGAATCTCGACCGTTTTCTAAGGGCTCAGTCTCAACAAATGGCTAGAAAACTCATTCGGCAATGACGGGAGATGCTTCAAAATAGATAGGCGATTCAATTTGAACATTCCTCCCATCTTTATACATGCCATGAGTCCATGAATGCGATCAATGATAATTATCATTAATCACTGACATAACAGATATTATCAAAAACCTGATAAGTTCAGGTCCTGTCTGGATAAAATTAGAAGTGCTTCAACAAAAATAGACATTTTCGTGTTATGCTTCTATTCCGCATTCAGAGATAAATAAATGGGAAACTCTGATGATCTGGTTCGCAAAAAACACGCACACATTCATATTCCTAAGTTCATGTCGTTCATTTTCTGAGGCTTGCAGTCAGGAATGCGGAGTCCTATCATTTTGATAGGACTCCGACTCCGACACCGGGTTACAAGTATATATAGCCTAGTTTTTTTAAAAAATGAGCTGGTAACCTACATCATAGATCATTATAGGTTTACCTGATCCTATAAGTGATCATTGCTGTATCAATTATCAATCATTTCTGATGCAAGTTTATAAAATGTCGCTTTAAGTTGGATGCATGCGACTCGGCTCCTCCCGTCTTCTTGATGTGTGCTTCACACGGTTTTTCTCCAGTCTCTACCAGGCAGGAAAATCCCCCATCCTTCTCCAAAAAATATGAGCACACTTTGATTTTAATATGCGTCTTGCAGGAGCCATCACAGACGATTAACGTGAAGTTAAGAGGCAATGTTCTCAAACAAACTAGTATTTCATTTTTGTCTCTGATGTGACCTTTGGTGCGTATGTGTGATCGAGGCTAGGAAGGCTTGTCTACTCTACCAAATCACCGAGTGAAAAGACAATCCTTTTTTCACTATCACGGTTCATTCCCTCAACTATTACAAACTTTGCATGCAGCAGTGTCTCTGTACTTTTGTTTGACGCAGAAAGTTGACATCAAGACAGTGACAGGTATGCACGAGGATAAGTAATTTGTTTGTATTATATTTCGGGTCTATTTATAGGCCGGAGTCCGGAGTCCTATCATTTGATAGGACTCCGACTCCAGCAAAAATGATAGGACTCTGGGACTCCGACTCCGCATCCCTGCTTGCAGGGATTTTCTAGCAGTGGAAAAAGACTCCTTTGAGTACTTCATAAATTTCATTACTAACCGCAAGAGCTGAAAGGCACCTATCCAAAATGATAACACATTTTCTATTGCTCAAACGGAACTTCATAGTTTATGCAATACTCACCTGGAATAGGTGACTTTTTCCGCTGCTAGAAAAGCACTGCAATCCTGCTAAGAATGACCCTGTCCGAAAAGGGTGAATCGTTGACTTTATGATGCATGACTGTAGAGTGGAGACTGATATATTAACCATGGCAAAACATTGCACTTTCATGGAAATTCGTGCATGATATTAACCTCCTCAGTTTTTGGCCTAATTTCGCTCTCTCCTTCCCTCTCTATTTGACTCCAAGGCAAGAGAATTGAGTTCTGAAGATTAAAAAACACTTCTTTGAAAGTTCAGAGCCATACTTTCAGAAGAAGTGACAGTTTCTGATGTACAAAGGGATTTGTAACATCAAAGAGCGTGAACAAAGAAGAAGATTAAAAAATTCTGACTTCAAAGATTATTCTGAGCGCAGCAGAATGCACATCCAACACTAAAGCTTGTGAGGAGACGCTTGAAATGATTTTATTTCCTGTCAAGATCCAGGTCTGATGAAAGAAATAAAGTCAACTCTGGGAAGAATGATATTCTCTAACTCTTAACACAATTCTGTCTGACTGTTCACAACGGCACGTCGAGTAATTCGCTTTTCTACTACGTCTTAGAAATATGAGATGGAAAGTGGCGGTTGATAAAGAAAGAGGCAACAAGGAATAAGAAGGCTACAAGGGAATTTCTGTGGAACTTGCAGATCTTAACAAGATCTCTTTTATACGATAGACATAAAGCTACGTTGCATCAGTACACGTTTAAGTGTTAATATAATAAAAAATGGAAATAGTCCCTTTGAGCAATGAATCGAAATAAAGAGAATTAATACATAAAGGAATATACCATGCTCTCCCAAGATCTTCGCAACTGACATAAAAAATACAAGATGAGTTAGTATGTTGATTTGAAAATAAAGAATCCTAAGAAGTAGCATGTATTATGTCGCACATGCTTAAATGTAGAGAGGCAATCATGGACTGAACTTAACAATAATAGAAAGACAACTAGAATAGGTCAGAGATAGCCCGTGAAGGTTTCTATCTTTAATTTTGAGAAACAAAGATTCAATCACTCAGGTTAGGAACGGCATTGTATTCTTCATGAATGCAGATAATTTCAAAATTTTGCAAAAAAAGAGAAATGATTATGGGACAAGTAAAGAAGCAGTATGAAGTTAATTCTAAAATCGCGACGATTTCGGTATCCTTCGCCTTTTGAGGTCGATAGCATACTCTATAAGATCGACCTCAGATCTTTATATTTCGAGACTTTCACTTAGAAATGGACTGTCTCCATATGAAAACAACATTATCTTAGAGCTTGGTCCATTTATTTGTCAGCGCAGTATTAGGTCACATCTTGCCAATAGCAAGTGTGAGCTTTACCTAAAGACATTCTTTACATTATGGTGAATATCATACATGTGTGACTGAAAATTCCTGTGAAGAATGACAACATGGTAATGTTGTAGGTCTATGTTAATCAGTCCACGTTTAACGTCTTCTTTTCACCGTTTTGCGATGGTTGGACGCCGTCGAATGCTGGTTCACCTTGATGGCATTTCTCAAAGCTGTTCGGTCTTGTGGGCTGATGTTATGAAGATTGAGCTTTCGCATATCCTCCTTGATGTTATTAAGCCATCTCTTCTTGGGGCAGATCAAATGAGTTAATGTTAATGTTTATGTATACCTATTGAGTTAATTACACTGTCAATGAAAATGCACCAAACATGAAAAAACAGCAAAACTGAGCTTGACCTTTATAAAGATTTTCTATTTCATCTAAACATTCACAGCCGTGATTTGTCTCATTCTGACGATAGCCACGGATAGTAGCCGAAACATATCGCTGTAAAAATATATATCTCGGTGCAACTTTAATATGATAACTTTGTGGCACTTTCTGTTAACAAAATTACGACCAGATACAAATGTTTTCCATAAATAAGTTGTGTCGAGCAAAAAATACTGTAGGGCGAAGAGTCGAGTCGATAACATATTTGCACAACGCATTTCTGCATATCCCACATGTCCTCATCAGGTGAAGTTGTAGCAAAGGAGAAGTCGATAATTTCCATTAAAACGGATGATGTCGGGCAAATTTACAAAGACGACTGATAGAATGAACAGGAAGTCAAGAAAACCACACATTATATGATGATGAGTCAGATATTTACAATGAGATGATTAATATCCACAAACTTTGCAAATTGTAAGACGGCAGATAGACAATTCCTGTGTCATTCAACAGATTCATGGATTCTGAGCTTTCGATGAATATACATGTAGACACGAATAATCGTGGATAGGGAGTACTATGAGAATTTGAAAGCCATCTTTGGTAGGTGGGTGAATATGAATGCTCACTTCGATAGGAGTAGGATAGGAGTTAAGATGCTCATTATGCTGACATACTGACCTACCGATGACAGGTACATTTGTACTACAAATCGATTTTAATTCGGCTTTCACTTCATCTTTATTCATGAAGAAGAAAAATTAAATCGCATTGGATATCAACCATCTCCATCAAAGAATAACTTCACAATAGATGCACAAGACAAAATGCAACAACAACCAGTGGCTACACTAACAACAGTACTAACACAGAACATGAGCAAAGAATCGCAAAAGTACAAGATGAATATAACTACACCATGTTGTCTCGCACATTCCACAAACGTCAAAATTGTTTGCCATAAAATTGGCAACCTCTTCAGTGGATCTTTAACATAAAACATACGTGGCTCAACAATGGAAAGGTGTATCAGTCAGAATGATTGTTTTCACGGCATTTAGGTGGCAATATCATTGTATCCACAGAATTAGATTGTTTAACCGTATCACTTTGCTAGAAGTGCAAACTGATTCAAATCGATGGCACATGCAGGAACTTGCTAAGTGGGAAAAAAGAAATTTTTAAATACCTTGCAGAGAGAGGAAAAACCGTCATGCGTCGATTGCGGATTACTCTGAATTCCTTCAAAATGCTCCGATCGCCACGATTCCTTTAGATTCGAAGAATTCAGATCATTGCGCAAAAGTTTTCTCGATAATGTTGGGCCCTGCGATTATTATTAAAAAAGTTAGCAGGCGCACGAAAAAACGTTCACAAACTTCTGTGTAGAACTTGACATCGACTGTGTCTCTTTGCTGTGTGATCCGGTTGATAACAGTCACTGAAACTTCGCACAATTTGACGTGTTTAACACGTCAAACTGCTGCTCATTGTTCGATTTCTATGGTATTATGTCAGCAGATTGTGCCATTTCATGTTCCAATGCTTCCTTTCTAGTCAAACAGAAGAAGAGACGACCTGTCTAATTCTGTGAGACGACCTGTCAAATTCTGTGATTGTATTACTATTCACATAACACAACATTTCACAAAATCGCTCATCTTAACACAGCACCACTTTCTTTTATCAATAGACTGAGTTTGCGTCCTGCACTCCTAAATAGTTTTATCTGCTTATCAAAAAACTCTGGCCATATTTTGGAGTATTTTCATTCTTGCATGTCCCGTCGGATATTTTAACTTTCAAAACTAATCGAAATCGGCTTTATCAGTCTCGTTACAAATTTTATGTCAATATTGCAGTTCTTTGTATTTGATCATACGATTATTCTTTGTGAACTATCTTCATTCTGCGCCATCATAACATTGACTGCTCATCAAATGACGCGGCTACTTTTTGATGTTCAGTTCCAAATGTACATCAGGCTCGAATTGAGACTCTGCCTTTTTGACAGAAAAGATGAAAGACAATGTGCAGTTGCTACTTTCCTCTCAAGACCTAAGCCGGCTGCTTTTGTTTGAGGCGATTACAATTACGAGTAGAATGATGGGCTCAACTCTTGAGAAGCTGATCATCGAAATGACGAAGAACTTAAACGGAGATATTTGTAATGCTTATCACAGCGAAATGATGAAAGGTGGCCGCCGCTGAACGTTAGTTTATGAGGTCAAATCAATTAAAAAACAAAAAAATCAGATAGAAATTGGTTTCTAAGCTGTGATGACCCCGTGTAAGAAAATGCAAAGCCGTGAATTAAATAATCAGCTAATGATCATCAAATTGCGAGCAAATTGAAGTTCTTCCAAAATGATAGCGTGAACGAAACTGAACGGCGAATATTTGTCTACGGCTTGTTCATTCGAAAATATGATTAGAATGATAGAATTGATTTATATTACAAGTCCTTCTCAATTCGTGAAGACGACAAAACAGACGGCGGTCTCAGAACGCTTTATAGCTTGCGTGTCACTGATAAGGTTTTTCGATAAAGGACAGCAAAATAATCTGCGGGGTCAGCACTTATGTGAGTTAAGAAGACTTATGAAAATTCCGAACAATTTTTTACATAACTTTCACTCTAGCATATCAAAGAGCCACTATAGACGCTCCGATGTAGATCAGTCACCATTCAGGCAACATGCTGGATAGAGTCAGCACACAGAAGAACAATTACTTCAGCAGCTTCAAGGGAATAGTTAAATTTATACATAAAAACAGAGAATTGCTATTCATAAGTTAATGATTTTGATAAAATCTATCCCACAATGTACCGCACAATGTCAATCCATTCCAAAAGATAAGAAAAAATCCTTGTCACCGAACTGCATATACATCATCAGAACTGCCAGTCTTGGCAGTCCATTTATGATAACAATAAAGTCCTTAGTTACTCAAAGAAAAATGCATTTCAAGTCAGATTATCATAAATGAATGAAGGGAAGATAACAGATGTGAAACGCTCATGTTAAATTGTTCCCATTAGACACTCGCTAGTACGTCTGAAATTGCATCGGTCAGTGTCAAATTGAAATGGAATTTGACACATTTGTCATGAAAGTGTATAATTGCATTGGTCAGGGAATATAGTCTGAGGAAGATTATTTCAAAGCTTAGTCGGCACTGTATAAAATAGTGCATCAGAGCACTACCTCTCCGTGTACTTCGGGAGAAGGGTCCACACTCAGACACAGGACACTCTTAGATTTGGGTCCACACTCATTTACTACACAGCTGTTTCTACCAAAATAATATCTGTAGATTAGACTATGTGAAGCGACATCCCAGAGACAGGTCACACCTCGTTAGCGGTATTACCTCCCATCAGATTCTTGACACGTTCCTCAATCCGTTCGAGAAGGTTAAGATGCACTTGTGGGGCTTCGCCCATAGATGGATACAACACTTCATCATTGAATGAAAAAGTAGATTTGTACAGATAGCAGATCGTCTGTGGCGGAAGATAACTGCTCGCAGGAAGATGGCTACTAGAGTGCTGAGCTTTCTTCTCGGTGATGGACTGGATGCAAGGTTCTCACGACAAGTAGTTGGGTACCGCTAATCCAAGGGAGAGGATTATATTACTGCCTAACTTCTCAAAGCTATATTCGTCGTGAGTGCAGAATACTCCGACTATTTGAAGGATTGAAAGACAGAAGTCATTTGGCGCTCATTTGGAGACCCTTCGAATGTCACAAAAGTGTTGACATTGATAAGAGTTCCTCAATAGTCGATCACTAGAGGAATTGAAGAGTATTGTGTCTGCATAAATAGCCACTTTACTCACTCGGCAATCTGGGAGGTCATTGATGTAGAGCAGACGAGGAATGGGTCCCAAATGACTTTCAGGAATTCCTGTATTGATAAGCTTGGTGGAAGATCACTGAGGAAAGAAGCAAATGGTTTATGAGGCTGACCAACATCCAGTCCAGAAGTTATCCAGAAGAGCTGAGTTTTTTCCCCATGATTTCAGACTTTCTAGAATGCCTTGAATTAAGACCACTGGCTATCAAGAAAGCTCATGTTCAGCGATAAATGTTAGGAGATCCGCGGATTGATCATCAGTTGATGGAGCCACACTGTGCTATAGACAGAAGGCCATGAGTTTCAAGGATGCTAACAACATATTGATTCATCACTTATTCAAATTTTTTCTAGCAATTGGAAGCAAGCTCGTGGGACGGAAACTAGATGAAAGAGATGAGTCAGAACCTTCCTTTGGAGGTGGAACCAATGAACCTATTTCCAAGGAGATGAGAATACACACATACTGAACAGCTTGGATGAGTGGAGAACTTTCGGGTGAGAGATGGCGAAAACCGGGATATCGTGGTCTACCAGACTTTCGGTAATTGATACCTGCGATCTTTTTGACGCTTCAGACAGTGGCTGAAGGCGTGCGCGTGGAAAGTGGAGGTGGATTGGACCTCTATCGTCTAATGATGAATTCTTCGCAAAATTCGTGCAGAGAAGTTCAGTTTAACTGCTCAATATGTTGCTATTGAAGTACCAACTTCATTTTAACGAAGTCCGGCGGATTTGTTCCGATCCTTCCAATTGCCTGAAACGTGTCTTTGGTTCCTTGCACCAATCTTGGAATCAGCTTTATGACCAAAACGATTCTGTCGTTTCTAACTGTCTTGAATATCGGTTCCAGAGAGACTTAAAAGAAATAAAAAACGAAATTATATATTTTCATCAAAGATTTAATCCATCGATTTTTTTATTGTGAACCCTCATCAATTATTGTCATTTAATAATGCGAGAGTGAGTGTGCCATTTTTCAAAATAATAATTGATAAAGATTCCTAGTAATATCATCGTACTTCCAACATCTGCAATTGAAGAATTTAAAAGACAAATGCACATGCTTTGTTGCATTTCTCAACACATGTGAAGTTGATTTCCTCGACAAAATTTTGAAATAACTTTAGATGAGAAACTGTGATGTATGTATGTATATATATCTCGCTGTTTATTTATTTCAATGATTTCTATTTTAAAGTACAAAGGCGCAGCATCGCAAAACATTCGATAAATTCTTCTATCCTCTCATATGTTTTGAAAGGTCAAATAGAAGAAAAGTCTGTAAACATCATGAACTCATTTAGACGTTGGAAAGACGCAAGTTTGAAGATAATACACTTTAAACAAAATGTTTTCAAAGAAGATTGCATGTGAAATATGATGACGGCGAACACAAAATCTCTTAGCACTTAGTTTAAAATTTGAATTTTCATTTTTCTGCTTTGGATGGTGAATGCTGGAGGGCAAATGACTCAATCATCCTCGCTAGATGTAGACGAAAGCTTGCCTGAAAGGTGATATGATTGGAATGCTCATTTCTATCGCTGCATGAAACTTCATTTTCAATAATTATTGACATCATTATCCTCTCTTTCATGAACTGTGACTCATCCAAATCCACACTTTGTAACACAAATTCTTATGTAACGAGAAGAGCATTCAAAAGACTCTATCTAGAATCAAGATGATTACAAACTTCCTGTTTCATTCCTCACTTAACGAAAAATATGCAAAAAAGGAGAATGACCTCCACTCGAAACCCTGTGCGATTAGATAAGCAACTTTCGTCGACATGAAGCATGTTCTTCGGCGCAAACTATCTGACAATTCATTAAAATTACGATGAAATTTCACACAACGGAATATTGTGAGAGATTCTCAGGAAAATTATCGCTTATTTCTGGAGCTTCAAAATGATAGAGATTACTTTTAATGGCTCTTAAATTCACATGTTTGAGTAGAGGAATATATTCTAAGATGAGGGAAATCAAAACAATAAACCAGTGTCCTCCTATTCTTCTATATAAAAATCCTTACATTATGAAATAGAATGAAAGATCTCTGGGTAAAAACCTAGAAAGTTTTACTTGCAATGTCAAGTTTTACCTCATGAATTGCAGTTTCTCTGTGTGATCGGGAGGCGATCGGGCATGCATCGCTAGAAAGGTCACCAATAACTTCCTTTAGATGGCATCTACTGCAGAAAAGCGAGATTCTTTCTGTAAATCAATATTTTTGCACCAATTCGTGAAATAAGCGTCTCTTGACATCTCCTTTCTCCAAAAACAGACATTGCCATTCGTAGGCATCTCCACCGAATTCTGCATACCTTGTGCTTGCTAATGTTAGCGATGTAAACTTGCCACGGAAATTTTGTTTGCAATAAGCGTTTGTATTACCGTGAGGTCAATCGCGCTCGGTGGTGGAAAAGCTGCACCTTGACAGTAAGATGTCGACAGGTCGTCTGTTAATACCCCAAGGCAGCGCCCCTCTCAATGCTTGGTCGAAGATTCGCCAAGTGAAAGATCTCGCATAGTTGGTCTCTGACGATATAGGGACCCGAAAGTGCATTGTGACTTCTTTTGTATGTTAAGGGCGTGATGTTCAAGTGGGTTCGGTGCTATGTTCGGACATGTAAAGAAACAGATATCAAACTTTAATAGATAGATGACGAACCACCATTTTGTCAAGTTCTGATATTCATTAGCTGACAGACGTAGAGGACATCACCGCAATAATCCAGGATGTTCAAGCAGCAAGCCCAAATATCACAAAAAATACCCTTCACGAAAGTTTGAATGACTTCATAGAGCTAAATCCTTAGGAGTCTGGTCAAATGGCAATTGGCACATTAGTACCTCTGACTTGCACATATTTTAGCTAATATACAGCAAAATACCAGGATTCATACAACTAACATAAATATATTGGAAAAAGACACTTTTGTCTTAAGATTGCAAATGTTAACTTACAATCTTTTCATGCATATATGCATATATTTTACCATTGAAAAAATTGGCGCTGAAGAGTCCTACAGCTGAAGGAATAATATGTCGCTTTGGTGAAAAGATCAATAAGCTAAACCTTTATCCATAGTGCAGTATTGCATTTTACCAAAAGAGCTGAAATGGCAAAGAGAAATTTGCTAGAATGGTAAATGATAGCACAAACCTTTACTGCACCGAACGACAGTCTTGTCAGTTCCCACAGACTGAATGGAATGTTTTAATTTAAGTTGATTTGTTTTTATCTTTGCTCAAAGTCTGTTGAGAGTTATGCCTATGAGATCTGTGATGCAAATCCACTTCTGTTGAACAACTCACACATGTCAACACTAACTCCTCAAATGACTTTCCACTTATTCAAAATCACGAAAAAAGAGCACCCGACTAGGAATCTCAAACCCTTTGGAAGATCAACATCTGTCTGTTGACTTTTGTTTTCTACAAATAAATGCCATTCCTTTTCAGTTAACAGCAGGAAAGAAATTCTTAACCAACGTCTTCAACTCGCAAATATTCATTCATTTCCATGAATATCAGAGGAACAAAAGATATTGTAAGTTATCTTACAAGAGATTATCATGAAAAACCTTTGACATGAAGCTCCGACAATGAGAATTGCAAACAAAGGAGGCTAAAAACATTCGTTTCGTTCGTTTGAGTCATAGATATCCATTCAGATTGAAAGTTGATTTGTCATGACTTTTTCAAGTCTCAAGTAATTATCCCTCATTTGAGAGCATCTCGCTTGCTATCTTTCTAGTCACTTTCATGGTTCTTTTGCTTGCGTACTTTTGCTGAATTACATGGGGTCGTACTGACAACTATTCTGTTCTTCTTTACCTGTACCGATGGTGGTTAGATAGCTCAGGAGAGAAGCGAAGTCATGTTCCGAAGTGTAGACGGTCATGACTTTGAATCTGACTTCCTTGAGAAAGTTGGCAGCTGACGTAGGCACTTCTACTGTTGCTGGTGACGTGATGGCACATACGTGTATGACTCAATCCAATATCTTTTTGTAGCTTTTTTATATAAATCACATAAAATGATTTTGTATTTAATATTTAACATGATTACAATTAATCATTATTATTGTTATTAATTTTTTGAATTTAATATGGTGTAATATTATTTGCCGCCAGTCTGCGCATGCTTGCTTCTGCTTTGACGTCGCATCTCATCAATAGTCTTCCACTTGCACTTGGATGATGCTGGCTGGCATGTTCTGACTTGTGGAGCGTTCAGATACTTTCACTTCGGATGACTTTTTTACGGTGACTTCAACTAAAATTCAAGAGGAGACCGGACAAGATATTTTCGAGAACAGGCGTCGTGCCTCGATTCATTTGATTACATCTACTGATGACGGCGCAAGATGAGACAGAAATTAATAGAGCAGACTGAAAAGATTGCTCTTTAAATGACAAATTGTGAATAGCTAAATTTAGCGATATTATATTATCTTTTTTTGCACGATTAGACATTATGTAGACTTTGTCAACGTATCGAAGGTAGGACACTGATGGCGACTCAAATCCCTTCTATCTCCAAGGCAAGAAAGAAAGTTTGAGTGGAGAAGCCTTCACAGAAGCGAACCTCTCAACAAATTAAGGTTAACGACCGCTAGTAATAGTCGTACCTCGCACGATGGGTCGACAGACTTGGGCCATGTACCTTTTGCGTCTCGGTAACGAAGAGAGGTCCTTAAGCAAACTGCTATTCTTCCACCTATGGATAGCGAGTCCATGTCGCAAGCCACCCTGCTTCTCATACCACTTTGAGCAAAGCATACTAGCAATATTTGATAGAAAAATGTGGCCGTGCTCATGAAGGGATGAAGGAGACATACGAGAAAAACGTTGTAATATTTACTTTTTAGCAATACTGGAAAAAAGGAGAGCGTAAGGAATAACATCTATGAATCAATGAAGAAAATTCAATTGCTAGAATAACTCTGTCCTTTAGAGCTGCACAAATAATAAACTTTAATTTACTGTTAAAATGTACATATCCACCATGTTTGTCGATTAAATGTCACAATTATTCCTGTTGGAGACGTACTCAAACTTCTTAGGATGTCAAGATGTCCGGTCTCTTTCCACGACTGTGTTTCAGATGCAAATTTTGAAATAGATTTTAGCTATGTAACTAGATTTGGCTATGAAGGGGTTTAATTTTTTTAGATCCAACATTCGCCCCATGATGAAACGTTGTTAATGAGGTATACACACATACAATATCAAACGGTGGATAAAGCATCTTACTTCGGTAACCGTCCCCACTCGTACCGATGGGGTGGGTGCGGGCACACTCACAGGTTACTGATATGTGCATAAATTTTGAGATACATTATTGCGGTGTTAGATTTCAAGACGAAGGACTTTGCATCGCAATAATACTCTCTTAAAATGGAACATCGCTGTAAACTCACATATAATCAACCTTCGCATTTATTGAAACAACAATTTTCACATGATCTCCGTACTGAATGCGATTCACATGAAAATCATAGGCTGCAATTTGCATCATCTAGATAATCCTAGCAATCATTTTTGGATAATTAGCTAAACTGATTCTCGAACATCAAAAGGAATCTCACTTTGTTGACGGGGTCGTGTATTCCTGTAGCATCCAGGTAATTGCTCAATTCATACAACAAAGTATTGTCTTCCTGTGGATATGGTTTCTGGGGATCGTTGTAATGAGCATAAATGTCAACCAAGAGAGAATCGTTCAGTGCTTGAAGAGACGAAAACAGGAACTTGGAGTCGAATTTACAGGACGTATTTAGTTGACTGGCAATCTGTCTCCGCAACAATTGTAGTTGTCCAACCTTCAAGAGAAGATCAACCAATCTTCCGAAATTGCGGCTGTGTTTTGAAGTGAATTGTGTATACATCCTGCCAGGTTGACCTGAAATTATCAAGTCATCATGAATATTTCGAGCCCAATTTCATATCAGATCGAGATGCTTCTCTGAAATGTTTGATCAAAATTGGAAAATTTACCAAATATTTGAATTCAATATAATTTGATTTCAGCAAACCTTTCGTTTGGATATTCATTCCAAAATATAAACAAGTATGAGTATAATATTCTGTTTTTAACATGCATACATCATAATTGCAAATATAGGAGTCAGACTTGTATCCATGAAATCAGATCAAAACAGATGATGGGAAATTGCTATTTATGTATTTCTTTATTTTGTTTATCTAACCTTTTGTCACTTTATATTTCCACTAAATCAATCATTTTCTGAGTTTTTCGAGGAGCAAAATTAAAAAAAAACCTTCTAAATCACTGTTCCCCAGCAGACTTTCTAAGTTGTCGTCAGTTCTATCTTTCCAAGTGACTAGAGGTTGCCATGCTGAGAAGGCTCCTCTGTCTGCCGCTAGCCTCAAAGTTTTCGCACGAGCAATTTCGAAGTCCGTCAAGCATTAAAATCATATTAGTGCGTGCATGATAATGATGTCCGACGGTCTTCGAAAGTGAAAATTTCGAGCTTTGTAAGCAACAGATTGAGGGACTTTCCTAGCATGGCACACTTTCTCAGATTTTTCAGCGAACCTCACTGGTTTCCAACTCTACCATTTTTTTCACATATCATAGAGCGTCAAGAAGATTAGCACCTGTGGACTTCTCCATTGCTAAACAAAATTATGTGGTGTTTAGGAAATATTCAGGAACACTACTTGTTCACATCATTCATCTGATTAGACTACATCGGAAATCATCGTTTCAGAAAACCCCAAAATTGTGAAAGCAAAATCCTGATGATCAAAGGACATCATGTCACGTGTTTAAAGCTAAAACAGAACGCAATCATGCAGACGCTCAGCTTCATCTGAAGATAATTATGTAGCTCTATGGAGCATTTGAAGTTTCTTTGCTGATAATTCATTTGTTTGCTATCTCTGAATCCGATATCTCCATATCTGTGATTTGTAGTACACATGCGCAACTTTGGCATGAGATGATAACGTGATAAACCATTGAAAACGATGTTGATTAATTTCATATGCAGACTATACACATAATGAAAATCAACACAAAGGTATTTACCCCTGTTGGCGAAAAATCGCGACACAAAAATCATGCCTTTTTCTTCCATTTCATACCTAACTACAGCATTTTGATGTGTGCTTTGTTTTTCATCTCTTTTGTTGGAACTAACCTGTCGATATTTCTTATATTTTGTAGACAGAAGGAAAAAAAAAATTCTATGACAGAAGAAAAATGTCTGCATCTTATTAACGCCTATTTCCGATTCGTCAACCCGCCACCAATCGATTAAATAGAGAAATATGCTCTCGTACAAAGATAAAAATGACTGTGTTGTGACTAGTAAAATCCAAAAAATCGGGTTAGCTAAATTTTGAGAATTTCGTGGGCAAAAAATCGGGACAAAATCGGTACATGCTATTTTTTGGTGAAAAATTGCGAGTTGGCAGCCCTGCGTCAGCCATGATTACTTTGACAAGGCATAGATTTAAACTATGATCTCTTTGCATGTTGGATATCTTATGGCAAAAGTAATGGACAAATGCTGGTCCAAATAATAATATTCAATTTTGATTAAATGACAGGTATATTCAAGTCTGTCAGAGATGATCAATGCAACAATATCCAGAATTAGTATCGGATCCACCTGTTTTCAGGCATAACTTGATTTCAAAGACTTAACACTTGAGAGCTACCTTCGAGCCTTCATGCATACTTAGCTTGAACAGATTTTGAAAACATCATAACTCATATAGATCTTGCGTTATCACACCGGCAAATCTGGTATGGTCGAATTCTGACAAAGATGTATGTTATAAACTCTCGAGACGATCACAGCTCAGTTCATTTAAACAGAAAAGTTAGAGAACATTGAACCTCATCACGACTACTGAATCACATTATCTATTATTAGACACTGAGAAAGTACACCAATTCTGCTCCCTAGGCGACATGCATTCCAGTAACAACGGCACAGAAGCAGCTGTCACAACAAGAATCAAGCTCTCGGAACTTCCCATTTGAGGAGACATATCCCTAAGATACAAGGGCATCCTGTATTGCATGTAGACATGAGTCCTGGCTGCCATGTTATACGGAGATGAGACCTAGGCCATGAAGAAAGAAGATATCAGGAAAACGGTTACCGCTGAGATGAGGAAGTTAAGTACAATTATAAGTGACGTCGGAAGGAGAAAAGAACTACAGAGAAATACAGGATATGTGTTTGAAGTGCGAAAGAATAATGTGGTATGGATACGTAATGGGAAGACACGAAGAAGTAATGAGAAAACCCGAAGAAAGTTCAGTGAAAAACGAAAGAAGGGATGCCCGGTCAAATCGCTGATGGAGACAATGACGAACGACATGAAGAGAAGAAAAATCAGGGACGAATCCAACGACTTCACCTACGATCGACTTCTTCCTGTACGTTGGAACAACGGCAACAGCAGGAATCATAGCCAGTGCTCAAGGGATTCATCAGTATCTCATTGTATATCAATAAAACATTTTTAATGACTAAGAGCTAATTTATGCGGACATCCAACTCATAAGCAAATGGCCATTTGACCATTTTCAGTTATCGTGACTTTATTTGGTTGACTTCTGGTGGGCACAATTTTGCATCAAATGATAGCATTGACAACAAAGGTCTGTCGCAGTACATTGAATATTAAATGTAGTCGAGACCTTTGTTGTCAATGTACTGTGTGAGGTATTCGAATGACATGCTGATATGCTGTCTCGCTACAACATGAATGCTGGTAGTACTCTATCAATAATCATAATAGGACAATAAGCTGTCGACATCACTTGGAGATGACTTCTGCCTTCATTCGCATTCCTTTTGAACCGTCAGCGTGGCCTAGTGAAGAAGGTGCGAGCTCGTCTCCACCGCGGACTTCGGTTCGATTCCTGAGTCGGGCGAGTACGGTCGGGGAATCAAGGGTGTTGGTGTCTTGTATTGACTCAATAGTTGTCATTCTGCTTAGATATTCAATGATAGCATTTTACAAAATATTTGTAAAAAGACTTCTGGACCCAAAAATGCCTTCGAGTAAAGACGTATGGATTCAAGAGGTTCTAGAGGAATTAAAAAATATGAAAATAAAAGTTTGAGAAAATTAGAAGAAGAGTAAATCTACATGCATATATTATCTCCATTGGCTTGCGAATTTCAGACTTAAGAATAAGTCTGGAGAAATGTCAACGATAACGATGTGTGAATGACAATCGAAAGTGTAATAATTTAGTATTCGAAGATCATCACAACGTGAATTCAGACTTCGTGACATTAATTACCTGTATATCCTCCTACTGATTATTTCATCTCTATCATGAAGAAGGCATCGTAGCACCCCCATAAACAGGTGATATGAACAGTATTATAAAAACACCAGGATTATTGAAATTTTCTACCAATATTTACCTAAATATTCTGACCACATCGACAGTTAAACGTTAAGCTGAATTTTGTGAGCTGACTTCATACCATTCAAAATAATACGCTGACATCAGATATATAAGACGGGATGTCGATTTGAGAAACAAACGAAATTTGATGTTAGCTATAAAACATTTTACCTGGAACCTTCCATAGCATGAACTCGACAGGTTCAAGATCCTTTTCTGTAAAATACCGAAAACAAATGGAAAAAGCGGATACAACACCACACTGCGAGCGAGACTGCATCAGCCTCATGGTAATTTTACATGTATTCAATTTCAATGTATTAAATTCAATTTCAAATGTATGCAATTTCTGTATTCATAACATTGAAGGAAGTTAGAAACAAGTAGCGTGCTTTTCGTGTTCTGTGCATTGCTTGATTCCCTTATGTAACAAACACATTTTTCCAATTACATTTCAGTGGAGAATGCCGCAGTGAGAATGCGCATGTGGATATTGCAAACTGATTGCCTTTACGGATGTCCTTACCACTTTGTATGCACCACATAATCCATACATGTCTCAACAAACATACACGTACCTTCAATATACCGCATACCTACAATGTCCACACTGTCAATCATAAATATATCTAAGAAATGGCAGCTATTCAGCTCTACTTCCATTTTTTTAACTGACGATGCAACTCGATATTTAATTATTGTTTTTACAATAATTAAATTGCAAAAATAATGAATTGATGCTACTATTCCCCGTCAGCCTATTCTAAAGCGCCTAAGCAATTCGTTCTCAAAGCCAAATCATAATGTATTCGAATATTTTGAACTTCCTATGATATCGATGGTTCTGAAACTTTCCACAAAAATTCTGTTCCTTATTTATTAAGGTAAAATTTGTTTCTCAGTGATAAATTTCATACAGTAACAGAAAATTTACAGCTTCACACATGATAAAAGTTTGAAAATTCAATCCTCAAAAATCAAATGTCATATAGTCCATTTTCTGTCATTTTCTGGTGTTTTTATCGGGACGGAAATTCGACTGAAAATCACATGTAATTATTCAAATATTATGAAAATCATAAATGATCATTGGGCTTGTTTCCATTCAATTTGAAAGATATCCTGAATTGTCACCTGCTAATCCTGTCTAAAAATGGAGAGAACTATCATTATGATTACTTGGAATTAAGATGACGAACACACGATTTAATGACGAATTTGCGTCACCTGCGATGATAATATTTTTTGACAGGTATGTATTTGATGGAATTAAACAAAAACCGAACGTGATAATGTGCCAAGGATTATTTCCTTCGGATAATTTTGTCTCTGCAAAGGGATTATCAATGACGCATGACTCACATTTTTACGTTTTATTCTGTAAAAATCCTGCATAAATAATTAATTAAATACTTATCACGTGTACAATCATTTTCCATTAATGGAGGAATTAACAGGAAGTCTTCAATGCAACGTGAATCATTAACTTCTCAGTAAGTCAGTGAGTTTCTCAGTAAGTTTGCCAGTTTTGCTACATTCTGATAATCGCTACGATGTGGTTTGTGATATTTCAACTCGAAACAGTGCTTCCCACACATTTCACTGGAGAAGACTTTTTCGCAGACACAGGCTTTTCAAATTGTAAATGGATGTGACCTCATCAACTCGAAAATGTGAGCACAAAATACTAGATACTTTATATAAACTTTGCATTTCAGGTTTCGTTGAACTTTTTGAGGATTATGTCGGTCAATGGCCACTTATTTTGGAAACTCTGTGCTACGCACTTTTGTATGTTTCAATGTGATTCCGTGGCACAGTGGTTAAGTGATTGGCCTAGCGATCTTCTGGTCCAGAGGACGAGCCCCGAAAGTGTCATTGGAAGTCGTCAGGTCATTCGGACTAAAAAATCACAACGATACAGATTAAAGTCTGACTATGTCAGCACCGTCCTAGCCCCCAGTAAGGGGGAGTAGTGAGGTTAAACCATTCAATGAATACATTCATCACATCAATGCAGCAAAATAATCTTCATTGATATTCACAATTCTAATTGAGAACTTGCTCTGTATTTTTATACTTGATGCTTTTCAGAAGGCGTCGAAGAACGTGTTAATTGTAAAAATTGGAAAAACTGCTATAAAATGCTCGCCAAACGATATAGAGTTCACGACCAGAATTTTTGAAGGTACATGTCATCCATTCCAACCGACTAGGCGTCGTTATCTTCAGAGTATAGAACAAAAATCGAATATATTGACTATTCAACAACATCAGCTCAAAATTGAAAGAAATGAAGATATTTAAGTAGATGCTTGTAGCCGCTCTTGTAAATTCGAAGTTATACAGAAATAATAAGTGAGCATATACATGTATGAGTATATACTTTGCCAATCAGCACCTGAAGTACTGTAGGCATGCACTTATCGAATTTGCATGCTTATTTTTTTCTCGCTGATCGTCGACTAGTGATAGGACTTACTAGAAAGATAAGCGATCTTGAATAACGATAATTTAATATTATTGATCATTCTCTCTACTACTATTCTAGATTTGTAATGCACATTTTTGCTCCTCTAAATCATCCTCCCATTCGAACTTGACCTGAATCTCATGTGATGATTGCTATTTCATGATTATCTGCTTGCGTGTTGTCCTAGACAATTGTAGGAAGATGGTAAATGAAGAATTTAGTTGTATTTTGCTTTATGTGATTGTGAATATTATGCTATCTACCTCAAGACCGTGATCGGCGATAAGTCCGACTCTAGGTCAGTTTATCTTATATTTGCACAACATTCGCATGCTATTATCGCATACATATGAATTTCACTTAGCCACCTCAAATTTGTATTTCTGCATCCTCACATTGTTCAAAGTTGAACTTATGCTGTTGAATAGTTAATGTTTCCTTTATTGTTTTTCATCATTATTATTATTTATTTCACATTTGTGCAACATTCGCATGCAATTGCCGCAAAAATATGAATTTCCCAATCTCTTAGCCACTGCAAGTATTTATTTCTGTATCATCACATTTTTCAAAATTGAGCTGATGTTGTTGAATAGCTAATATTTCCATTATTATTCTATTCGGTCGAAATAAATTGTCCTGAAAAGAATCAGAACTACGACATAATTTCAATTTTCCAATTAGATTTATGCATTAAAATGGTGTTCACATTAAGCACACACTTTATAATATTTCAAAATACAGGCTTAAAATTTCAATTAATTTTTTCCAGACACTGGTTGAGAATTTAAATTTGTAAGTAAATAGCACAGTTGCACGGTCTTTATATGTATTGACCACAGGCTACCAGTTGCGACCTTTACCTTGGTCCTGTTCACGCTATGCTTTCCCTGCGTCAACCTTAATCATTAAAAAACTACATACTCTAAAGAAATCACATAGTACACGTGATACGATAATTTTATTTATTTTTGAAAAGCGAATTTTCTGGCATTTTCTGCATAGTTTTCATCTGAATACATAGGTAGATCCACCAAACACTTCACAATAATTGATGGAATTCTAAATCGACATAACACATTGGAAAAAGGTTCGGTTTCTTTTGTACGGTTGTAATGGTTCAAATTGTACTTTGCAAAACTTCCGGAATGGCTAGCAGATTATCTAATCTGATGCAACTGACTTAGACGGATATTAAGAGAAGCATATATTCAGCGATTCACGCAATTTAATCGACATGGTGGAGTGGAGTTTCATAGGAAACTCATTTTCTGATCAATCCTTTGCTTCCTGAGATTCAGAGTATAATATAAATCATTTTCAATGATTTCAAATTGGCTTCATAAACTAGCCACCAATACCGACAGCAAGACAATACAAGTTACATGATGTGATGATAAAATCATCCCAACACACGTCTATAACTGAATCTAATCCTTAATCAGTGGAGCTTTTGAGGACTGAAGAGCGTAGCAACATGTTGAATCACCAGTTTTTAAGATAACTCTTGTATCTCTCTTTTGGCAGCGAATGAAATTTGAGCAGTCTCACGAACTATACACAAACGACTTAGAAATTGGACAACTGTACACATTGTACTACTACTAAGAGTTCATTAAGTACAATAGTCAAATGCATAGAACGAAATACTGGCAAAAGTGAGTCGCGATTAGTACCTTGACCGAACAGTCAAAACCAGGCGAGTGGGCTCCCACATAATATGGTTGACAAAATAAATCAAGGTAATTGCATGCAACATATATGCTAATAAATACTACATGTAAAAGTGTGCACACATCTTTAATACTGTTTTACCCTTTGTGCATAAAATTTATAAGGCGGTACTTTAACGAAATATGAATCCATTATCCCTTTATCTGGATGTTTCTCACATCTTTCAGCACCTCCATGCATAGCTTGCATCTCGTAATCGTAAAATTGGTCCACCCCAAATTCCTACCCAACACGCAACTGCATTGTCAGGAAATTAATCAGATTACAAAAGTCAAAAGTCAAAGTCAAAACATCAATAACAACTCTGTCACATCGAGTGTAGTCGGCTCTCAAAGTGGTTTTCCGCGGATAATTTCCTCTATTACAATTTAAAATTCTTAAAATAAATTAATGAAAGACATTTTGGCAGGTATAACATTCTAATTTGAAGTTGTTATTATCACAGAACATCAATGAAAAGCAAAAATAATCACGTTAAGGAAAACGTTTACAGAACATGGCAACAACGAAAACCAAACAGCACACATGCTAATAAAAATGAAAGGTGAACTCAAATCCCATTTGCTAATTGAAATATTTATTAGAAGTCTCCTAAATTAACCAATAAAATTGCGTACTTGTTATCTAAATATGTCACTTTGAAGTGATGCGCGCTTTATCCTTCAGTAAATGCTTCGATGCCTTAAATAGAACCAGAATAATCACCGATTCCATTTCAAGCAACATTGTTTCAAGCAATATTCACATGCAAACAAATGTTTGAACGAAATGAACCCAAACAAGTCGAGTAGAACAAAAATAACAACAAGAAAAAATGAAAATAACACAGCAGTACACGACTGATTACCTTTATGAGCTGAAAGAAAGCAACACAAGAGGCTGTAATTAATGTTTTGCATCATTTCCAATGAACGCACGAGAGACACACATGACAAATTCTGATATTGAAAATATTAATTTGACATTTTGCTAAAATCCTACGAAACATTTATTGTTAACAGATGAAAATGTTCGAAAATCCTTGACTTTGAGCATTCCAACGCTTTTAAAACAAGATGATTGCTTTGTCTCTTAATAAGGCCTAATGAATACACAGCGTGCACCGTTAAGTCTGATCAATTAAAGCCGAGAGGCATCGTCGAGCAAGCTTCATCGATTGTTCTACAAGCTGCCGCGCAGTTGAGAAAAACTTAAAACTGAAGTTCTCGAACACTTCAAAGGAGGTAAAATAAATCGTAGTAATATCCTTCCCAACGGGTTTCCGTATCTAAGTCGTGGATGTACTCTGTCAAATGATATCAAGTTCGCGAGGTCCAGACCGCGTGTGAGGATGATCAATTGAACTCTAGTTTAAGGAAAGTACTTTCAAGTCTCATGACGCTAACACGACCACTTTCTCTATCCATGAGCTTGTGACATGGTCTAATTTGCTAATATATTTCTCTATCTGCATAACTGAGTAGCGCAATAAATACAAATATAATTCACTGAAAATCCAGAATCACCGTCCGTGTGAATGAGAATCCCCATTCAATGGGAAACACTAACTTCGTTAAGAGGAGACTGAGCTTCTGTGGGACATCAATGCATTTGCAATGCGCTCATATTATGACCAATTAATACAATGCACAACGTACGTGTTATTAGTAAATTAGTACTATTAGCAAATTAGAATATATTATCCTAGCCTCGCAACAGAATGTTCACGAATATGGATGTGGAGTGGTCTGATAGTACTAATAAAGTACAATTTATTGCAGTTATATCAAGCAATTTTGTAGACTACACGAATTTGTCTGTTACAAATAGTTTTGTCTTTTATAGGACAATTTCGGAGATTGCACTGATTTTGATGTGGCGACTGTTTTAGAATTTTTCAAAGGGTTTTATTCTTTCTCGTTAGTCGGACTGCAACTGTTATCAATTTTATGATAGCTTTCTTTCAATTTGTGTGTTATGATAGAAAAATTTGACTTAGCCTCGTTTGCCTGTGGGACCGGTCATCAGTCCTCTTAAGGACTATATAAAATACTAAAAAATTTGTGAATTTATGAAATATTCGTATATACTTTTAATGTTGCACATCATTTTAAACTGCATATTTTCTTGATGGACAGTCTGCGGCATTTTATTAGGACCATCCATATTTTTTAGTTTTTTACAGCTAGCTGCTTGTTGATGTCATATTATCTTTCACCCTTGTCAAAGTACGAGTATTAAATAGACATGCATGACAGACAACAATATACCGTAACATGGACATCCATTAATTATTATAGAGTCGTCGACGCTCCATTTTCCATGGCGACTGGCAAAATTAAGCCTATGACAGCTTCATGCACTGGGTCAGCTATACCACACCTTCCTTGGCCGCACGGAATGGTAATCCTTTTCATGTATCCTTCGTTGAACAGTGCGTGACGAATCAATAATACCACGCATCTGTCGTCTTCCTCTTAGCTGGGACGACGTGATTGGCATGTGGAACGATAGGCCTACACTCTATGAATCGGTCATCTTGTAGCGTAGATTTTCATCGTGTTCCACAGCATCGTTTGTTGCATAAGAATTTCCAGAGGTCATATTCCGTAGAACACGTAGTACCGACGACTTTGAAACATAACAACGAGTAGCGATTTCATGCTAAGGAAACGCTTCGCGCGACTAAACTTCCATCTGCAAGCCATTTCGGCCTGCGTTAAATCCGTATTTTACCCATGATTAATATTCAGATTTTCTACGTTAGACCTAACCATGGGTTGTATTGATAGATATCTATGTTACCTCAACAGCACAGGTACCTGATCTCTATGGAGCAAAGCAAATCAAGGATCGATTTGATAATGAATATCAATGTCATTATTGCTGACCGATAACAGTGTGCGTGCGCAAAAGACGACACACACCCACCACACATCAATGAAAGTTTCTCAAATGCGCCTTTCTCACAGCAAGCAGACAATGCACAGTTGCACACACAAGGCAATCAGCATTAGCTCAATTTGCATTAGCTAAGAAATCGCTTTAAACGTAAATAACTGATTATAAAACTTTTCCTAGCGTTATCGTGGACAAACGAAGCTTTCTTATTTAAATGTCGAAGGTGATCCTAATAATGGTATGTCGCGGTCAATTCTTATTAATCAATGTCCATGTTATGGTATATTGTTGGCATACATGCCTATTTAATGTATTGACAAGAGTGAAAGATAATGTGACATCAACAAGTAGCTACTAGCTGTAAAAAAAACTAAAAAAATATGGATGGTCTTAACTCTTAATTGAATGTCGCAGACTGGAATATGCTTCGAATTTGCATGTCAACTTTCTCCGAAATACATGAAAATAAGAAATATATGAAGTCATCGTTTTTTTCTCTCGTGTTGATTTTCTTCTTTTCTCTTTGTTGTTTGTTCATTTGATTATTGTTTCTGGATAATCACTGAAACGTAGGATGTTGTCAAAATAGTTTTTATGCTTCTTTTGTAATGTGATATTGGAGCAACGTTCACTTTTTCGTTGTTTTTCGTTTGTCACGTAATTTAGTTTTATTGTTTGAGGGATGTTCGATCTGTAATTCACGAAAATCTTCTTCTTTGCAGGTTTACAATAAAATTCAAATTCAGGAGGGTTGCTGGCGTTCAGTTTCACACAAAAGTCTAAAAGACATACGAGTAAACTGTTATTTTCGTCGTTGGGATTCTATTTCAAATTTGATGCTGTGATGCTCAAGTAGTATCATCGCTTAACTTTTGTCTTTGACAGCAGCGAAGCAATCGGTTTTCTAGAAAGGCAGGGTTATAAGTAGCATTAATAATGAAATGTGACATCACAGAATTAGACAAGTTGCTCTTTCTCGAATGGATAATTCGTGTATCGCTTGTATTGGAAATGGCGAACAATAAGCTGACAGCAGAGGGCACCAGAGCCAGTGAGAGATTCGTGCGGACTGTGATATCACTTCGCACACACCAAAACACACATCGTCAAGCTAACATTTGACTCAGGGTATGCACTATGCAGTAAGGAATGGCGAAAAGACGATGGTGAAATCATCAAGTGAACTAATTTTCGTACGCCTGCTACTTTTTTAAAAAATGATCGGAAGGGCCAACGTTATGGAGAAACTCGTGAGCAATGATCTGAATGCTTCGAATCTGAAGGAATTTTGGCAATCGAAGGACTTTGATGGAACTCACATTAATCCGCAAGCGACGCACGACTTTTTTTTGCCATGGAGGTTAGGGGCCGAAACCTTGCTTCATGCAGCCACATGGTTCCTCCCTGATGACTCCATACATAGCAAACTTAATTTTGGTTTTTTAGGTTTCTTTCTTGTTTGATAAAAATTAAATCGTTTATAAGTTTTAATTTATTTCCCTTACCGTCTTTAGTTGAGTAGACTTGCCTTTATACGTATTTCAGTACCTGCTCTATACTAGAGTAGGTTACTCTATGTTGTCAGTATTATTTCATTCATTCATGACTTTTAATTACCTAATTATTTACAAGATTCTCCACTAGGGTAATTGTTTAACTTTGGCGTCTTCCGTTTCCTGGATCCTTCGAATTTTTTGACCGTGTCGTGTCTTAATTTGATTTCCTATCTCTGTAAGGTCCTAGGAATTCCTTTTTGCCCACTTAATAGGTTCCTCGATGTGCCGTCGATTTCAAATTAATCATACTTCTAGCAGACCGAAGCAGATTAACAAAACATTTAATTCTGTGAATGTTTATATGTTTAATCGATGTTATTTGCATAAAATCCTTGGGTTTGAGCATTGAATGTTGTGTTGTATCAACCATTCGTCATGTCCAACTGCGACAATCTAAATGTTAATTATGTGAGATCAAGCTGTGCACAGATGAGCCAAAATTACGGACAAAACTCAAACCAGGACACTCAAGTTCGTCTCAAATTGAATCCAACCCACACCTCAAATTTACGATGTTCTACCCTTTCATTTTCAGAATTGACAACTTATTTAGTTGATTATTCGTGAAGCAGATGTTGCGGTCACCATTAAACTCTTCTATTACAAACTATGAAAAATATTTATCGTGAGCAGATGCCAATTTCACTTTAAGCGACAGCTCACTCAATCTTTGGCCGCATGATGCAGTTTAAGGAACGTACGAAATCACAAAAAGTCTTACCGAGTAATCCAGATAGCGGCTCTGCTTGCTTCCGAAGGCTATCCAGCGATTCCCTGAAGACTTTATCTTTTTCAAACAGCACTCTGCACTGGTAGATTAACAGTTGAAGATCGCGCACTATCATGAAGCTGATGAGACGATCGATTCCGCTCAGTCCAAAGCTGTCAATGGCACGCTGAAAAATACAAATTTACATTTCAATGCAGATATTCATATTCTGCAGCAGGCCCCGGCCACCGTGTCGGTCCGGTCTGCATTTTAGGCCGCCTTTTATAATATATGTATTATTATGTATTATCTTAAAAATTATGTATTATCTTAAACAATTAGCAAATTCATCATCAAGCAAGAGAATTCTTCGTTGAAACACGACTTTTGATCACTAAGTAGTCAAAAAGTGGGAAAAGAGATGAACCATCCTCTCTCTCCCCACTTCCTGACTACTTATGATTAAGATGTGCATTTAATTGAAATCTGGCATTCTAGGTCTTACATGCAACTAACGAGCTTTGAGATACTTTTATCTGTGATTTGGCTAATGACACTGTATACTTAGGCTACATCAATTTGTGGAGAACCAATGATCAAGCAAAGTTTTGTACTGTATTCCTGTCAGTGAGACGCATTCCTACAGAGAGTTCCTCATGGACATCATTACTGTCTCTTCTCATCTGAGTTATGCAATTGGTATGGTAAGCCTATAAGTAAAAATATTATTCCATGCAGAAGGTTTGTCCGCATGCTTATGCTAGCTAGGCCTAAATAATTTTGATTGGATCTTGTAGGCATATCGATTAATAAGCTTCAAAGGCTAAATATTAGCCTCACCAGCACTTAAGTGACTTGTTACTGGTATGAAACCGGCCTGAGAAGGGATTGTGGCCGGCCTGTTTCCGGCATCCTGCCTTGAGCATGCCGGCCGCCGGTCCGGTCAGAGGAAATCGGCCGGTTTCAATCTCTTCTGTTTCTCAGATTTCTCAGTAAGCATTGAAAATAATTTGCGATAGGTAGAAATATGATTGTTATACGGTAGGGGTGCTGCTGGAATTGTACTGTCACAAAATGTTGAACTGCACCGGAACTCCGGTAAAATCATACAATTTATTCACCTGAATTTCATTAGATTCCTAGTCGTAACGGTAGTAGCAGGCCCGATATCCCCGGTGATTTCCAATGATTCTCGGGAGACTGCAACACTGTCATAAGATACAAGGACAAGTCCTAGCCACCATACTATGGAAGCCACACACATTAAACAGATGCCTTCATCAACACCACCGCATGTACTTGTGGGTAAAATTAATTCCAATACTCCATTGTTGCTGTATCTTGTTGAAGCTAACAATTCAATTATGGATCTATTCGATCCGTCGAATAGATCCATAATTATCAAATTCGACAATATACATGACATTTCGATCATTTTTTGTAAAAATCAATTTCAAAATATCAAGCGCCAACACCATTTTATGCTCCCCTCTAAAACCACATTTCATTTTAATTACTACTATCGATCGCTATCTTCTAAAATCTAGGTGTAAATATCTGCAAGCACTATCATCATCATTAAAGCAGTTTGAATCCGGTTTTGTCCCCGACGAGCGAGGGTGGCCGGATGTACCTCATTGCACGGAAACCCTTCTCACACCTTCTCTCCATTTTGACCTGTTCTATGCATCTTCTTTTTTAAAACCAATCTTCCTCACCTCTTCCTCAACTTGTTTTCGCCACATGCGAATTGGCCGGCCTCGCTTCCGCTGTCCCTGAACTTCAAAGTTAAGTGCTTTCTGGAGAATGTCGCCTTCTTCCTTCCTCAAAACGTGACCGCACTAACCGACTGCATTCGATTTCGCCAACTGCCCGATTTCCTCTTTCAATCCAAGCATTCTCATCAAAATATTGCTATTCTTTCTCTCCATGAGTTTCGTCCCACACATTGCTCTGATCATCGCCCTCTCAGTCCTCCTCAAAATACTGATTTCAACCTCTCGCAAGCACCAAGTCTCACTACCATGTAGTATCACTGGCCTTACGCAGCTCTGATATACCATCCCTTTCATTTTCAGCGAGAATCTGCGTCCAAACAACAATTCACCTATCTCTCGAAGTTTCATCCATCCAAGCCGTGTTCTCGCTGGTACTGCCGCTTCACCCCTGGCAGTCATTCTGCTCCCCAAGTAGCAGAATCCATCTACTGAATCTACTATAACTATTGAATTTGCTTTCATTTTGAATGCTTATGAGATATCTTTAGATGACTGATATTTCACTGTGAACTAATCACTGAGATTTCACCATTCATATAAAGCGTGTTGAACAAAAACTAAGAATAGCTATTGGCATCTTCCATCCAAGAATATAATTGTTTAATGCCGCAACGTTGCATTGCTGCAAAGAAATAATTTGCAAGTCAAGTATTACTTACTTCTCCGTTTCTCGTGGTGCTGGTGGTGGTGATGGTGTCGTGCCAACCTTTCGTTGCTGTCACGAGGGGTTTAGGGGCATCAGGTGTTAAGGGGGGAGGGGGCATTGATAAAGCGCCCTCTTAGAGCGGCGGATGACCGACAGGGGCAACCCACAAGTGCCGCGGTTTGATGATTGTCTAAGTGAGTGCAGGAGAAAATGTGCTTTGAAATCTGTGATTGTGATGTACAAAGGTGGCAGAGGAAAAAAATGGTCATACGGGGTACTCTTAGGGATGACACCATTTTCAAAAACTTGTATATGGATGAAAAATTAATGACCAGCGATTTTAGCTGATGTCTTATCGAACCTTGCCGCATTACCCCATAACCAATTTGAATTCATATGAAAGCAATGATTTTGAGAGCAGCTTAGAATCAGAGAAGAAAATCCCATCTTTTATCTCAACTCATGGTGAGAAATTCTTCTTTTTCATGAGCTCGCTCGATGACAAAAGCAGAAAGTACAAAGATAACTTTCTCTGAATATTTCAAGTATTAACCTTTGCCTGTTTTAAACAATTCCACTGATTCTCTTCGCAAGTTGTTTTACTAAAGCGATTTGAAAATTTCAGCTATTTCATTAGGGATCAGCGGATACTGAGGCGTAGAATAAGTTCACCATTGTTGTGTTAAATGCATATTTCTAATTCTAAAGTCATTGAAGTTATCGAGATAAAAGCTCTCAATTTGAAAGTTGTGACAAAACAGATACTTATTATCCAACACTCCTAGCGGTCATTCATCCTCAATTTTCGTGACCAATATTTTCACGATAACGCATTCCAATTTCCAAAGGTTAGAAGACTGTCAGAAATTTGGACATTTCCAATCCACTCCCGTGAGAAGTACTCAGCATCCCTTAAAGCAGTTGTGAAATTTCAACTGAGTGAAAGGGTGGGAAAGAAAATCTGGTGCGTTCATTAGGTGATAAGTTTAGATCCGGGTTGCCAACTTAAGTCGGTCAAAATAGTGACCAGAAAATTCACGAGAAAAAGTGACTCAATAATGACCAGTTGGTATCCCTGGTCTGGCATATGTGGGAGAAAATGATCGTGACGTAGAAATTCAGTGAGTGTTGATCAAAAGTCATATGTGTAATCATGAATTTATTCGCATGCGTACAAACACATAAGTAGAAAAAAGACAATTTTAGATTCGTGCTCATGACAAGCATCTGGACACTTTCATGTTAGCAGACAATCTGCGTGAGCTATATTATGAAAACTAATTTTACAGGCAACCTGTCTGTGTCATCAAGTAACGTGACATACAACAGACCGATGCTATTTAGGGATTGCTTCACAAACACAAGATGCGAACGATTGGTACTGATCGAATTACTGAACATAAGAGTACAATAAAAATTGCCGGAACAATCTGAAAACTTGAAATATCGATTTGCCAAGCTTTTTCTGTCCGCTTAGCATCATGAAAACGATATTTTCTAATCTATAGAGTCCAAAAAGGAAGTGAAGCTTCTAATTTCGTCACTTCATTTATAAACAGAATATTACTGCCAGTTTTTGAAAATTCGTTGCTATTCGTGGTATCTGAGTACCTGGTGATAAAACTCATTAAAGATATCATATTGAGATAACACGGTTTTCAATTTCATCGATGATATGATATTTGAAGACTAGACCGGCATCTGAAGAACATGCGCACAGATAACACTACTACACCATAGTCATTCACAAGTCACTACGATGCGAAGTGCATAAAGAATAGCTTTCAGTGATTTGAGAATTCTTTTGATTACAATGCTTTACTTTAAGGGTATCTCTTAATCGGCACCTTGTCAGTGACCTGGTGAGACCTCAGGTAGGTCTACTTCTACTTTCCCGCTATATTTTCGTCAAACTCAGTCAGAAAAGGTCTCTTTGGTGACAGAAAACTTGCTGCAAATGTTCCACAAGTCAGAGGAATATTACAAATTCGATGCTTTTCTTACGGTGGTCATGAAATAAAACTGCGTTTAGGAGCAAGAGAAGATCGTTGGCGGTACAGCATTCACGGGTGTCAGCAACACAAACAGCAGCTGAAGTCTGGGACTTGGTTAAATGCATCTCACATGTCATACCACACGATAATATGTTTCATTTATTAGTGGTCAAGAGAGAAGATGTCAATTAAATTCTGCCGAAACTCAATGAGACCAAGTTTGATAAATTCGGACAGAGATAAATGAGAAAAGAGAAGTATCAAGACTTCACTCACTACTTTATTTTCATAAGCTACCTTACGATATACCGTCATAATACAAGTATTCAGAACTAAAGCAGGATTCCAAATCTGATTTATCTTAAGAGCTAACAACTTTGACCAAGATTAGTTCGGCACCGGACCATCAATTAAAAGTTGGGCCTACTATCTTAAATGAAAGCGAAAGAGATCGGATTTCTAAAAGTGTTCTCCTCATCTGCTCTCTGGAATCATTGGTCTTAACTAAAAAAAGAACGCATGTTTACAAAATTTTCGAATAGATGTATGAGACCTGGTATTAGGGAAATTCGATAACTTACATGTGTAGAAATGATTTCACGAATCGATGATTTAGAACTCATGAAATTGCTTACGGGTACTTATGAAATTGATATGAAAGATGAGGAGTAAAAACTTCTCAAATTTACGCCGACTATCATCATCTGAATGACAGGACTTCGATTTTTCTGCCATATTCACGCGCTTACAGCAAGAAACACAGCAAATTATCTCATAAATGCTCGACTATCATCCTTCCTTTGTTATTTCAACAATATCCCATATCATAGGCTTTAATAGTATGAGACAAAGCAACTATATGATTCCCATGTTTACATTGTTCCCTCTTGTAGACCAATTTATTCGTTGAAATTCCCTAAGGCAGTGGTGGGCTTCTACTACATTACTTCTTCTATATTACGTTCTTCAATACTCAGATGAATTGTAGAAAGTAAATAATGATTCCTTAATATTAAACAAATTAGCTGCGTACAGTGCTGCTGTATACTTACAACATGTAAAATTTTGTTATGTAATACTACCACTATATATGCATGCACGGTACAGCAGTCCATATGTGCACTTAAAAGCACGTATTAATATTAATAGCCTATACAATAGGCAATATTAAGCCTATACCACTGCCCCTTAAAATTGCTGGCCCGCTATCCCAACTTGGTTGCCCACCATTGCCCTAAGGACTGCTTTACACTGACAGTTCATATGCTGTGCAGCTGATGACGAAAATCACCTAGTTGTGACGTTTATCGTAAATTCTTCTAACACAGAACATGACGTCGGTGCTGCAGCGCCAGTTCATGTGCAGCTCAGTGATTAGACCCAAGTTTATTTTTTTGCATCCTGCTGGAATGATGGAGTCATCTGATTGGTTAATTCTCTATATTTTATCTTTAGATTTTGTTACAGTAACCTGACAGGTCATCGTCCATCATGTCAACACATGTGAGTGGACAGTGCAGCAGCTGACTTGCTGTTCGTGATGTAAATCAGGTGCTGCACATGCAGCTGTTTCATAGCTATGTCATGCTGCGCTTCAATCACGTGACGGCGTCTCACTTATCTGCTGCACCTGCAGCGACTGCCAGTGAAATGTAGACTTTAAGTTAAACATATTCTTGACGCAGTTACGGAAAATGCCAATGAACTAACATTTTTTAATTTGTAACTGGCGATAATAAATTCAAGTGAAGAAATAGCATTTTCCATGAGTAGTCTTAGGTGTAGTGTCCACTTCGATTGCTTTCGGTGTAATAGAGTGTCATTGTAGTTCTATTGTTTACCTCCATTATCCACTTTCCACTTGTCCACTATTATCATTATCCAACATGTGTAGTCCAGATAGTGTAGCATTGGATCACTTGTAATCGGTGTAGTAGCATCATTGTAGTTCTATGTTTTACTTCCACTTTTCCATTTTTTATCCATCGGTTTCCTGTTGTTTTATAACATCCATTTTTAATTTCCTTTACCTATGGTGACCATTGTCCTATTGTATTCCAATACCAGCATCTGCAGTCGGTACAGTATATTAGACGTCTGTTTTGAGCGTGCATGCGGCAGTGTTTGGATTAGTATATAAACAGTAAGAATGAGTAGTGTTACAAGCAGGGCTGTGGAGCCGATGCGTTATCTCATCGGCTCCGGCTCCACGACATTGATGTGAAAGGCTCCGGCTCGGCTCCGGCTCCGGCTCCGACTTCAAATTCAGGTTCTATCTATGCTGGTTATCCTGGATCCGTTGAACGGGTTTTTTGGATAACAGTGTGGCCCTCAGAGGCTTGCTACAATCATCAAATTAGTTTTCATTAACAAGCAACGACTTAAGTTAATAATAAAAATGATAATAGCCTAATATAATGACAAATAACATACTTGTCATATATTTTTGCATGAATTGACTATCTCTGAAAGATGAAATAATGTTATAGCCAGGATTGGTTAAATTAGATAAAGATCTCCCGCACTGGCTAAATATAAATTGGCCTAGCCTGCAACCAGTCTACTACGAGGCTACATTAAATAAGACCACATGAGTGATGATGATATACCTACATGTAATTAGCCGTCACAGGGGCCGAATAGTAGTATAAGCTTTTTAACAAAGCTTGAATATGAAACTGGATAGCGTATGCCTCTAAATAGCTTATAGGGCCTGTATCTACTCGAACATGGAAAGGGTATCGGCTATATAGCCAAATATACCGTATCAATAAAGATATCAATTGCTTTATTGAATATTAAAGTGTATATAGGCTAGCTTAGGTTGTTATTGTTATTTGTTATTGCTTTATTCAATAGTCTGTTGGTCCATGAATAATATGATCGGTGGGTAGTCCACGACTCATCATCTGTAGAAATTGTAATTTAGATAGCCTCATTGCAGTGTAGGCTAGAAATGTACGATTGAAAATTATATTTAAAAAAATCAAAAATATCTAATTTAGGACAAGTTTTGTAATTCTATGCAGCATACTTAATAAGTTAAGGCCTAACTTACATTATATTAATTTCGTATTTTTCATTATGGCGTAAAGTTGCACTAAATAATTCATCAATGATTCATGTATATTATCATATTCAATTTATGTATAACACATTACCACTATTCCTCTGATGATGGTTAGGCTGATGAAACTGAACTCGGAGTATCACACAGTATGTTGCAGGGTGCTATGCATAATAAAAATTTGACTGCGAGCACCGAGCAGAAATCCCATCTACTTTGCTAGCTTTCGAATGCGCGTGCGGTTTAATGTCACAGACAATAGAAAAGGGAGGTCAAAAGGCGGCTTTATTGAGAGCGTCTCAGTCTTTTTTTATTGTTTACATATAAGTCAGCATGATATCAGCATAAAGTGTTGACAGACGGAAAAAATAATAATGAAAATTCTTGAAATCCACAGGTCTATGACATTTGGGGAAATATTATTGCACGATACGGCTCTTGTGCAGTCCTCCCCCCCCCCATTTTTTCTCTTGTCAAAAGATGCAGCACCATTGGATGTCCGTTTCAGCATCACCGGTTTGAGTGAAGCATTCCGTGCTGTTGTAAAAATCTACGTGGGTAATTGCGATGTCATGGTCGCAAACTTCGTCAGCAAGTCAACATTGTAATTTGCCTTCGGGTTTTTCGCATTGAAATATACCCTTTGAATTTTGAAGTCAAAGGAAATTCATTGTGAATGAGATACCTTTAAAATAATAGGGCGCTACTAGAAGTGGCTGGGTCGCTTATTGCTATAGCCATGTGAGGACTTGTAGTCAGGTCATTCGTGTGAGTGTGAAGAGTTATCCCTCCAATCAAAATTGATCAAATTGAATAATCGATTGTTTTGAAAAATGTAGGTGGGGGACTGCACAAGAGCCTACAATACAATCTAAGGAAATTGGCATTGTCACAGATGCCAGTAGCTTCTGCCAGTAGCCATACCGATAGATGATAGCCTACATAGTAACCGTATTAGATTTAAGACATTGCGCAAGAAATGTAGCTATATTATCTTTGCTGACTGAACTGGAAATGTGCACATAAATGACTGGCGACTTGTCTCTAGGAATCTACAATCATCTAGTTAGCATGCATATAACAAGTCTTCAAATTAATGGATTTTGGAGAATACGTTGTCAATATGGAAATTAGTCTTACGAAACATATGCAATAAAAAAATATTACACATGTGTGTAAATATGTAATAAATATAATACAAAAGAAGGCGGCAACTGCAAAGAAAGATATCGTGGAGGACAGATCATTGGTATACTTAAAAGACATATCTTTTGATTTCAAATGATTTAATTTTTTTATGATGCCAATTAATAACTTTCAAAATTCTAGATTTATATCAAAGCTCAAACTATCGGAGCCGGAGCCGGAGCCTTTGTGATAAATCGGCTACGGCTCCGACCAAAACCATCGGCTCCTTAAGGCTCCGGCTCCGGTTCCACAGCCCTGGTTACAAGTCTCAAGATTTCCATTTTTACCAGATGTTGGGCCAAAGCTGATCAATTTTAATTCGTTGCCTCGAGAAAGCTCCATGGAGTTCTTTTAAGAACTGATTAATCCAATGGTTACAGCAGCATTGCAATTGTACACTTGCGGATTAGAGAACGCCATCAGTCCCCATTAGGACTACTTCAATTAGTAAGCATGATATTCTATTACAAATGGCTGCTGGGATGATTTTCATCATCGTATGAGAATTTGTTGATGGCACTACTCAGAGGAAGAGAATTTCACGAACTTACACACGTCTTCCGATCATCAAGATTTCTTCGCCTATCCAGCAGTCGCCGACAAAGTATAATTAAATCAATCATTGTCTCTCCATCATTATTATCATTTCAATACTCCAATTCCTTACAAGATTTAATGTCCTTGATTGCCATTAACGATTCCTTGAGAATTATCCCTCTGGTGCTCACTAACGATAGTCAGACCGCCTAATTCCGATGCACAGAGAGTGCTGATTTCTGAGAGAGCGTTCATCAGTTGCGATGAAGGCTTACAAGAGATTGGAAAATTTGCTGTTAATGAATTTCTGAAATATAGCGGCACTTCGGGAAACGTAGCAATACTGTATTAAGTTTGACGAACACCTATTACGTTGACTCGTTTACTGGTCAAAGAATCAAAAACCATATTCTTCATTACGAAAGCTAATGTTTATGCTAAAATACGAGTATCTTGTTTAGGTATACAAATTTTAGACTTTTGCTGTTTATCCGCATGAAAGTACATTAATGTTGTCAAATTCTTATGCAGGATTACAGGACAGCGAAATTTGCTTCTGTAAAATGTACATGATTTTCGCTATCACCGTTCTATCAAGAAAGGATCAAAGGACAAGACGAAGAACGTTTTCAAATTATTCTTTACAATCATTATTCACTTGACTTCGTTACGGCCCCTGTTAAAAAGACATGACTTCAGAAATAATTCCATCGTTCCTCAAGCAGACTTGATTTGTTTGTATCCAGAAATGCGCACGCTTATAAAGCACTGACCAATATCACTCTTGCTCGTTTGCACCCTCAAAGATCCTGGATAAATCAATGCTTAGAAACAGATTTGAAGATACTCGTAATATTTCGAAGTTGGATCCAAACCACTTCCCACGATGTGCCGCAGTCTACTGGCGGAAGATCACGAGCCAGATCATAGATTGGGAGTCAGAATTGAAGATCAAGAAGAGACTTGATTTCAATTGATCCAGTGAATCTGTCTATATTGTGAGCATGATCAGTAAAGTACAATTGTTTTTTTAGATAATTTCTTACATTTACTTTTGCATTTGAGATGGTAAACATTTATTTCCTTTTGTTCCACTGTGAAGACTACCACCCACTGAATTTTGATCATGACGTGATCATTATATAGATTTGTAAACATATGTGTCACATGCATTTTGTATATGATGGTATATAATGTGCGTATATCTTAATTGATCAGTAATCACTGTAAATTTGTAAAAATACATGTCACATGCATTTTGTATATGAAGGCAAACTTTACTTGCGTATGTATATTTTGTATTACATGTGCTATCA
The DNA here is from genome assembly GCA_907163375.1 of Prostheceraeus crozeri. NCBI lineage: Eukaryota > Metazoa > Platyhelminthes > Polycladida > Euryleptidae > Prostheceraeus > Prostheceraeus crozeri. The sequence goes on along the minus strand of CAJQUW010011313.1, from coordinate 344,636 downwards.
GCGCTTGCTTGTAAGTGCCCTTGGGGCCATTGCTTTCCGTTTTCTGCTGTACTTCAGAATAAATATTTATGACTTATAAGCCATATGAACAAATTCATCAGTCACATCGTAACAATCACTTAAGCTGTATATGTGAACCTAATCTTTAGCAATTTTGATGTGTAAATTCACCAGGCATTTTTCACATCACGATTGATAACAATACTGATACTCCAAACCTCTTGTCATCTATTCATTTCATTCATTTCTTTGAGCGAAATGCAAGAAAGACATTTCTGGACAATTTGCGAAATTTACGGAGAATTCTACATTTACAAATTGTCTCGCGTACTATGCATGTTGAGTGTCCAGTTGTGCACACATGTTGTCCTTATTTGCACAATATTGTGTTGGAATTATAAAAGAGATGAAAACTTACCTCCATTTTCTGAAAGATTTTCACTGATGCGATCTCCGTCTTATTCCGCGCATCGTACCATGTGTTCAGTTGGTCAACGTAGACAGTGGTCTTGGGATCGGTGATCCGAAGCAGTTCATGAGTCAATCTGCCGACGAACGAAGCCGCAGTTGGATCAGATGCTGATGGTGCGAATTTCGGGATCGGAATGGTCGTTGATTGATACACGCTCTGCCAGTCTGCCACTTTGGTACGAAGAAAATTATTGCACTCTTGCTCAACGTTGTAGTTGATAATGCGAGAGACTTCTTCCTGTAGAAAACGGTGTTGATCAATATTTTTCACATCATTTTTCATCTCTTGATCAGTCTCATCTATGTATTAAAATATAATATGTTTCTTAAAATGCTTCACAACCGAAAAAAAATTTGGTTTTTAACTTGGTTCTTTTTTTAATACTTAATTCCATCATTTTGCATCGCTTCTTTTTAAAAAAATTGTCGACAACCTCAGAGGATGTTTTGATGTGTGAAATAAAGCATCTGTATTGTCGATAGCTTCCTATTCGTGAGTTTGCTAAGTCGCATGTTTACATCATACTACTCATAAAACATGTCATAAGTAGAAATTATATTACTTGTACAACATGCTTAAAACCACGCTTATAATAGTATAATATATAACCAATAGCTTTATATCACTGTTTTCAATAGTGCATTGCGCTGCAGTTGATTATGTTTGTCCCTCTGACGACACAGTATTACGACACAGAAACCTTACATTACAGCATCCAACTATCTAACACAACCTGTCGTAGTCGTGCCTTGCGCAAATGTGTATTTATAGCTGGAAACATGCTATTCAAGTTAATTTTGGATCGCTTTTAAGAATATTTCGACATTAATATCTGGCAGCTTTCCTCTTATGGACATTCTGAACATCCAAGAAACGAAAAACGTAGCTTTGTATCTCTCATCATTAATCGAGATCGTTGCGTTCATCTGATGATGACCAAATTCTACAGTCTCGTAATTATCGGACTCGATTTGGAAGAAGATCATTTTCCTATGCTGCACCCGCATTGTGGAATTCCTTACCAAGAGACATGAGGAACTCTGCATCCCATACTCCTTTAAAAGATCTTCGAAGGCATACTTTATTTCTTGCAATCACTGACGTGTTTATGTTTTTTTTGTTTGCATGTAATGTTCTATGATTTTGTTGGGCCATGAGCTCACCCAGCAATGGCGCTCTATAAATATACAGTTATTATTATTATCAAAAGTAGCTCTAAATGTGAACACTCCTTTCAGTAGGTACAATGAAATAATAAGCCTAACTAGAAGTACTGTTTTTGATGTTCACATTTCAGAATGGACATGAAGGTTTTCAATCTTCATTTGCTTCGTTTGGCAATTGTTAGCGAACTAATGATTTCTCTATTTCCATCAAATTTGTAATATCACGTGTACAACAAAGCCAATATTGCGCAGAAGAGGCTGTAGAGTTAATTTCTCACCGAAATTTGAAGCTTTTAATTTTCTACACATAGAACTGACAGGTTCTTTTAGATGTGTTGATTTCCGAAGACGCGGCTTAATTTACACACGAATGGATCAACACACTCTTGACAGTTTCAAAGAAGTGAATATGAGTGGGAGACAGTTAAATCCGAAATTAACAACAAGTAGCTTGAGTTTCATGAAACGTAATAGAATTCTGTGACATTCTGTTTGCACTGAAAAACGAGTGATCAAAAGTTAAAGAAGACTTTGTATTGCAGGATAAGTTTTATATTATCCAAATTTGTTGTCTCTTGTCTAGTTCAAGTCCTATAAAGGACATGAGAAGTTGGCTCAACACCACAAGCCTTCTTTAAGAGAGGTCCCCACAGTTGCCGAGATAAAGTAATTTTTATTGTCTGCATGTAAAGTATACATTACGAGGCTCAAGGGTACATTTTGGCATTCTGTATGCTGCAGCGAATAAAACAAGGTAAAGATGAGAAAATGCGATAGAAGAGGCTGTGGATGCATTATTCATATAATCTAGATTGACAACAAATTTGTTGTCAATCAGGTCTATATGACGCAGTCGAATGACATGCTGTCTAGCAATAAATGCAGTAGAATTCTGTCAATAATGATAGGACAATAAGTCATCGATATCACTTGGAGATACCTTCTGCCTGCATTCGCATTCCTTGGCGCAGTGAAGAAGGAGCGAGTTCATCTCCAAGCGGAGTTCGGTTCGATTCCTGGGTCAGGCGAGTGGCCTCGCTCAGGCAGTGAACTTGCCTGAAGACGTTTTAAGTAGAGGTAAGTAAATGACCTGTTTCAGCGAAGAGAAATAGATCATGTAACGGATCATACGGTCTCAGCTTTAACTTGAAAATTGAAAAGCATAGGTAGTTCGTGAAAGTTACAAGGTCGGATCTGATTCTTTCACCGATGATTGGGCAGACTTCTCTCAAATTGATAATGATCATGCTGATTTACAAAAACCGGATGGCAGCATCTGTATCTGTATCTAGAAGACCTGCAAGAAGTAGCAGTTTATTAGGCAGCACTACTAAAAACAAGGTGTAGTACATCTAATATTTAGTAATGTACATGTTAGTACATCTAATCAGCTACAAAATCTTTCCCAGGGCATCGCAATCACTAAGCAAAAGAAACCTTCATCGTAGAAACTCGCACAATGCTATTCGTGAAATCGATTCAATTCATATGGTATCTGAAATTTGAAGAAATGCTGTGACTATCACATGCCCGTTATGGTCAGCAACACTTAATTTACTATTTGGTCAATAAAATATCGGAGTTTGCTCAAGGTCATACATACGTCCAGCCTGATGAATGCTGACACTTGGTAAATCTATTCTTATGAAGTAAATCCCCCTCATTATCAGTGGTTCTTCTGCAGACTTGAACAATTATTATCTTTGGCTAAGTTTCGTACTGCGAGGACATTTAGAATTATGAAAAAGTCGATGACTACAAAACAAGCTGGATTCTCCTTTGTGAATGAATGATGTTAATTCTCTAACCTATGATCATTCGTCACATGGAAGTTAAAACCAATGCTATAAATATGCTTTCTCGGTTATCTTTGACTAAAGGTTCCCATAATCATGTCACTGAAATATTGGCAACTTTACAATCCTACATCATGCTAGTGACACACTAAAATCTTCTTTGAACTTTCTTTTATCATGATATCGTTTATTGCTTTCTTTATCTGTCTAATCGATGTTGCTTGTCCGCTTCAGAATCATTATCTGTGGATTGAAAACCCGTTCAACAAGTTTGAAAGAATTTCAAGAACGATTATAGAACTTTGAGCATTTCAAATTTAACTTAACCATTTACCTCTCATATTTCTAAATACCATTGAATTCAAATATAATTACATTCTCTACATCGCTGTCGGGAAACCATAGAAAGTAAACACCAAGATCTAGTTTTTTGGGCTTCTAGCGCTTTTGTGGACAAACAATAGTCATCGAAATCCCACGGTTTTGTGCTCTGAAAATCCCACAGGCACGTGACTTTAAAATAAACTTCATAACTCCATTTAAGCTTGCGTAACATTGCAATGACCAATACTTCTTACTCACTTATATTCAATCAGTTACATCAATTCTAAACCCTCTGAAAGAAACAATGCTTTCGTGTACACCGCATGCTAAATGCAATTTCCCATCTACAATAAGTTGAAAACTTTTGTCTTAAATCCTCCCAACAATCGTGAACGCTTTGTTTCCTTGACTCCCTCCCACAATAGAAGGAAAGAGGAATCTAATAAAGGAAATCTCCAACTGCGTCCGTTCTTTGAATTCAAGTGCAATGTTTTGATTGTATGAATACTATAATTAAATCTTGAATTTAATTTTTGTTTTACAAGCGAATTTTTTAGATGTCTATTGAATTTGAATGAGAACATCAAAAGCATTGAACTTCAGATTGCTCTCGCTCAGGTAAGTCAACAATACGCTCAACAGTTTTCTTAAATTCCGAAAAATTCCGAAAAATAAAGTTTCTAAAATAGTCATTTAGTGGCATTTTGCATTCTCATGATGCAACTACAATTTTCATTTTGTCATCCCATAGATTCTTCTTTCCAGTTCACTTACTGCATCATTGTTCATCAGACTACCTGCCTATGAGGCGTTCCCGACCGGGGTCTTCCCCAGTCGTCGACAAGACAGTCGATCCAGAACTAGTTCCTTCGGTCGGCCGATGCAGATCCACAGATGTTCGAAGTCATCTCGTACGACGCTCATCTATAGAGTGTGAGAGGTGCTCCGTGGTCTTTTCCATCCTGAAAATGCAGTTTCGAATTCTGACATGGTGTTTGTTGGGATTTCATCGTCGAGCGGAGTCCATCCGCTGACATAGGAGGTGTGGCAGCGGCGGTTGATGAGAGCGACGTCGCGGTTCTTCACTGATGACGTGATCTTGTCGAATAATTAGGACACGTCGCTGGGCATGATCATCAAGACTCATAAGCCTCTTTGCGTCAATAGCAGAAAGAGCCCAGGTATCGGAGCCGAAAAGAAGGACCAAAAGAACATTCGCGCTATAAATTCTCCTCTTTGTGCGTTTGCTGCTTTGGTACTTGTGTATAGGTCTGGGAGCTGTAAAAGGCGAATGATCTTCTCTGGTACCCCCAATTGACCGCAGGATTAGCAATATTGCCATGGTGTCTGCCTCTGAGTCTACAAATGCGATGTATGAATTTCTTCTGTGTCAACACTCATGCACCTTTACAATCAACGAGCGAAAATCAGCGATCTGATCAATGGCATTACGTCCAGGCATTAGATCAACTGAGGACGGAGGTGATGATGCAACGCAACTTTTGCACAATTAGTAAGAATGCTAGCGAGCAACTGGCACAGAAAGAAAGGCAATACCGCGATAGTTTGAGCATTTTCGACCGTCACTTTTTCCTTTCAAGAATGGAAGGATCACTCTTCTTTCTAATCTTCTGGAATGCTTAACTGTCCAACACAGCATTAAAAACTATTGTGAGACATCGAGATATGATGATATTCACCTAATTTCTGAGCATTTCTGCCGTAATGTTGCAGATTCCTGGTGTTAGGCTGCTATGTTCATCACCATGGATTTCGTGTTCACAGCTACTATTATCACACATTCGCACATTTTTAAAAATTCTTAAGTGAATTTCATGCTTTTTCCGGGACTCCCAAATTCGACTGCCGCCTTGATCAGTATACTCTGACTAGGTAGACAGCCTGACAATGACGAACATCCAAAGAAAATACGTGTATAAGCATATGGTTTTCATGATATTTTAACCATTCATCTTAAAAAAACAAAATCATTTAATCTACTAGGATACTTTCTTAGTTATGTGGAATGAAATTTGCCGTTAAAACTAGAGCTGATCACTAGTCGCACCTGTGCGCCGAAATTTCAAAAACCCCGTTGAAGCAGCCGTTATATGTCCTCAAAATCGTGAAGGTAGGGTTTCTGTCTTTTATTATTTTCTAGAATTTTCATAAAGTACATGGAAAATAATAATAGTGCTAAAACAAAATCACTAACATAGGCCCTCTTTGATTTTGGTTTAACAATTTTCGCAAGTGACTGTAGGCCCTCTACAAAACTAATTAAAATCAAAGCAGAGGCTATAGTCATGTGCATCCTATAGACAACAAAATAAGGTAAGAATATTAAAATATCTGACAACAGCACGAAATGTTGAAAGATTCACCGGCATCCACAAAAAAAACTGGTTTGTGAGTGTGCAATGCCTCATGAAATCGCATCAGTGAACACAATTCTGGTAGGGCCTGTTAGAAATTCACTACCAGATTCCGAAATTCTCAGGTCGCAGAAATTGAGATTTCGAAGTTCATAGCGATATCAAAACTTGAATTGTCTAATTTTCGTCAAAGAAAAATGTCATCTGCCCATATTTTTCTCAACATCAGGTTACTTTATGACATGGCATGATTTTCAAAATTGAAAAAGTTTAGTCAAAGTTTCTAAAAATAGAAATTGAAAGTCCGGAATTAAACAGTATACTCTAGAATTGAAAGTTGATCAATAATTTAATTATGATTGAAAAATACAATTAAATATCAAATCAGTCGAAATTCACACATACAGAAAAACAGAACCTGTGTAAGTAGAAATATAGAAATAACCGGTGCACCGTGCACAGACTTAATTATAATATCTCATAGTTTATAATAATGCATTCATCGTTTCTGAAAGCAACTACAGTAAGTCAATCATCTAGATGCAGGCGTACGACTAGTCATATCTCACCTGCCAAATCCGGAGGCCATAAATATTGACATAATCCTGAATATATTCGAAAGAGCGTCGAAAGCCGTCCATAACTTCACCAATAATGTCTAACTTCGCCGACATCTCTGACGGGCGAGCTTTCATGTTGAACGTTAGACCATCATGTAGAGCGCGACAAACACGTTGTACTAGCTCTTTACGAATCCCATCTTCTAGTAACTGCTTTGGATTGATCTGAAAGCACGAAGTTGCCATTTTTTAAATAGATACATCGAATACCTAAAAAACATAATTAATCAATGTTTTGCAGCAGTGTACATGTACAACTGGTGAATCTTACATATAAAGTATCTATCTATTCAGAAAAAAGCCAATAATTTTATGCCAGGTGAAGTGAACCGCATAGACCTGTAATGCCCACAATGCTTCAAGAAGAGTTCCTCTAACAATTTGTCGTCACAAGCAGCGATTATAACGTCAAAATTAACTGGAACAATAAAGTCAGCAGGTTGCTTGCAAGTCATTGGCCTCTGAGGAACCTCCTGTTGGCATTTTTCAAACTTCTGATCACCAATTCTAGTACAGCTCACAATCTTTCGTTATGTAAATTTCTCACTAGCAAGCTCCATACATTGTGAAAGAGCTTAAACCAGGCCTCCCAACGAATTTTAGTGAGAATATAGGCTAAAATTATAGGTCCCAAAAAATATATAGGCTTTTATAGGTTTTCATAATCTTATTATGTATAGGCATGTTATTGTTTAATTGAAATTAAATTTATCATGTCATCAATCTTGTTCAATTACATGTGAAACTCTAACCAAACTAATATGATCGTTCACGTAAATTCGATTGCAATTAATAAGTAGGTTTATTATGAGAAGTAGATAAATTACGTAAATGACAAAGTAAAATACGTTGAAAATTGAAGTCAACGACTATCATCCAATACATGCATTAATACGTTCAAGTGCTATTTAACTTTATGAATATTTTGTACATGTAGGGAGCTATAAAATATTAACATTCATTATAAAAAAAACTCTATTAAAAAATTACAAACTTCTCGGTTATTAGAGAAAGCAGTCTTTGGAAATTAAGAAAAATACTTCGTGAATTGTGAAGTTTTGTACAAAATTTACTTACAGCTTTACCGAACAGAAAACTTCAAAACAAACACTTGTAAAAATGTCCAATCTTTCCACTAAAAAGTTAAAAAGTTCAATAACTGAAAATGTGACACTAGTTAAATAATCTATACAAAAAATGAGGACAAGCAAATTGCTATCACTACAGTCAACTATCTCTCATCAACAGAGTTGAAGTTCGTTACTACAGTCTTTTTTTCTTTAATGTCATTTCGTGGTAAGTTGTCATGAGCTGCCGCTTTTTATTCTGTAATTCAAGTTGCTTCTTTGCGGATGTTTCGATTTTTTCTTTTGCCAATCGCAAAAGATCTGATGCTATACTGATGCCATCCATATCATTCTATTTTATTCTTTCATCGAGACGGGTTTGTGCATCCTTTAATAGAAGATTGGCTCTTGACGTTTCAACGTTAATGTTTTCTTCGTATTTCGCAATAAGACATGTTTGCGCGTCCATTTTTTCTATTTTTTCATTGTGTTCCTTTTCTGCTTGAATTTCTTTTTCTTCGCGTTCTTTCTTTTCCTGTTTAAGTTTTTCCGCCTTTTTCCTTTCTTCCTCCAATTCCTGTTGATACACCTTCGAAGATGCCCTCGCCACGCTGATAAGGTCTTTCGTGATGGGAACGTTTGTAATGCCATCAACTGATCGGACAGTGTCTTTACATGCTCTTATTCCGATTACAGATTTTGCAGAAAGCGCTGTTCTATCCGTACCAAGCAATCGTTTATTAACTGAAAGTCCCCTTTCTGAGTCGGCATTGCTGTGAGCCAATGTGAGAGCTGCTTTTACGACACGGGAAAGATTCGGGTATTTCTTTCTTCCACTTACTGATTCATGTTCTAGTATCTGAGACCAGAATTCATCAATGCGGATTTCATGAATGTCTGACTTAACTTTTTCTTCACCGTACAATTTCCATTCGTCGATGATTTTCACGGACACGATGTCGTCATCTTTGAGAAAAGGCATCGCTTCTGCTATGATTTTGATACAGCGGCATCTTTTCTTGTTGGATTGTTCTTTTGGATGTAGTACGCGGAGGGCTATCCCCGCGGGAAGTTTATCGATCAAGTACTGCGATGCAGTTTGGTAGAACGACAGTATATGTTTCATGACTTCATCCTTCGATTTCGATTCGACCTTCTCAATCACGTCTCTGGCTGCATGTCCGATTTCAATATCTTCATTAGCCAAATGGTTCTGTGACACATCGATTGATTTCAACTTCTTTGAGTTTTCTTTTACATAACTCTGGTTTTGAAAGCGGAACAAGACAGACTTTATCAAATCACACATAGAAGGATATAGATAATGTATCAAAAGGCCTTCTGTTTGACAAGTAAACAATACGAACAGTTCAACAACCAGACTGAACCAATCGAAAATCATTCAAGAGTAATAACTGCTGATCATTGGGCACACGAGGAACAAAATCAATCACCGACCTTCAAAAGACAAATAACACACAATTTGAAACCAGATTGTATTAAAAATTGCTTTCCTTATCGATAATCAAGAAAACTTACGTGAAATGTAAAATAGCATAAGAAATGTGATCATCTCAGTCAAAAATCATAAGAAGTCCGAAAAAATAGGTTTATATAGGTTTTATAGGTTATTTTTTAAAAATATATGTCAGTTTTTAAAAAATAGGTTTTTATAGGTTTTATAGGTTTTTTTGGGAGGCCTGTTAAACGTTAAACATCAAGCCAGCAAACCCGTAGATTTCGAAAACTCTAATTGTTATTAAGATAACAGAGCAAATTAGCGCTTGAACAGTTTCATCTAACACCTTCGTTTTTATCATTATGTAAATCTAAATGGTTTTGTATTTTACAGTGCTGTTTATAATCTACAAATTAACTTCATAAATTCTAAGATATGTTGTTGAAGCTGACATATTTAATATGAGTTTGAACATAAATTCCATTGTTAAGTAACTTCGCATCGAATCTTTCCTCAATACTGGCCATTCATTTGTAAACTGCATATCATTTTACAATGTTGTAGCTGCGGAATCATCCTTATACTAATATTCAAATGTCGTTTTAAAACAAAACTTAAACCAAATTTACTTTCCGAACACACGCAGATTGATTTCGGTACATACAAATTGTGCGGAGGTTACAGGTCAGCGAAATATTCTGGTATTAATATCACATTGAAAAGGACATATAGACATTCAGTTTCATAACACTAAATTCGTATATGATAAATCGGATAATCCTGGAAAGACTTGCTGAATAATGTAACCGCTTCCAGGCCCACAGTAAATAAATCCTGTCCCACTTCACTCAAGCAATTAAATTTTGATAGTACACACATAATCCAGTCATAGTGCATATATTATGTGTATCAACCTGAATAAAGTAAATAATAAAGAGGAACATTATCAGACAACAAAATCTTCAAAGCGCTTCCTTCCTCCACAGTTCACAAATTAGAGCACAAGCACATTTTCACACCAACAAATTACCCTTCTGAAAAGAATATTAGCACAAAAGAAAAGAAACCTTCGGTAGACTCTCCTTCTCTCTCTCCTGTGAAAAGAAGAAGCACACAACAAAACTCTTCTTCCGCAGCAACTACACAGAAAAAAAAACACTATGGTGTCTGCGATCTACCCCAGTCAAGTTTCAAGAGCTAATCTGAAGCAGGAGAGGGGCACCCCCTCGCAATACCGGGTGGACACCATCAACATTACCAAGCGAGAACTGTCCAACCTGGGATCTTCTGAACCACAAGGGCGTTGCATGATGAATGAATGAACGGGTGTCTATCGATAGACGAATACATGTCCAGTTCGTGCAACGGCATTCACAAAAGGAGTTCCTCTCGTCCATACTGAGTCTCTGAAAGTGCTGACATCCATTCATCTACAGAAAAATCATCCCAAATCTCATTACGTAAATGGATGGTAGAAAGACAATGCGGACATCCCTTTCCGACTTTATTACCTCAGAAAGAGTATAATTAATTCGTGTTTTAATCCTAATAAACGGAAATTGAGACATCTTCCTTGAAATTCTTTTTGACTTATCGTTAACGAAGCTAATAAAAGACTCGTCAAATTGTAACAAAGACTCGAGCTTCTCCATATTGGTTCCGACAAAAGGCTGACCTGAAAGATGCACCTCATCTTGACAATACAAAAATAGCAATCAAAAATATTTCCCATGAGATTCTCAATCTTCATTAGCCAACCGATAAAATGCCTCTCGTTCGGATGCGAATATTTCCGATTACTTCCCGCAGTGTCATCAGAACAACTTTGTACATGTTTCCTTTCATGAACTTGCAGTCAGATAATGGGACTGACAACATCAGTCTGATTCTGAGAAGAAAGGAATGAGAACTTCAAATAGACATAGTTTTAAGTTATGCACAAGAAGAATATCAAATGCTTATATGAAGATGACGCAGTCACTCACGCTCAAGTTTTAGGCATGCTCCACTCAAGAAAAGATTGGCCTTCGCAAATGAAAATGAGAAAAGAGTTTGATAACTGTGACATCTTGTTAATTATTTAGTTGAAGAATAAGGACAACAGAAAAAATGCAACGTTTACGGCTTCCAATGAATTTTTGTGTTTGCAATGTTCTAGCCTGATGACTTTCGCAGGCGAATTGGCAGTCTACTATCTTCATGATTTCCATGTAGTGTTAAGAGCAGTGACCGCAAAGGATCGCTGTCACGTTCAAAGGGATACCGAATACCTATTAATTCGATAGCGTTGAAGCTGTGTAATACCTGACAAAAATATAATAACTGTAACAGCAAGCAAGAGAATTTACTGTAATGGTGATATGATGACCAGTATTGGGCATCGTTAAAAAGAAAGTTAGTTCCGTTAACAATAATCCGTTAATTTGGGAGTAAAGTAACGGAAATTAAAGTTGAAGCGTTAATTCGCTAATTTTATGTTATCTTTAAAATCGTATTTTAGCTAACATTGTGTCTTCAAAGATGAATTTCCTGCTATTCTTAGTTTCTTTATTTTTCTTCGGCTAGGAACCCATACACCTCTTGTGAAAACTTATAAGCCTGCATCTTTGCTATCCATGTAGCTTTTCTCGAAAAAGACTTAAATCATCTCACAGCAGTTCTCAGGCCAATGCTTCTTACAAAATGTAATGTCGTTTGTTCTGATGAATTATTCCACAACGCTTTTAGCCATCTATCTTTTTCATTCGAGTCGTTCGGTAAAGAATAAAACACTTGCACATAAGGCTGACATATTCTTCCTGCACTAAGGAAATTTGTTCGGCACTTCGGAGCATGTGAGTAGACGAAATGAGACCGCATTGTGGAACAGAATCGATTCTTGTGACCTTGTATGACTGCACTCTTGACACTGTCTGCCTCATTGTGTGAAGAGAATAGCTTCACGCAAAAACCGATGCGAATTCTGTATGACGCCGCGCGTTGTTGTCAGTGTGCACGTTGAACGAAGGTGAAGCAAGTTAACTCAGCCTTCAAAAGCCTGTATGTATAGTTGACTTGACATCATGAGCTGAGCTCTCAGCCGCATATTTTTTAAAAAAAGTTAATGGATCAACGGACTTCCATGAGAGTAACGGAAGTTAAACTAATCGTTAACCTTTTTTAGAAAGTTAAAAAGTTAACTTCCGTCAATTAACGGATTAACGGAAGTTAACGGATTGTGACCAACTATGGTTATGACACTGTTTCTTGCAATATTACCGCATCCATACTACCTGACTATGCTGCGGAACGAAATCAAATTAAATTCAAGAAATCAATTTTGTCATCGCAGCTCAATACATGCTTGGGTCAAACGACTTCAAAAAAAATGTACACTCTGCATTCCTGTCAAACACTTAGTACAAAAGAATGATAAAACTCAGCCAAATGGAAGAATTGCGTCAGCCTACGAGTATAGGTATATTATTTTGTGTCCTTTATCATTGAGCAGATTCATAAAAACTTAAAAACAAGTTCGAATGTTTTTAATTTCTTGTTGTCACTCAAGTACCAAATAAATTCACCCCTATTTCGTTGCATGCAAGTCAATAAAGTCTGTTGATGAATTTTCAAATTGCGTTCGCAAATTTTTTAAATTCCCCATTGAATGTCAATTTTCACAACACCATGATTTGTAAGATGGAACTACAGAGGCACTACTGCTCCCTGTATTTACAATTAAGTAGATCACTTAATAGCTGACGTGGTCGTTGCTTTTCACTGTATACTAGGCTAAGATGACGATTGATTCATGATTTCAATGCTATCATTCCAGACGAGTCGTTTTTGGATTCGTGCCAAGTCCTAGCTGACAGTGGTGATGCCGCCGTCAGTTCGTCTGTCAGAGCGTCCGAGAACAGATTTAACATGCGAAATTGCGATGGACTCAGTGTTACGTCAATCATGCTGAAATTGAAGCATCTGACAAGACTAAATGATTTTGAATAGGAAGAGCATGTCACGCAGAATTTTCAGCATCAAAGTGAGCGAATTGTGAATGAGATGCTCCACAGTATAAAACTTCGTGATGGTGACATATTTCCAGTGCGAAAGTAGCGATATATCAAAAGATTCCTTGACTCCGAGATCGAATGAATGATAATGCGGTACAGATTGTCAGTTTTAGGCAGATTTCACGCTGTCTCCATGCTCCGCTTCAACGTCGCAAGAAGGACAACAAAGTGCGCAGATCAGGGCAATGCTGTTTCTGCTGTTCAGAAGTACGAATTATGCTACACTATTACAATTCTGCTTTCTTCTGCTCGCAGAAGACGCATTGCCCTAGTGGAGATGTCCCCACTTTTTTGATATTTTTTTGCGACTTTTGATTACTAATCGGCAAATTCTACATGCTGGATTTATGTATGCCAAAATTAGATCAAGTGCAAAAAAATAGAGAGTTACCTTACAGCACTGGCATGCAAGTGAAGCATTCACAACTTTTATCTAAGGTGCTAATTGAAGTATTCAGTTTCGATTTGTAACAATTGTCCACTGACTCGAAAGCTACACATGAATTCATGCATACGAAACGACAGATTCAGTTCTCATTTGAGTAAATGATTAAATAGTCTCATGTATATACATGAAACGAAATGCATTGTGCAGTTGTAAAGTTAGCGAAAAGTTTTGTCCTGAGATGCTTTGATAACATAACGAGTTCAAACAATCAAAACACATGCGAAGTCAACTTTACGTCATCTCTGTTATTCGGTAACTTTCGACTCTGCCGATAGCACGCTCTTCCTAACTCCGCGTATTTTGTTGTTGTATTGCTGTTTTCCCCTCAAGAAAGCTATCAGCCGTTATCTGCTGTCAAACAAAAGGTCGAATTTGATTGGCTTTTGAGAGAGTGAAAAGGAATCACCAACAGAAAATTTCACCTTCTGCGGATTTGATGTGGTCAAATTGCTCATCTGACAATTATCGAGGCTAATTGTGACAACAGATGACACAAGCTAAGTTTTATTAAATAGTTAACTGCAGTTGGACTACAAAAGGTTTGTACTGCAAAATTGCTGAGGGGAATTCATGGGTATTCTACTCTATCTGGGTATTCAGTGAATAGGAGGAACATCGCAGAGAGAACACAGAGCAAGAATTCGAAAGTTATGCTGTTGGCATTCTCATGTTAGCATTCCTCATAAGATTGTTACCATGTCAAACAAAAGTAAGCATTGGATGACCCCGCTCATAAAAGTGCCAATAACTGAAACATGGAAAACATACCGCCTACGAGATTGGGACAAAAATAGAAAATACTCAGAACAGTGTTTTGATAATTTCATAATTCAAAATTATGGTGTTTTCAGTACATTGTCTATCATTTCAAATCATTTTGATTTTTTCTACATCTTTGTTAATACTGGTAATGGAGGTATAGACATTATTGATGATAACTGGAATGCTCAAACAGAAGAACATGACTTCTGCGTCGGTTCGTGTCTATCATGCAGTCTTCTATAAATCAAAGAATTTTTCCTGATAGAAGCTTGTACATGCCATTGTTATCCCTGTACCTCAAAGCCATTCGAAACGCCTAAATTGGAACGAGTGGCCCTTAAGCACATGCCTCTAAGATTTTAGAAAAAGTATTGTTAAATGAAATGTCAAAAACATTTGAGAGCTCATATGGAAATAAACTACATGTGTTTCGATGTAAATAATCGACAACTGCGGTCGTGATTTCTATCACTGATTGCTTGATGAAAAATTATGATGACATTTATCTGAATGGCTTTGTCCTAAAAAGATTTGGCCTGAAGCGCGCTTTTGATGCGTTAAATCATGATTTACTTATTCGGAAATTGTACAGACTCAAATTATCAAATGGCTTCATCCTATGACTAAAGGGATGTTTGAAGGACAGAATTGCCCGTGTAAAAGTCAAAGGGAAATTACCCCATCCATATTCTACTGTATCTTGTGTTAATCAAGGTATAGCTTTGGCTTCATTCCTGTTTCACTACTTGGAAGTGAGGCTGCGACGATACTAATGCTGTAAAATATGCAGATGATCTTACGATCATTATAACCTGTAAAAGTCAAAAGATAAGTTGTTGTTATCTGAGATTCTAAACGATGAAATTGGAAATGTATTGTCTTGGTGTCGAGAAAATGAACAATTGTTATGTTTAGACAAATCTGAAGCTACGAGTATTTATGAATTCATCATTACCTTTTGAGGTTGTTGAAGTGTTGGAAATTCTTAGTGTGATTATCAGTGAAGATCTGAAGTTTGAAAGACATTCAGAAAAATTGGTTTGTATGCAATTGCATGTCGATTGCATCCACTCCGGAAGTTGAAAGGATGCCTTACGGAACATGAATTACATCAATTATATAAAACTTACGTCAGAAGTGTTTTAGAATATGCATGTCCATGGTTTCAATGTGAATCTTTCTGGACTGCTTGAAGAAGTTGACCGAAGAGCACACCATATTATTTTTTCTGATAAATGTTCTGAATATATTATTGCTGAGCGAAATCAGTCGACGTCGTTTTATAGACATTGCATCAGATCCCATTCATTTATTGTATCTAGATCCACGAAAATTTGCTACTCTGGAAAATTTTGTGTGCCTTCATGTAGAACTCAGAAATGTAAACAATCATTTATTCCATTCACAATGTCGTTTGTAAATGAATCTGACTTCATCACTCGTAATTGATTTTCTGTATCTTTTTATGAATTTGTTTGTCAATAATGATTTTTAGTCCTTGAAATAAATACATTCTACTGCTACTACTCGAACTACAACACGAAATATATATCTATAAATGGACTGTGCTAGCTTTTGTTTGACGCATATCACTGATACCAAAAAAACAACGACGGCCGCTTTAGTGTTTTCTGTTGAAAACTCATGACTGTACATTTTTTTGATGCATGGCTTTCAACCATAAAGAGAAGTGATTATTGCATTACTCCAAAGTGAAACGTTGTACCGCTATTTATCGTCTAGTTTCTCTAGAGTTTTGTATTTGAAGATGCATCGAATTTCTAGCTGTGCAGCGATTAATGTTCGTTTTGTTCAGCTCATGTTGCGATATCAAATTCACTTTGCCCTTAAGATGCAGTGTGTGGTGACTATGGAATATAATTTTCCGCTTCCTTTCAATGTCGTCGAACTTTCGATTTTAATACATACAAATCTTGAACAGTACGCACGGAAATTAATACGTGCAATAATTCTACAACGAAGGAAATCAAATATAACATCAATTTTGCTTTCAGACTATTATCAGAAGTGAACTTATCATTTCAGTGCAAAAATATTAAAAGGTCGAGCAAAATAATCTTTCAAGCTTTATCGATTCACAAGTTATGGAAATGTAGAAGCATAAATGAGTTTCATAACATCATCAGGAAAGCCAGGCACCTTGCGCTTGCATTTGATCCGCCCTACATTTCTAGTTGATAATATTAATCCCGTTAAACATCTTTGTCTACCAAGAATCGTATTGTTAAACTTTTCAGTGTGAACCCTTCTGTTAAGATACGCCCAAACAATCACCTAAGCAACCGCTTTTGCGTTTTTTAAATGCATGTCATTCTTTTACCGGGACACATCATGCGTAAACTAAATCATTGTAGCATGACTGAGAATATCAAACTGTGGATGATTTATCGAAATTTCCCTTGACTTCATTTTTCATCTAGCATCTAAAAGGGACATTATTTGATTTTTAATATTCATGCGACGAAACATGGAAATAAAATATTCTTATTACAAAGTGCTGCTGTAAAGTACTTCAAACAATAGAGTTTGCGACTTTTCGAGCGACAGATTGCTAACAGTGGTGAATGTTATTGCAATGTGGCGTTGAGACCAGTCCTCCACTGATCCGGTTGATTATGTAAAGAACGAGAAAAAAGTAAATAGATATACATGGCATCCGAAGACGTATTGTCTCGGTTTTTGCAACGGTACATGTGAGTTAATGTATTGGTACACACTCCAGAATGCAGTAGATCTGGTCAGTGATCGAGATACAAAGGATAACCAGTTCCCCAGTACTTTGAACGCCGTTCATTTCAGGTCTACGGATTTCTAAATGAAAGCCATTTAGTGCAATCTTATTCATAAGCTTCAGTTCACACGCCGTTCATCTATTTGAATACTTCAAATTGAATTAGGTGACATTGGCATATCAATGGAGAGTTACAATTAATCGAAACATTCATAAATTATTGTGACTTATTGAACCGTAAGGAACACCGTGAATATTCTTCTACACATTCGTGTTTCTCGCGATCATTTTTTTTTTAACTGAATTTTCACCCCTAGCACAGCTATGAGCCATGAACGAAGCTAGGGGTTACTCAATGAAAAGTAAAAATTGTATTATTTTAAATAAATAAAATAATAATTAAAAAAAACAAACAGATCTTCTAATCTGATTAAACTGTCCCCATCAGAAACATGTTCGCACGCCTCTTGAAAGTATCAAGATTGTATTGGTCAGGGAAAGTGGTCTGGGGAAGCTGATTCCAAAGCTGTGCCGTGCGAACAAAATAGCTTTTCGAGCGACTCACAGTACGTGCGCGTTCTAAGCTCACATGATAGCATGTGAGTGCATTAGCTCTGCGTGTGCTTCTGGAGAAGATCTTAGGTTTGGGTACGCACTCATTTACTGCAGAGCTGCTTCTACCGAAATAGTACCTGTAGAAGAGACTGAGTGAAGCAACATCCCGTCTGACGGAGAGCGGCTGCAACTTGCTAGCAAGTTTTTCACCCATGAGATTCTTGACACGTTTCTCAACTCGTTCAAGGAGGTTAAGATGCGTTTGTGGGGCGCCTGCCCACAGATGACAACAATATTCCATCAGAGGACGAATAGTGGACTTGTAAAGATAGCAGACAGTCTGTGGTGGAAGATAGCTGCTGGCACGATAGAGACTACCAATGCGTTGAGCTGCCTGCTTGCTAATGGATTGGATGTACGGTTTCCATGACAAGTCCTTCGTAACCGCCAATCCAAGGAAGGAGAATCTTGTTCTTGTGGAATCTTGTTCTCTGATCCTATTATCTGACATCTTAATGCTATGATCATCATCTCCTTTAAGTCGTGAGTGCAGAATACTCTGAGTTTTTGAAGGATTGAAGGAAACAAGCCAATTGGCGCCCCATTCTGAGACCCTGCGTAAGTCTTCATTAAGAACGTCGCATAACTGCTGACGTTGCTGAGTGTTCTTAGCGAGTCGCTCATTGGAATTGAAGAGTGTTGTGTCATCTGCATACATCACCAATTTACTCACTAGGCAGTCTGGGAGGTCGTTGATGTACAGCAGAAAAAGAGTGGGTCCCAAAATTGACCCTTGAGGAACTCCTGCATTGACAAACTTGGTGGAAGACTTTTGGCCATCTAAGACGACAGATATCTGCCGGTCACTAAGAAAAGAAGCAAGAAGTTTGTGGAGTTGATTAGCAACTCCATAGGACTTGAGCTTCATAAGGAGTCCCTGATGCCAGACTTTATCGAATGCCTTGGAAATATCCAAGGCAACTGATCTCGTCTCACCTTGTCTGTCAAGGACACGACTCAGTGACATGTTCAGTGACATATGAAAGAAGATCTGCAGTTGATCGAGAGTGCCTGAAGCCATACTGTTCTTCTGATAGAAGGTTATGAGTTTCAAGGAAGTTAACAATGTGTTGGTTCATCACTGCTTCAAAAATCTTGCCAGCAATTGGAAGCAGGCTGATAGGACGGTAACTAGATGGAAGAGATGAGTCAGAACCTTTCTTTGGAACTGGAACCACGGAAGCTACTTTCCAACAAGAGGGAAACTCACCGGTGGATACACATGTACTGAACAGTTTAGATAAAAGTGGAGAAAGCTCAGGTGAGAGATGCTTGAAACCGGGATGCCATCTGGTCCACTAGACTTAGAGCTATCGAGACCGGCGATGATCTTTTTGACGTTTCGGACTGTGACTGAAGGAGGACTAACTGTCTCATCAGTGCGCGTGGGAATTGGAGGTGGAATTCTACCTCCATCGTCTAATGACGAATTCTTCGCAAACTCTTTGCAAAGAAGCTCGGCTTTGTCTGCTGAGGTTGTCGCCATAGAAGTACTGACTTCGGCATGACGGAGTGCTGGGATGGAGGATTTGTTCCTATTGGTGACACTGTTGTAAATCCTCCAGAAGTCCTTAGAGCCAAGCTTTTGGGTAGCAATGGATTTCCGTACATACAAAGCGTAACGGCTTTTGGCCTGATGTATGGTTTCCTTGCAATATCTACGTGCGGTTTTGTACAATTCAAGATTGCCAGCGCTACTGTCACGCTTATACTTATGGAAAAAGTGGTCACGCTGGCAAGTTGCAGCTGCACATTCTGGTGTAAACCAAGGTTGTGAGTGGGGCTTCATTTGGAAAGTACGGTGAGGAATGTAGGCCAACATCCCTATCTGAAGCCACTCTGTCAGTTCTTGCGCCGACTTGTGGACGTTCTCGCTCAGAATCAAATTCTCAGCTTGAACTTGACTAAGAAAAGTGCGGAAGCCACACCAGTCTGCTTTGGAGAATTGATAAACTGTTCTATGGAAGGGTGCAGACGGTGTGGAGCAAGTTTGTTTGCCAGAAACTGTGATAACACAGTGATCAGACGTGCCGAGGGGAGAAGTAACCTTGTGTGAAAAACAAGTTGGATTTGAGGTGAGAAACAGGTCAAGGAGATATCCAGTATCCCCAGCTCGGTCAGGCACTCTGGTAGGACAAGTGACAATTTGACTAAGGTTGTGAGAGACAGCGAAATCCTGGGCTGCCTGACCGGAGAGATCGGTGGTGCGTGAGTGCACAAGCCAGTCAACATTGTGCACGTTGAAGTCACCAAAAACGGCAACTTCAGCGCTGGGATACTCTTGTAGAAGAGAATCGATCTTGTCAGAAAGAACATTGAAAATATCCGCATTAGTTGATGGAGAGCGGTATAGGAAAAATAGAAGAAGTGTGGTCTTCTGCAGCGGCGCAATGAAGGCAAGATACTCATGCCTTGGATCCTCTGAGCTGCGAAGCCTTCTCAAGGGAAGGCTTGTCTTGGCATAGACTCCAAGACCATGACAAGGTGCTTTATCCATCCGGTGAAATATGTATCCATCAGGAGTAACGTCGCCTGATGACACACTGGGATCTAACCTGGTTTCCGACAGGGCTAGAAGATCTGGTGACTTACCTTGCAGGAAGATGTTGATGTCGTCGTAATTGGACCTCAGTCCTCTCACGTTGCTGAAGCTGATCCTGAGAGGGGTTTTGAGCTTGACGGCTTGACAGATAGCTTACAGATAGTTACTGACATTTGTCAATCTCCTGCATAGTGTGCAGCTACAGCTACACTTGTTGCACGTCACATAACTGGTATACCATGAGATTGTGATGATTGCATACTTCGTAGCAATGAAAGGTTTCATTTCACCATTCAATTTGCTTCAAAAAAGATCACTTTCTCTTCTCACTTCTGAACCTTGATAAAAAGGAGGTCTAATGAATTACATAGAGTAAATGAATGCAATGAACGGGTTTCTTATAAATCAATCTGTTCATACGAAAAACGAATTTGAATATTGTTAAGCGGAAAATTTTCGCATCGCCAAATTTTTACGAATTTGCTGAAACGCCACATCAAGTTCAGTGCGAATACAGCAACCACAGAGACTGCCATGTCTGCGTGTTTGTGTCTAGAGATTCTTCAATACTGATAGTCACGGTCAGAAGTAGTCTCGAGGCGCAAGAAGATCAATTTTCCATTGGACGTAATGCAAATTCAAGCCTGAACTCTGACGAACCAGAACATTGACCACCACACAAAACGTGCACAGTCAGTAAATTTAGATCGTGAAGAGTCGAGCGGTGTGAATAATATTTCCACTTGACGAATTCATCACTAAGAAATTGAACTAAAGATGCGTGACAGGCCTGCTTAAAATCTGACCGTTCGTGGAGCTCTCTAATTAACTATTTCTGCAATGTACGCGCTTGACCCATCACACAAGCCGATGAGAGACGAATATCTACGTCAACATCTATCGCTTGCTACCATTACATACAATGGCTGGGATAGGATTATGTCCGCTCTAGACTAACCCACACGCAAATGAATTGATCTATATGACAGCAAAACAACAAAATTGATACTTGCGAGGTGTAATTGAACGGATAATTTTTAGATGTATTTCAATTGGCAATCACTACAAGTACATATGGTGATGAAATAAACTAATGTAGATCTTGAGAAAACTACTAGCATTATGTTTGCTTTCGTAGTCCTATTTGGTGCACAGAAACATGGAACAGAAAAGAAACACTTGACTAAATGGTCAAGGTGTGTCAAGAAATTTTCCATCTTCTCTCATTCAGTTTTTGTTCGCTAGAATAGAGTCAGAGAATATACCGTAATCTACATACCGGTGTTGGTACCTATGTTATCTACATTTTACTGTGTAGATGAACTTTTTAGCTTACGACAAAAGGATTGTGATCAATATAATCATGTGATCTGTAGATCTAAAAAATGTGTAATATTTTTGCAAAAGGTGTTTTTACAAGGATAGACTTATTCAATATAGCCGACGATAAAGCTGAGCGACGTTCAATTGAAGGCTCTTCAGGACCGATTTCTGAGAGACACGAACCTGTAATATCCTTGACAAATATTCGGGCCATATAATACGAAATTGTCAGCACGTTCTAAGTGACTCATGTACACAAGTGCCTTAATGAATGCTTTAGAAAGAACTGCAACTTTTGCTTCAACAAGTCCAGGTACCGAAGCTGATCTTTTCGAAAATTCACTTGAAAGGACGAGATGAATAAAGAATTAAGAAGGAAACCTGGAAATTGCGCTTAACTGAACTTGACGCTCAACATGCCCTCATTGTCTCAATTTTTTGAAAATCGAACTTAGAGAATGTTTTGTATCAGCAGAAAGTTGAATAAAATTTTTATTGTCGACTATACAATTCAATTTTTCAATTTTCTCTTTCGACAATAGTTTTTGCTCGTCCGATTCGATTGGTATTGTGAAATATTTAATTCCAAATTCATTCATTTATTATTTTTTTGACAAATTGCTAATCGAAAGAGCTCGATAGCCCAACACTGAATTAAGCAATTAACTATGAAAAGCAATAAACTGAATAATAAAATAAATTTCCTAGGCGCTTCGAGTTCGAAATAAATCATCAGAAGGCATGTAAAACTTCAGTGATTTATTGGGCCCTATCAGTGCGATGGAATTGATGTGTGGTGAATCTGACGGAAGTCAAAAATAGAATTGTTCTTAAGATGTGCTACGCGGCGAAAGTAACCGTGTTGAAAGATGAATGTACCACGTAGATTATATAAACTAGCTTAATATTCAGCTAAACACACATAATTCAAATCATAGTTGTCATATGTTGTCATAGCAATCATGATCAATGAATAGATATCTCGTCGCAATTGTGACCGCCGACATTAAGGCAAGTAGTGGGGATCGATTGTCCACCAAATCATCTTAAACCATGTCGTAAAAATGCCGTTGGAAGAGTTCGGTCTTCATCATTGCTTCCTTTGTACTGCCGCTCTGGCCGTGTGGATGGAGCATTTGTTCAACTTTCTTGCTGACTCGCGTGTTTTAACTACATATTTTTATCTCCTATGATTTCTTTTATGTATTAAATTTTCCACCAAATGGGCAAGTGGTGTGATGCAAACAGTTGCTTACCCAGGAGCTGACTGCGGTACCGACCATAATTTGTTGGTTGCAAAAATTCGATGCAAGCTTCAGAGTATGCCCAAGCAAAAGTTCAGACCAAAGTGTGATTTGGAACAAATACCGAAAAACAAATTCTCTATTGATTTAAAGAACAGATTTCAATGCCTTGATCGTGCCTGTGAAGACCCTAATGAAGAATGGATTTTCATTAGAGACACTGTTCTTTCGGCTGCAGAGCAATGTGCACCGAAAATCAATAACAAAAAGAAGAATCCGTGTTTATCAATAGAAACCCTCGGGATTGCTGAGCGACGACGGCAAGCAACAGCTGAAGGTAATAGGGATGAATTCAAAAAGCTGGATGCAGATTTTCAACGACAAGCAAGAAAAGATAAGGAAACTGAGCTTAAAAGAACATGTGAAAGGATTGAAGAGGATAGCAAAGTTGGCAGAACGAGAGATCTCTTCAAAGAGATTAAAACCATCATCGGCACTTCCAGTCCAAGATGCAGTTCATTATGATCATCAGAAGGTGCAGTGCTGACTGAAGAGGCTGACGCGAAAAGACGTTGGAGCGTTTACAGCGAAAACTATACCAGTGGGATCCTGATCTCACTGATCTCTTCATAAGTGATGACGACTGCCAACTCGAACCAGACATGCTGGCAACCGAAATGGAAGCTGCCACGAGTATTAAGGATCTGGTCAACAGAAAATCGCCAGGATGCGACAGTGTACCAGCAGAATTACTAAAAGCAGGAGGATTACAAATCATCAAAGTCATGAAGCATCTCCGCAATAATATCTCGAGGAAGAAAAAGTGGCCAAACGATTGGAAAACCTCTGTTTTCGTCCCATTGCACAAGAAAGGTGACAAAAAAGAATGGGTAATTATCGCACGATTGCTCTGATCCCGCACGCGAGCGATTTGTTGCTGAAAATTATTCAGACACGTCTCGAACCCTGCCTTCTTCCCCAACTTCCACAAGAACAAGCTGGCTCCAGGAGTGGCAGAGGCGCACGAGACCACATCTCTAATTTACTTCCGATTATGGAAGGAACATTCGCGAAACAGCAAAATATCATGTTGACCTTTATTGATCACCAAAAGGTTTTTGATTGTGTCGACCATCAGAGAGTATGGTGCACGTTGCAGGAAATGTGCGTTCCTGTGCATCTTATCACAGTGATGCGGGAGCTACATGTAGACCAATCGGCCACTGTCAGGACGGACTTTGGAGAAACTGACGTTTTTCGTATCGACAAAGGAGTTCGACAGGGTTGTATCTTGTCTCCCATTTTTATTCAACATCTACGCAGAAAAATCGCAACAGAAACGTTAGATTGCTGGAATGGAGTGATCAAATTTGGCGGCAGGAAATTGTCAAACTTACGATATGCAGATGACAAGACGATCCTGGCTTCTTCAAAAGAAGAGCTGAAAGAAGGCTTCACCCGACTTAAGGCAGTAAGGAAGGCAGCAAGGCCTGTATCTCAATGTGGCAAAGACAAAGATTATGACGACGGGTTCGATTACTAGCTTCGAGCTTGAAGGCGAGAACGTGGAGGTAGTGGACAATTCTGTGTTCCTCGGGGCAAAGATCACTGCGGATGGTCGCGTTGGAGAAGAATTGAAGAGACGTACCGCATTGGATAGATCGGCCATGATGGGACTCTCAAAGGTCTGGAAGGATAGAAGCATATCTCGATCGACCGAAGTACGACTAGTGCATGCACTGGTGTTCCCGATATTCGTGTACGGTACCGAAACGTGGAATTTGTTGAAAGCACATTGGAAGCGTGTGGATGCCTTTGAACTCTGGTGCTGGAGAAGGTTACTTCGTTTAACCTGGACGGCAAGAAAGACCAATGAGTGGGTTTTACGTCAAATGCCAATGATGAAGCCGCTTCAAATAAAGATCACTACCGCAACTCTACGTTATTTTTGACATCTCACGCGAGCTGATGGGTCCCTCGAGAAAGACATCATGTTCGGCACCACAGAGGGATCTAGATGAAGAGGAAGACCAAGATCCGAGTGGATAGAGGGAATGAAAACCATCACAGGACAAACGGTGGAACGAATGACACGGGAAGTAAGAGACCGCTTTGCATGGAGAAGGATCCAGTGTGACGTCGCCGAGAGTCGTACGCGACTGGACGGCACCAGGTAAATTATGATCTCTTATGATTTCTTTTATGTACTAAATTTTCCCTCATATTTCCTTTTCCCGTGAGCTTACATGTAGTAGCGCACGTCCGGCTAGTGGGAAAAGAATTTAAGTGTCCCTAAAAATAATCAAAGCCCCTGCAAAAGAATTTCATCGTGGCAATAGACGATTCCCGCTAAGATTTTTTTCAAAATAATTTCCAGCAATGGGTTATATTGATGAAACAAGAATACCGTAAGTGCCATTTTTTGCATTTACGTTATTTTCCTTTCAATTTTAAGAAGGTATTTGCAAAATGACACACATTCTATGCATCGTCGATTAGATCCATGCATTTCTTGAGGTTTGAAAGATATAATGCAGCGAAAGTAATATTGAGTCCAACATCTTTGTCACCTTTTGCATATTCTAACCGCTGGTAGAAGCTGACTCGAAGGAAAAACAATAGCCGTTTGGAGGTTGAAAGTCTGACAACAGTAACCCTAATAATCCATTAGCAAACTTCAAATTCATTTAGACGTTTGCTTGAATTTATTTATCAACTTCACTCGCATGAGCTCATTCTTACACCAAATCCTTTTATTCTGTCACTTTTGATTAACGAAATTGAAGCAATATGATAAAACAAAGAATGTAACAAGTATACAGTCTTTTCAACATTGTGTTGCAATAATAAAACCTGAAGTTTTCATGAGATATTTGACACAGTCAAGTTCACATCAAGCTGATTAAATCATCTAATCAATTACAGTGGCAAATAGCGGTGCAATTTCCAGAATTCATCATTTTATTTCAGTTTTACAACACCAAGCAAAATACACATCCCCTGTTTCAAGTCAAATCAGAGGTCATCTGAACACTCATGGCATCGATGCTCTAAAAGCAGAGCAATCTTGAAGAACACCGATGCATAGATCTAAAAAAATTGTCGTTTTGTTACAAGCATTCCACAAGTCAATTTAGTCAATTGCTGGAAGAGATAAGTGGTGAAAATGAAAGGATTTTCCATGTTAGTTACAGTAAAAGCACGTGTATCCAGACCGCCATTATTGGGGTGCTGAAAATTACGTCTGCACACTTTTCCGAAAGGATAAATTGCAGTGATTGATGAATTTGAAAGTCTGAAGAAGCAGAGAAGAAAATCAGAAATGGCTACTGGATGCCGGTACATTTGTTATTTTGTGGGAATTCTCCTGAGATTGACTAGGGCAATTTACAGTGAACCTCTGGTGAGACTATTTCAATTGCATTTTCTCTTGTCAATTAGTTTTTGTAACTGTACACACCTACTTTTAACTCTACCATTCATATAGGCCTACATTGTACAGATTCTATACACAAAACGTACACTAACGACCACGGCAACGCAGCGTCATCTACTTCTGAAATATCATTGTCTTCTCAGATAGAAAGCAAACCACATAGTATAGATGTGGTTGAAAGAAAAAAACATGATCTAGCTATTAATTTCACGATGTAATTCGATGTAATTACTAATTTGATTCCCAGCTCCTTGAACCGGCAGTTGATCTGTCTCTTCCATCCGTCTCGATTCATGGTAAATTCCAATTATCCTGAATCTTTACGAATACACTGACCCGACGTTCATCTTGGACGCCTTTGGAATTCCGTGTTTCAACTCTCCCGCAACACTTCTTTCCCACTCTTTTCAGGCCCGAGTAACGCAGAATAAGCCATAAGCAATATCAGCAAACTGTTCATACAGATAGCGCTGCTTATAGCTGATTGCTAATGACTAATACTGTGTGTCGGCTCTCACTGAAATTGAGAAGTTGATATTCCAAGATTTGCGCCTGTGATCGATGCCTGATGTGCTATTCCAGGCTCACGCATCCAAACCATCTCAGGAGTCCTCTTCGAACCACACATTCCTTCACAGCCTTTGAAATATCGTCGCTCCTACTCAATGCATTGGAATATTTTCTTGACAGGGGTTATGTTTCAGAACCATTCAACACCACTGCTTGCATGATGGACTCAAACACCTTGGCTCCGATCTATAAGTGGTTGCTCTCATTGCTCAAAGGCTAATATTTATGTGAGCTATATTTATACTTTTTGTTATCTGAATCTAGATATATTTACAATAGTTTTGCATATGTTTTTAGGGTGCAAGTCCTAATATCTAAGTAACATTTGTATTATAGATACTGGTACGCTATCTCATACTGTACTTCCATAAATCAATGATATACTCCTCTAAAAAATGCTACATTCTCACGAAAAATAACACGATGTTCAAAATGCTTGCAACAGAAAACAGGTAAAATGTTAGATAATTAGCGGATGTTGCAATGAGAATCCACTCCAATGAAGACATCTCTTTACATCGAATCGCATCGGGATTGCTTTCAACACATTCAAAATTAGGAGTGGAAGAGGGTTTAGACGGAAGCGCATTTTCTTCCGCATTCTTCAATTTACAAAAGTCTTTCAATTTTTGTAGTTGATCTTTTTGAAGCACTAATGTAAATTTTCCCAATCCTTCCAGAAACAGCATGCGATAAAATTGACTTGGTGATATATCCTCATCTTTGCGACTGTGCAGATTGATGACAAATACGGCTGACATGGTATTCCATGCCATGAGAAAGATTGATACTCCGAAGAATTTTGAAATCTTAGGAATGCCTTCGCAATCCGGAGGCAAGATACTAGGAACTATCAGAAGGAAAACAGTAAAGGCAAGAAGGGTAGTGATAGATAAGCTTACTCGTTCGCCATTCTCATACGGTAGAAAGCTTCCTACTGCCGAAATAATCAGCAATACGACACAAGGGGCAACGAAATTCCAAATTATAGTATCAGAACACCGCTTGAGATGGTATTCGAACATCATCTTTTGATACGTTCCAGAGCAACAGTTGTAACGCATATTTCGAACGGTACTGGTGTAATTCAAAAGATGCCATTTCGGATTACTAATGTAATCCTCAGAAATTCCAGCAGAGACACTTTTCACAAATACTTTTTCAGCTGGATAAGCCCAACTCGCAAAATGCAAGGCACATTTATGATAATCAAATGGAAAGTTTCGAGCACCAAGCTTGCAAGAAGTTTCTAAAATAATGCAAGGAGTATAGAAAATTTTGCCAGTATGACTAACGTGTACCGTCGTATCAGTACTAACCATAGTTAGTTTGAATGAGTTGTAAAACGTGAAGTCCGGTACCCATATATCATTGACTTTAACGTATATTGTCTCGATTGGATATTCTGTCAAATTCCAAGTAAGAAATTCATCAGTCCATTTCTGAGACACCCACATGCCTGTTGTTAACTTCTGCTCCAATTCATCGAGACTAATGATTTGAGCCAAATGAATACTCACATCCACTGAAACATAATCCTCGTAATTTTTTACAGGGCGGGTGGTTTTGTCGTAGGAAGCAAATAATCTATTCTTCACAATTTTTTCCAAGTTGCAGACAACAAAGTCGCATTGCAAAAAAACAGAAGAAAAATATAGCGGTAAAAAGATGTATTTCATTCTGCAGCGAATTGAAGGTGAATGTTCCCAAGAGAGTTCTTCAATGCCTGAAGCGACTCACTTCTGTGATGATAAATTTTCAATTGAAATTTCAATATTGATAAATCGTTAGAAAGATTGCAATGTTGTTTGGTTTGAAAGCAATTGATCAATTAGGGACAACTATAGTATTTGGATAACCTGATGACAGTATTTGTCAAATTTCAACATTCAGGATGTAGCTGATGTTTATGTTAGACAATATTTGCTTGACTTCACGTTCAAAGTTATGATAGAAATTAATCAATATCGTCGGTCTTTTCACAAAAGGTCGCATCTCGACCTTCATAGTTTTTCCTTGGAAATCTAAAATAATAAGAAGCAAACTCTTCTTTGGTCGTTTGATTTTATGTAGTTCCTTCATGTTTCATCATATCTTTATGATATCACATGCATGGTAGCACTGGTTGATGACTTTTTAAGGTAAAAGATAAATATTGTCAAATAAATTATCAATAATAATAAACAAATTTCCATTTTGTAGCTAATTATAAATTCAAAATCCACACATAAAGCCTACTATCTGAACGTTTAGAATTTATCACGATTGCGACGAACGTATTGTTTCAAATTCGCCATAAATCTAGATAGGACCTTATTTGAAAAGTCCGACAGTGATCTAAATTATTTTTTTCTAAATTTCGTAAAAGAAGGTAGATAATTGAATGCACACTCTGACTACGACACTCGATCTCGCTAGTTATCTTAAAGCATAGTGGTATAGAAACTGATCTGGAAAAAAACTGGATACATACTGGATTGCTTTGTTAAATTCCCGACACAACCAAATTCATGCATGAGAATCTCATTATCAAACGGTGACCAACCCCATGAACTGACATACTGACTTGAAATTCATGATAAAACGAACCATCATCTATCTTGCTGCAGATTTGATTGACATCTGCAAAAAACTCCAAACCCATCGGGTGACGCTGCCCGCATTAGTCACTTGACACTCAACTTCATTCGAGGCTGCATTCGACTACTGGATACACGACAAATCTACTCAGGACTGCGTTCCACTCCTGCTGACTCGTGCTACTCTTGTTAACCACAGTGCTGATATAAAGCTATTTGTCTATCATAAGATATTCCGGTATAACGTTACAGATGTTTTCGACGATCTTCTGAGCAGACAAAGTTTCTGCACAAAGCTCAAATTCAATAATTCGTGAATTAATCTTCTTGTGTTATATGCCTTGCATTCAAGGGAATGATACTTACCTTGATGATTCCAACCAACGTAGTCTTCATCATGTACATTCCCTCAGTGAAAACCGAGATATCATGTGTTAATCTGGCGACAGAGTATCGATGATCTAAGCTTGCGAAATCTTTCATCCGATCCTTCTCCAGTCGTGTAGGAATTTCAGCAATTGACTCGGTTTGTAGGCGGATAATCTGAGCCAGCTTTCCGAACATCGTCTCCGGAATGATCTGCAATATTATCATATACATGTACACAATGTCTACATGAGAACATAGTCGAAAACCTTCATAAAGAGATTGCTTATTTCGGAGCCACGAATTCGTAAATGTCGAATGAATTTCGTGTTGGTGTTACTTCGCAAAAGAGCGCAAAGAAGAGAGAAAACGACATTCTCTCATGGTCTCGTTTTCTATGGATGTAGTTCTACACCGGAACATCGAGAAAATGGTGTTGGTACATGCGTCGCCTCAGAGAACGGACAACATAGTTCTCTCTTCTATGTGCTGCTACATAAAATGTCAATAAAACCTGTTTTCGGCCCGACCGATCTCTGAAAACTTGACCCACATTTGGGCTCAACCTGCATCCAACCTTGTCAATCACATCGATATTTATTTCAAACGCCTTGCAAAGGCATCTTCAACGATGACTTTTCATGGTTGTTCAATTCTGCTCAAATTTGAAAACCGAAGAAGTTAAATAATTATGCAACGCTAATAATTGACATGTTTGTTATTGACTGAGTGAGAATGAGATACAGGTTCGACTGCCACAGTTTGCTTTCATTTTCATTACTAAATTCGAATAAATCTGATTATAGTCGCATCTTCACGTCTGACCTCTACTGGCTGGACTCGGTCCTTCTTTCAAATGCCTCAGGTGCATTTCAGTCAATAGTGACTCTATTTTTTTTGATAGATGTTAATCTTTCCCTATTATAAATGTAATTTTTGAGGCTGTGCATTTTAAATGTACAGGACCGCCCTTGGTCGGGTTTGAGCGTCCAGGATGAAGCGGTCGAAACGCGATCGTCCTGACCAAGTTCCTGTTGATGACCTCATTAAAAATAGTAAAATAATTTGTATACATATTTTATAGAATTTTATTTCACGTTTTAGCTTAAGGAACTAATATTAATTCTCTTACACACCTGGTAGATTTTAGATAGCGTAATCCCGCTGTGTTAGCTAGATCTGGTATTTTGATTGGAAACAGATCTTTCCTCTTATCATCTGAATGGGCAGACTGTTAAATAGGATCTTTTCAATATATAAGTGATAAACATAATTTTGAACAGAACGACTTACTCACCAATTCATTACACATGAGGAGAGGAGAAGCGTTGTTTGTCCTTCTAGTAAGCATTTTTAAAATTTTTAGACATTTTAGGATATAAAAATTTTCTTTTAAATCATATTTTGTACCTATTGAAAATTAACTAGTCATTAGCTTGTTTTGTCTTTTTTAATTTTGTTACCTTGACGCACTTTGCTACGTTGAACAATTCTATCAGGTTCCTCATCTTGTCAAACAGAATCAAAGAAGACACATGTAAATCTAATGGGAAAAAGAGTGCAATTATTAGCAAATAAATCTTTTCTTTCTCTGACATAGCAGAAAGTGATACTTCTAAAGGCATAAGTTTTGATATGAAAATGCCTTCAAGTTATTTCTGATCATTTTTTTACCGGTATGTGTTAGTATCATGTTTCAGATCGGTGATGTATGCGAATAAGCGATTAAATGTGGCTATACTTGACCATAATGCTGTGATTACCGATGAAAGGAGTTTTTCTAGATCATAGTTTCATAGACAAAGGTACATGAACACACAAGCTCATGACTTGAAGACTTCGCACGTCAAAAATTATTGCTCTAAAATCAGAGAAAACATCATTTTTACCGAAAACTTCAATCTGCTCTTCAATCGACTTACAATAGTTTTTCTCTGATCGAATGGAGGAAGACGAACCAGATAGAACTAGGCAGACGCGCAGATTTGTAGTAGGCATAGGGTGTGCATCATCCTGTGAAAGTCTCATTTTCGGCTTCGTTCCTGCAGAAACTCGCGCTGACTGACAGACATTCATTTGATGCTCGGATGTAACTTCACCCTCCATTTCACTTTCATTCTTACACCATTTCTTCGACTGCTTTCATGGCAGTTCTGTTGGCCTCTTTTATATTGTTATTCAAGAACAAAAGGCCTTTGAACCGATGATTTAATGTTGTCACGATTTCACTGTTTTGTGAATCTCATCACCTGTGTATCACTTTCCAAGACCTATTACTGTCCTCTTAATTCATATTGCTCTCTTTTTGGTGGCCGATTTTATATAAGAAATTTAGCGTCGTGTTGTTTTGTTCTCTTCCCTCGTTAGTGAATCAGAATAGTAAAGAATAAACGCAATATTTCTACCGACACTTGCATCCACTTTCGAATCGAGGCATGGATTGTAGACTAATAATCTATTCAAGGGAACCAACCTAACAGAGTTTTCTTTCATGGATTTATGATAGAGAAGATTGTTGTGTCATTCTAGGTTATACGTAAAGTTAGAACTCAAGAAACAATCGTAAAAGCGAGCGCTCGCCACCATGGAAAGGTGCAATAATCAGCTATATATATATCTTACTTTGATATCGGATAGGTATTTGAAAATGCTCGAAGACTAAATTTGCTGTCTCAAAATGTCGTCCAGAATGGCGGTGATGGACAGATATTGCTCGGCAAATATAGTTACAAACTGCATCAGGGACATGAAGATCCTGAATCTCAAACGTTTGCTCACCAACGCGAGTTAAATGGAGACGTACATTTTGGAAGCATTTGTCCAAACCCGCCCGATGGACATAAAGCGGGAATGAATGAATTTGCGGAAGGTATTGCGAATACAGCAGGAGTTCCCAGACTACTTTTCTAAAGGTCCGGATTCAAACTTTTGATGAGCACTGGGGTCCGTCTAATTTTGCAACTAATAAGCATGCAAACTGCAAGAAAAGTGTAATGGGGGATGTACAAGTAATTAAGATACACAACAAAACGCACAATTCACACGTAGCAACTTGAAGCTCTCTTTAAGCATCATTTTATTTAATCTCATGTCTTTAGATTTTATGCAAGCTTCACATGCGAATACTAACCTTTGATTCACTCACAACATATGCGTTTGATTTCAAAAAATTTACTGACATACTTCCCTTTTGCACTGAACTTTCTACCAACACTTCGCACTGACCTTTGATTGCGATAATATTTCAAAAGCAATATATTTTGAGTGCGATTTTCATTTGCGATATATATTTCATTTTATATAAAAACAACTGTATAGTCTAAAAAGCCACGAAATTACTAAACAATTTTAGTGCTCTATTATGCAAAAGGAAGTTGCACCCTCCAACATTTTGACTAGGAAGTGTATCTATATATTCTATCTGTGAAGCGTTCTTATAAAAGGTTCCATCAAGAAATAATTGATTTTTTTACTCATCTATGTCCCGCCTAAGGCACAAACCAACCTAGCAAGCTAAGGGTCGGTCAGCTTTCACACACTTGCAATTCTCACCAGGTTAGGGCTATTAACTCCTGGAGTCGCATCGTACAAAACGATTGAGTTGAAGTCACTCCCAGGGAATCGAATGTTACTTAATAGAGCAAGAACACAAGGAAGCGCTCGAAGAGAGCAAACGGGAATCAGTCTCACTTTTATCAGGCATCATTTCCAAAATAATCGTTGCTGCTGGGAATTTTGGGATTTCTTGGCTGACGAACCTAAGAATTTCAGTTGTAAAGAAGATAATGCCATACCTAGCTACTGGCCTCTGGGCACTCTTCTAACTTGAAGGGGAAAATGATCCCCTCAAGTGAGGTTCTTACATGGCGATTCAACTGTTAGAAAAGGCAATGAAGATTCATGAAAGTTATGAAACAATGCTTGAGAAGATACTAAGGAACTGCGTCGATGTAAGGAGCTGGTATTTATATTCGTGCTTGACAGTAGCACGATGGATGCATTACAAAAAATATTGCGTCGCAAAATTAAAAAAATTAACAAATCAACCGGTTTAAATGAGCAATATGATGACAGAAATTGACCAATCTTCATCAGGAATAACATCACAAAAAGGGAAGCAAAAAAAGATATAGGACATCGAGCCCATGCAATTTTAAATGGATTAGTTAACACATTGCATAGACTACCAAGACTCAGATATTCCATGTCACAAAATCGAAATTGCAGAAATCATAGGGATGTTGGAGGTCTAGATCCATACATCGCTGACCTTTGGAATGCAATATGCCACAATACCATGCGGCTAGTCAGTCATTAATTGTCTCATGTATTTCAGTTCTTTCACTTTCCATTGTTGAACATTTCCTTCTATTTCTTCCAATATCGTCACCCTTAAATCTTCCCCCAAGTGTTCATGTTCTATACAATGATGAAATACCAGCCTTCTTCCACCCTTGACTGTTCTTTTGCTATAACAATTTTTGGTCTTCAAATAGAGCTTTTCAAATTCAGTTTTGAGTTCTTGAATAATCTATTAGCACTAAACATTGTCCAACCCTCCGCAGTAGGACGTTACACGTTTTTGAGCCCTTTATACAGAAGGCACCTGCAAACTGAGGCCTTACTATCTGATAGATATTAATTAAAAAATCTCTTTTGATTTTTATTAGAATGACCCTAAGCGGATTGCTGTCTATCAGCAATTGGAATGTCTTTCTACTTCTCGACCTAATACACATCATTCGGAACTGAAAATCAGCCACACACCGACTTATTACATTCATAATTTAATGGTACAAACAAATTTTGCTTCCGAAGTCATCAAGGTCAACAGCCTTGGAGTTTTTTCGATTGACACACCTAGTGAGAGCACCTAAGTGCTATATGTAACCAACTCGCAAGCAGGGCTCTCACAGAGGTTCACTCAAAATCGCGCAGGATCTCAAAATTAGCGCAGGGGTCTAATCGTCATTATGCACTAGAAAACTTGGCACTGTCGCAATTTACAGGTCTAATGTTTCACTCTATCGCAATTTACGGGCCTAATCAATGTCAATTAAACATACTGATAAATCCACAGCCTGTTGCCCAAGTCGACGATCTACATGTACATAGTACAGTCATGCTACTATGTAAACCGATAGGTAATTCTAAGATTACGAAAACTTGTAAACATAGATACAGTACATGTATTTTTCATCAAATAATGATAACACTCTTAAAAAAACTGACAGTGTATTCAATAAATGCATTCATGAACATTTTTGGTTAAAATCCAGCATGAAATCTTCAACAAAGTAAAGAATTCAGTTTATCAACAAATTCATAGCAAAATGCAGTCAATTACTTAAATGACATTTCCGAAGTAAACAACAACGTTGAAATCCGAAATAAGAAATGATCATGATGATAAACAGTCAAACTGTAAAAAATAGTTCATTTTCTCTGAAGCTTCGGCAAGGTAGCCTTCTCGAACTCATTGCTCGTTTTACAGCACTTGTGATCAGCTCTTTCTCGTTCTCTTCTCTCAATAGTTTTCCTGTTTCTCAACATTTTGAAGGCCTTTGGTACCGGCCTTCAACATTTCTTAAGCCACTTTCTCTGTCTCAATTTGGCATGGTCTTTGGAAGTCATTCAAAGGCATACATGAGAGATTTAGTTACATGAGAATGAATTGTCAACTCTTTCAAACATGATCGGAATGCAGTCACAACGTTGGCCACCTGCTTGAAAATGCGCTCACTGTCTGCATTGCCATGTGACATACACAGACTAACGGTTTCAAGCTCAGTTAGGCAGGGACACTTTCCACCACTACGTAAATTTATCCAAAATTTCACCAAATCCATGGAATCTGCGCTCGTTATGGCCTTCCCCACTTCCCTATCAATTGCCATTCTGCGAGTTTCTTTGTTCAATGATTGAAGGTTGTCCTCTATTGATAAGTCTAGGATTCATAAAGATAGTCCCAGAACAAGGACTGCCCCTGTTTCGAGCCAATAGTGAAATATTTCAGCATGTTTTTGGTCGGGGCGACATAGAAACGAATGACATCTTTGAAGAATGATTCTATGATACTTGCCTTGGAGGCATTCAGTAGAGCACTACACATTGCGCCGACGATGACAGAGTTTCTGGGTAAGTGATACTGTGTACATTTTCATAATCCACCTTCCGAACCTTTTTCTATCAAACATTTAGATCTCAAACAACAAGAGTTCATCGAAAGCAAAATTAGCCTAATTGACTACTCTAGACTGAAATGTAAGACATGGATCCATTCCATTGTTATACTAAAATTAACTGGTAGCATATACACCTACTTATAAGTAATACAAAAAATATGCAAACATAACAAAAGGCGACCTGAATATTCATGCAGCGGTACTAAATCATCACTTTGATTTTTAATGTCTGTTTCTAAAAGTGTTCTCCTGCTTTTAATTTTAATAAGTGACTTTCACAAAATTAGGGCAGCATTCTAAAAATTCGCAGAGTAATGTCAAAATTAGCGCAGCTGCGCCGAAAAAAATGAGAAGAATTGAGGCCTAAATGTCAGAGGTCTATATATGGGAATGAAAATTCGCGTCAGACACCAAATCCAAGGGCGTGGTTCTCGTTAGGTTAAATATAATGAAGTGCAGAGAAAAATTTTCAGACAGAAAACATTAACATCTGCAGTTTTCAGAACACTTCATCACAATTAATGCAGTTTCCCATTCACAACATCAATGCCATCGGACTCTGTAAAAGATGAACAAATTACATGTAGAACATTCACTCGCTCTGTCGCGTTCTGACTTTCATCAATAGACTGGATACCTTGGCATGAGAAGGGCGGACAACTCCCAAGCAGCCTCACTTGAAGGCTATTGAAAGTTGCAAAACTAAGATAAATTCATGAGATTTCCTTAACTGAAAGTGATGCGCCCTAAAAGAGTACTAAAAATACTTCAGAGTATTATTTTCTTGTCTACAGTGCTGGTCAATGAATAGCCAATTTCCCCCATAAAAGTTAGACTGTCAGAACGGCATGCCAATCCGGATGCGGCGTGAAGGAACTTCTTCAAGTGCTGCGATCCTGAGATTCAGCTATTGCTCCTTCTGATATCATTTCACGTTACGATATCTTTCTTCTTCTGGGCCTTCAATAATTTATGAACCAGCAGGACTCACTGATCTTCTTTTCATTCAGAAAGCAACTTACGATATCAGGTTTTCGGCTGTTTCTGGTACAAGTCATCTCCCTACCACGTTTTCGAATGTATGTATAAAACCTGTTGAAAGCAACCGAACACTCTAAAACTGTAGTTGCAATCTGTTGAGTGCATTTTCCATCTAAAACCCCTTCGCTGCTGGAAAATATTATGTAAGTGGTCTTGGCTTGTGCGGCTGCGGGAGCTCTAAGCCAACGTCATAACAACTATCTGTCCTGATGTAGAAACCAATCTCGTTTAAGTCAATCACAACGTCCTGTCCGAACGCTGAGGGGCACCGCCAAAGTTAGTGTGTGAAGAAGCATAGAACAATAGACAGTCGCAGGTGTGAGCTTGCAACACTAAGCCGAAGTAACCGACATGATTTTTGACGTGTTTCAAACCTGCCCGAGACGGCTAGGATGTACTTGTGGGGGACGGAGGGGCGGTGCACTTCACATTCACGGCAACAGTACCGTAAAAGGAAGGATAACAGATTGGTGGGAGACAACTGCTGGCACGGTAGAGGCTCTTGTGTTAAATATAATCCCTATAACAATCATCGACATATTTAGCAGTGTACTTATGAAGCGACAGCACGACCGGGAATAAACGCACCCGATGATCCGAAATTTATGAGTGATAAACATCTATTATTAATAGTTAATTCTAAAGGGAGGTTTGATGGAATATGAAGCCATTAAAATTATCATTTTATGTCTTTGATGGGACAGATTTTCTTTGCTTTACAATAATACCGTATGGACGAGAGCTAAATTGGATTCACTGACAGTTCAGTTGTTTAGCATTTCGTTTAAATATATCAGTTAAATTTAGAGTCCGTGTGAAAAAATGTATAGAGCACAACAGCATATTTCCAAATGCAA
This sequence comes from Prostheceraeus crozeri, assembly GCA_907163375.1. Taxonomy (NCBI): domain Eukaryota; kingdom Metazoa; phylum Platyhelminthes; order Polycladida; family Euryleptidae; genus Prostheceraeus; species Prostheceraeus crozeri. The sequence goes on along the minus strand of CAJQUW010011313.1, from coordinate 306,585 downwards.
TTTAATTGCACAATGTGAAGTGATACAATTTTTTCAAGAAATGAATGTGGAATTTAGCATTTCTTGAAAAAATTGTACTAAACAGGAAATTCATCCAAACAAAAACGTGATGTTAGGCACATAATTATTTTCTCTTCGTGACAACAAAGACAGAGCAACAAAATTATGATGAATTCTGCGGTGTGATGCATTTTACTCGGGAATAGTTGACCTTTATTTTTGACAGATTGTGGTCATCATTTTGTATAATTTGAAAATCTTTTTCATTGAATAAATATCGACTCCTCTTTCGTCTATGTAAAATATAGAAAAGGTCGATAATTTGAGAATGTAATTTCAATATGACTTTCAGAAATATGTTTACATAAACAATCGCTAAATAACTGCCGAACGAGTGTCTATATCCATGCTGTTTTCACAAGTAGACATATTCAATAGCAGTAGTTCTGTATAACGCTAAGTGCTATACATAAATAGCATTTTGCGAAAGATGTTTCTACATCAAAATTGCTTCTTCTTGGGAATATTGCTGACCACTACAAATCTTGCACTTATGTAAATCTTATACAATCTGAAACATTTTATATAACGGAGTCAATCTGCAATATTATTCATTATGCCATTAAGCGATCAAATGTCAGCAAGCCACAATCTGTTTCATAATGTGTTGCACAACACAAAACTCACATCTACCTAGTATGTATTCTTATAAAATTAGATTACAGTCCACATTAGGCGGCTTTAGTCTCGTCTGTGTCTTCCGAAACGTCGAAAACGAAATGTATAATATAGACAATACAAAAAAAGTAGAACGCAGATGATCAGGTGAAATATGTGTCTTTGCTACTTCACTTGATAGCAACATGGTCGAATAACTCATTAACAGAATAAAAATATTGCATCAGAATTTACAAAAACACTTATTTTAGTGGTAAGTGGTCATAATCATGATAATATATATTATGCATATTGGATAGTACATTCAATTACTTGAATAAATACATTGACCATAATGCTGCAGAACATGTACGAAATAGGACAACCACTGCTGTAAAGCTAACATCGAATTGTACAATACCAACCAGCATTGTACAAACATTTATATGCTACAAATTGTGTTGAGTTGGGAAGAACCAAATTTTGTTGGATATTCAAAATCTAATCTTTTGCTTTTTATACTTTGCAAAATATTTCGATCAGCACCCGTCAATCAACCCAACAAAACTTAGTTCTTCCAAAAATCAACACAATTATGTCAAACCAAGGCATCTTCATAATATACTACAACATTTACCGAAATCCATGTATTTAAATCGGAAAATTATCAGCAAATTGCTTATGACACTAAAATGCGATTCCAAACTCATTTTTTGTATTCTATTCCGCATAATAATTATTGTTGGTAATACCAGCATTGAAACATCTGAATTTCAGAAATCAGTCTACTTAGATAGGTTTCAACATGTTTTTCACTAACACTAACATCAAAAACAGAGGGATGACAAGAGTGGATGACAATTTACAAGAATGATATTCATTACCTGTAACACTTTGCGGACGTATGAAACCAATTCAGATGAATAATATTGAGACACACTGATCAAATCGGGACTATTCGCTTGATTGATCCGAATAAGGGGAAGATCAAGTGCTGAACCCAGCTGAAACGGAAATTTTGAGCATTATGTGAATATATCGATGCACTACACACATGTAGATCACATATCTATGGCTCATAGTCAAAGTAATTCTGAAACTCAATTCGTATAGAGAGATAGAAATAGGACCACTTTCAAACTGTCAGAGGCTACTGATTTTTCGACAAATCTTTTAACAGAAAAGTAAGTTCCTGATGATAGGAGAACGTTGTTGTTATTTAAATTCCAATTCTAGGCTTATCCTGGGACACTTTTATCAAGACTATTTCGTACGATGACCATGACTTGACACGTATCTCAACTGCAATTATAATATTCACAATGTTGTGTTGTGGTTTAGATATGTGCAGCATCATGAATATGTTATTATTTGCAATATATTTATTCATCCACCATTCATAAAGATTACTAATAGCACCTGTACAAGGTTATAATCGAGAATTATGACCAAAGTATTTCTAAATACACTCACAAAACTCTATACAATAGAATTTGAAAAATGACCTCAGAACGAGGACAGCCGCAACCAGAAATGGAATTAATGATGACAACAAGGTATTGTAGAAAAATGAGAGATGCTTGTTTACATCACTTCGCATGATACACATGAGACAAATTAACCGAAAAGAAAAACTTGAAGTTTACTCGCCTGTGTACAGAATTCAAGGGATCAAAGGAGATCCGAAGCATTTAATTACCTTACGCTTTTACTTCAATTAAGGATATTGTCAAGTAAATCATACTACTGACGTCAGAATGAGAGTTATACAAAATGCATGGGAAACACTGCAAAAATTTCCTTTCCAAAATACTGCCCATTAATAAAGTCTCTAGTTTTCGGCTTAAGTTGATTTCGCTGAACAACTATAAAATAAACGACATTCATACGAACGAATGTCATTTCAATGTATTGATTGCGCATTGTCATCTTCCTTCAGAATATATTCAGTAAATGAAGATGTCCTTTTCTTTTAATTTCATGAATTATTTATAAATCAACGTGACGAGTCTAGACATTGAATTTCCACTACGTTGAGCGAACGAGTCATCTGCAAGATACAAGAGCCCACAGAAATAATTCTGTGTTTTGCGTGGGCATATCAAAAGGAGCTATTAATATACAAAAACATTCACAGGCTTTTCCAAGGACTTCTTGAATCTGTACGAATTGCTACGATCATTCTTTCTATATCATGTCGTTTCCACTTCAGTGCTTCAGATTATGTGGGCGGAGACAACCTGAAGCCCCATCCTCTTGTCATCGACGAATGGCAGTCAACCATTAACCACAGATACCTACATGTACAACTACATTAGGATCTAATCATTTACATTTTTCTGCAACGGAGCATTCATCCTCTAGTAATTGATTCAAAGGTGTGCCGCAAGGCACCGAAACGTCTACAATCGAAATAAATTCTTGATAACAAGAAATGGTGTTGTGTTTCCGAAATAGCTGATCTTCTGACTAAATTTACCCCATCAGAAATCTGTTCGCACGCCTCTTGAAAGTATCAAGATTGCATTGGTCAGGGAAAGTGGTCTAGGGAAGCGGTCAAGGAGGAGATCTTAGGTTTGGGCATGTACTCATTTACTGCAGAGCTGCTTCTGCCGAAATAGTATCTGGAGAAGAGACTGACTGATGCAACATATCGTCTGATGGAGAGCGGCTGCAACTTGCTAGCAAGTTTTGGTCGGATATAACCAGACTTTCAAAATATAGGCACACGGATAGGTGTTTTAGCTAACACTCAGCGCGAAGAACATAGTGGAAAAATAGAAGGCATTCACTTAGCGTGCTGCCGAGTATAAGCAAGGTTTGTTTATTTCCATCTTTATTGATCGCGGATGTATGCCTAACAATCGAATGCATCTAGAAGCTCTTACTCGGAAAGTTCGAAATCAAAAGTTGATAAGTTTCCCAAATGTATCAAAATACTGCGTCTAAAATTTTGGCAAAAATGTATAACCTCACTTCAAACTTACCTGAGAAGGTCTACTAGGTCATACATTCAATTTTTCAGTTAAGTTCTGTTGGATAGAACATCTCACCCAATTGTAACCGCTTTTATAGCGTCTGTTGAAGCATTCAATGCAGCAGGAAGTAATCTCACACAGTACAGCGTGTATTTTGAAATTTACGACGTTGCCACTTTCGCTTTGTATATTTTGAAATTCTGTTACAGAACAACTGTAAATGCTATAATCGATTGCATTCAAATTTTTGGCTGGTGAAACCTCCAATTTCATTGGATTATTTATAGAACTATGTGACAGATGAAGAGCAAAATTGAGCAAACTGAACATTACGTTTATGATTTTTTTAATGAAATTTGTCGGTAAATGTAGGCCTAAATCAAAAATTATGTTGATTTGAAAAGTTAGGATAAAAATTCAGCGTTTTCGATGCAGTAAAGTTAGAAATCGTCCAAGTTCTATAGATCACGCGACTTCGATAGCACGGTTCGAGAGGTCTAAACTTACAACCTAGACATTTTGCATGCGATATAAAAGCGTCGTTGCAAATGTCACCGTTTTCTATGGGCACTTTGTACAAACGACCAAATATATTTTCATTTTCACATAAGCAAAAATCTGTGACAGATCCCTTCATGAAAACTGATTGACGGTTTCTGAGCAACAACAAGACAAAAGGAATTACTTTGTATTATAGAAGAATAGGTAGCACTCCCCACTGTTTCAGTTGAGATGGAATGTGCTAAATGAATGAAATGAATGGAATTCTAATGGTCTCATGCTGCCAATGACTGATTGTAACATCAACTCTATTGCAACAATCCTGACAATGATGCTGCCAGCAGAATTTCCAATGGCTTCTCAAAAATATTTCCACTGTCAATACGCATTACATCTCACGCTGAAAAGCTGTAGAAACGCACCACATCGAAATGTTTATCGCCAAAAGACGGTAATATTTAAAAATATTAATCAAAGTTATTATGTTTCTAACTCAGTAAGCCAGTCATCAAATTCCGACAGGCTTTCTCCTGCTTACCATGATTTATGAAAGGAGGCTTTATTACTTCGGACACTTAGCAAGGAAACAAGGATTGGTAAAGTGGGAATGGTTTGCGGCACTCGAGAACATGAGCGATAGAAGACGCGATGGTCAGTCGGCATTTGATAGACAACAAAAATTTTACTAACGGTCTGCATTCAGAAAGCACAAGATAGTGAACAGTGGCGAGATTTCATGAGCAGGAAAGCAGCAACTCGCTTCAATGACTAATTCACCGTAAGAGGAGGAAGCCAGTCACGGGCCTCACAGCAGCTAAGCATACAAAAACAGGAGGATTAGTATTCACGAGTTATATGTTTATACATCTGGCGTTACACCAAAAAGGTTTCAAGACCACATAACAGACAACTGGTAAGACAGTGTTAGTCATAAAATAAAACAAAACAAAACCCAGCTAAGACTGATCAGCTTATGAAGAAAAATTCTCTCGCTGCAACCTGGAAGGATACAAACGAACTGTGATTGCGTATCTTGTCGAGCAATCTATTCCACGAATGAGAAGCAACGGAAGAAAATAGTCTCTTCATTGTTGTCTTCAATCTCAATTTTGGGTCAACGAGAGCAAAGGAATTCGAGGGACGCAGGCGTGATCTGCACGGCAAGTCTGAAACTTTCTTGAGCCTTCTACTGAGGTACTGAGGGGCACGATTTTGGAGACATTTGGATTAACTTAGTGGTGTAAAATGGGCCAAAAAGAGGACAATGAAGCTGCCTTTTCGAATAACTTGTCTGTTTTTGAATATTTTCTTGAAGTTTTGCTCTTTTCTCCAAGTGAATTGAAATTAATCTTTAATTACTCAATTATTTTTAGACAAGCGGTGTCATGAGTTCAAAGTGGAGAAATTCCCACTCAGAAAAAACTGAAGATTCATATAAAAAAGACGGAGTGGGGAAAATAAAGACGGCGAGTTTTTAAAGATCGAGATAAGTGGATTGGGCACGATTATTGCTAGACTGGGTTCTATTCCGCACCTTCGGGTGTGGATCTGAAACCGAACTCATAAGCATAATAGCATTATAGCAATAGTGAAATCAAAAAAACCATTACACCTTTTGAGGTTTTATTTCTACCTTTTCGCCCAGCCTACTCAGGCCGCATCAGAAGATAAAAAATATTCTCTGATTATATCCTTTCTAAACCCGGATGCGGCCTGAGTAGGAGAAAATTTAGAAGCAAAATCCTCAAAAAGTAATAAGGCTTTTTGATTTCATATTGTTGTAATGCTATTTGAGTGGATCTATCAATTTCATTTGACCGTGGAGTTTAAGGACTATTGGTGTCTTTTCTGAAATGATATATTTCTATTTTCACACGAGACGGTCTAATGCAGGCGACCATCATCAAGGATGAGGAATTTTCCGAAAAACATTGATATTCTATAAGTTATTTTGACAGTCAACCGGAAAACAACCAAGACTTGCTATATCAATCAATGATCCTGTCATAGGCAGAGCAGAATGATGTCAGTAGTCGCATTATTTCAAAATTTGAGGATGAAGTGAGAGTTTGTAATTCCCATTGTTTAGAAGAAAAGTTCTCACATTTAAAGAAGAGGTTAAGAAAGATGAGTGGCTACACGACCGATGGTCACTCCGCGTCAAAATTACAATGAAAGGCAAGATATCCAACTCTCCCGCAGCACGTAATCCCTCACTACAAGAATGCTTCAATTGCAAGAAACAGGAACATCATAGCGTTATTTTTATATAAATCACCGTATTTTAGTTCTCCAACTTACATAAAAACTAAGCATCAATGTTCAACTAGATGAAGAGAGCAATATTCAAGCACAGTCTTGTGGTTGCGACGCTGATATTTACGAAGTTGTGTTCATATCACCTTGTTTCGACATCTCAAAACAGGCCTTCAGTCTTATCACAGCATTGAAAAGAATAAAGACTGCAAGAAAACGTAGATACGTTATTTATCTATTCTTCTTGTCGGGAATCCCTTGATGAAGATGAAAAAGAATAGCCTTATCTAACTGACCTTGAAAATGTGAGCTCTGCGCTTTCCTTTGAACACTTAAAACGGTAATCTAAGCCGCGTATGATGTCAACAGGTAGACAATTTGTCTCTTATTTAACATTTCACTGATTCGTGATCAAGATTAATGAGAACGAACTGAAGAGCATCGCGGTGATGTCGAGCGAAGAGAATCTATTTAGAGTACGAGTTATGCCGTCTACTTCTAGTTAAGTGCTCAACACTGAAATACATCGGCAAAATGTGTGCACAGACTGCCGCACAAAATACCTGTACTTCACATCATTTTACATCACGTTAGGAATTTTTACACAAGACAGAAAATATGTGACAGAAGTTCAACATCAGAGATACATTCTGACGCACATCTCTATTTTAAATCCTGGGAGAAGAGACGGCGGGTTGCTTACTAAACAGCATCAATTTTCGAAGGTCAGAGTAGATGTATAACACTTTTCTACCGTGGAAAATGAACAGATTTGACATGTTGAAGTATCAATTTCGATCTCACGTTATTTGCCAAGATAATAATGCAAATAATTTAATGTGCAGTAGGTGGGTCAATTAATCAAGAGGAAAAGATAAGAGATGATTTATCGAAGCGCGCTTATTTGCTCGTTGTAATTGTCATCCACATCTTGTCGCAAACCAAAGTTTACGGAATTGTGCAGTCTGACAGTAGTCAGTAGGGCCACGATATTCCGCGACTTGTGGAGTTTCACGTAGCTCCGTGGGATTCCTGAATGTTTGTAAGCTTACATCTTTTTGGGTAGGAATCCCTGTACACGGTTTTGGAGTTCATTTTCGAGCATCGAGGCAAATTGGAAATAAGAAAAAAATGCTAGGGACATCTAAAATATTTGATCAAGTCTCATTGTAATCGATATCGATTGGATTCAATTCAATGTTTCATGATTTATAAAAGTATCTTTGTAAGAATCTGTGCTCTCATTGTCGTATGATAATGCGGAATCCAACAGCGTGTTTTGCAGCACTGACATGGCGGTTTTGGCATGTCATTTTTCATTTTCGCACATTATTACCGCTAGATAACACCAAAGGCTAATACACAATTCCCGAAAAATGAGTGTAGCAAAATTGCATAGAAATTGATCAACGTGGATAGTGTTATGACTGCCTGCGATATTCAACATACATCAATTACTTTTACACAAGCATACAATACTTGCAACTGAAAGCAGAGATAGCTTTTGAATACCGAGATCATACTTCATTGAATGCGCGACATGTCGATGCTCTTATGCTGCTAATGAAGTATTAACAATGATTGCCTACGACACGGAATTAGCAGTATCTGCTGAAAGTCTTGGGTCGGTATCCTTATTTTCTCAAATGAAGGTATTGCCATGATCAAAGTAATTATGCAAATTCGATGTTACAGGGAAACCCACTAGCATTGAATTAATAACTCAACATGACCGAAAACATCACGGCTCAAACGTGATTCCGACTGAAATCTGCAAAATCGTAGTCCCTTAATATCAGAAAGCTAAACTGCCCGTTTACATAACCCATACAGCTATAAACATTTTAATAATCATGAGTTAAAAGGTTTATAAATAAGTAAAACCCAGACCATGAACCAAACGATCGTAGGCTTAATAGAGATTATTATCAAACTCCCTTCCTATCTCCACTATGTTGAACTATGCGTTCTACATTTTCTAATGTAGAACGGAATTTCTATGAATCAAAATACATGTAATCCAATGGGCTACCGTGCTACATTTTTTTACCCTACAATGCACCCAAATTGCAAGTAAGCTTAGATGATATCTTGGGTATAGATAATAAGGCTACACCTCATGCAAATGCCAGTTAAATATCGGTTCACTTGAAATTCAAATGAAGGAAATGCACATAGAAGTAGATAATAGTACTTTCTATGGTATTGTTAATTTCTATGGAAATGCATGACATCAATATTGGATAGGCTATCTACTAGGACTTTGGATGCCATGGAAAGCCAACCACGTTTGTGTTCTTAGCAGATTGTCTATATCGTCACTGGTCCATAGAGTTCATTGACATTTCTTGATCGTTTGATAATAGTGATATAACTACTCCATCTGTACTACCATAGAAAGATGTAGCACTCGGCTTCGCCTCGTGCTACATTTTCTGTGGTAGTACAGATGTCGTAGTTATATCACTATAATGTAGCATAATTGTCACCAGTTTGAGTTGCATGGATAATAAATATCAGACCTCATGACCCATGACTCGACCGAAATTTCTAAAAGCGCTTCTAAACTGTCGGCAGGCAAATTTTTTGCCACAGGTTTCATCAACTAACAGTGGCACATGCAGCACTAGAACAATAACAACAAGTGCGACTTTATGGCGCCACTTACAAGTCAATAGCGGAAATTTTCAGTTAAACAATAGAAATATCATTATCAGCAACCATAACCGAGAAAAATTGAAATTGTTGAACAGATATGTCTACTATTGCTCTGGAAATGGCGTTATTGGTTGATGAAATCTGTACAACTATTAGTCCGGCAGCCAGAACGAGTTTCTGCAGGGAACGAGGCCGAAAGTGAGACTTTCACAGAATGATGTACACCCTATGCCTACTACGAATCGGCACGTCTGCCCAGGTCTAGTGAGTTCCTCTTCTTGTCAGACAAGATCAAAGAAAAACACATGTAAATCCAATGGAACGCAGATTGCAGATTTTGGCTAAAATGAAAGTTTGCATGTTTTCTCTGATTAAACGAAAAGTACTAAGCCCAGAGTCATAATTTTTGGCATGGAATGTCTTCAGGTCATTTCCTTTCATTTTCATGCATCCCTGTCTATATAGCTAAACACATTTAGATTTGGCAAGCCTCTTAATGTCGACAAACACAAACATTTTGAGCAACTTTATCCACATTCAACCACATTCTCACATACATTGCCGATCATATGCATGATAAAAGCACATGCACATCATAGGAAATGACCTGAAGACATTCCATGCCAAAAATTATGACTCTGGGCTTAGTACTTTTCGTTTAATCAGAGAAAACATGCAAACTTTCATTTTAGCCAAAAACTGCAATCTGCGTCCCATTGGATTTACATGTGTTTTTCTTTGATCTTGTCTGACAAGAAGAGGAACTCACTAGACCTCGGCAGACGTGCAGATTCTTAGCACCCATACGGTGTACATCATTCTGTGAAAGTCTCATTTTCGGCCTCGTTCCCTGCAGAAACTCGTTCTGGCTGCCGGACTATATCTGATTCGTCGTAATTGCTCTCATCACCTACCCAATCAATACTGTTCAGTTCCCAACGATTATATGGTTAAGAAGTACATCGGTAGGTTGTCCATGTATTATCTAGCGTTTTATAGCTACCCTCATGATCAATTTTGAATAACTCTTGTAATGATAGAGGAAATGAGATTTCTATGAGACCAATGATCATTTAAGACATATCAGGACTAATCTCTTAACAATCACAACCAAAATCGCAGTTTAGACATCCAACACTTCAGCAGTTCAAAGTGGTCAGTTGATCTTGCCGTTATTTAATTAAGAACAAAGTTCTCTATGCTTGAAACTTATTCATTTTGGAACTCACTCACGATCGCGGAAAAATTCAGTCTTCCTGGTGTAGCTGAACTATGCGATAGCACATAAGTACAGTTAAGCACTCATCAGCGTATGTGAATATTTACGTACATGGGATTGGCTAAGTGCAGTTAAAAATCATATGCATCATCCTAGCGAACAATTCGTCCTTGTCAGGCCAAAACTGTGAGTGCAAGATAATAGCAGATGCTCCAATGGGACTTCTTTCTCTGTTTGCCGTGAGGCAATCATATTGTGATGGTTACTGATATATTTAGTCTTGAGTTTCAGTAAATGAAAATATAGCTTGTGCCCAATTAATTTGAAAATAACACTAATGACATTTATGTTGTTATTCATATTCTTGAGATCTTTCGCGGCCTCTCGTCAGGAAAGTACGGCTGCGCACATTGAATCACACAGGAGAGTATACTTCACGATGGACAACACTGGACTTGATTTACATAATAGACAAGACAATACGATGACACTATGTACTATTTCGTAACAAAGCACAACCTCCAGCGACAACCAGAGCCATCTAAATTTGCACCTGAAAGGAAGCCAGCGTATATCTGGCTGCTCTTCCATGGGAATGAGGCACAAGGAATCATCAAAAAGCGTGTTATTAGGTCCACTCGACAAGCTTTCCATGCTGCTGACCCTAAGCTTCTTAGTTCCACCAAGAAGATTCCGGTGAGACCGCTCAAGGATCGAATAATTCTTACCGACCGCGCCTGCCTCGTCTACAAATTCTCGTGTGAATGCGGAAGCAATTACATAGGGCGCACGGTAAGATGTTTTCGTACCAGGATTGCGGAACTCGTTCCAAAGTGGGCGGCAAGTAGTGGAAAACCGACCACGATCAACAGCGCCACCATCCAGCAGCATTGCCACACATGTCCTGTCATGTGACTCATTTGTAAATAGCTGAGTGACTTCACATTTAACTGTACTAAATTTTTGTGACTCTTCATTTTTCTCGCCTGTATTACAATCATTGTACATATAATATCATCGTCCAGATTTGTGCATTTAAAAAGAACTGAAACGCGTTCGACGCCTTAATGGTCATGATTGTTCGTCTTCCATAACATATCATTATTTAATTGCTCATTACTTCAGTAGATTTCCAGTAGTATCACCTTTGTTATTCCTGTCACTGTCTTGTCTTTCTCAATTGTGTAAATCTAGTCGTGTTGTGCATCGTGAAGTGTACTCTTCTGTGTGATTCTATGTGCAATCCTGTCACTACGGCCGCACTCTCCTGACAAGAGGCCGCGAAAGATCTCGAGAGAATAAATAACAACATCAATGTCATCAGTGTTATTTTCAATCAGAAATGAAAGTATAATTACATGCTATCCCTTCAACATCAATGTCATCAGTGTTATTTTCAATCAGAAATGAAAGTATAATTACATGTTATCCCTTGACAGTCAGCAGATGAAATGCATCGGGAATTCCTGAAAATAAGTATCTCAACACAGGTGGGATGAAGCAATTTTTGCTATATTTTCGTTGGTAGATTGTGATGCCACAAGGGAGGTTTTTATTTTGTGTAATGAAAACCAAAACGCATGTAAGTTGACGCACAATTTCGAATTTGGAGAGGACACATGGATTCCTCAATATCATGAGCAGTAAGAGTACATTTCATGAATGATTGCAGAAGTCTAGAGGTCTCGTTTGTTCCTATTTATTTGAGCTTCCGAGATCATGTCTCCAACAACAGTTCCTACGTCTCAAATCTACTCTATTTCTCATCACACCGACGAGTAACAGTGATTTTATGGAAGAACAGAGCGGCGAAGTACAAAAGAGCCGAAAGTAGCTATAACATCTGTTTTCAGGGATTTCGTCTCCATTGGATTTGATGATGTCAACGAGTAAATTCTGATGACAGTTCAGTGAAATTGCCAGCATAAAATTCGCATATGGATACCGCTTTCTTATTAATATCTCGTCAATCACATGCACTGAGCCAAATTACGTTACGTACGCGCTTGATGTGGACCAATGAGGAGTGGAATACTCAATGGGAATAATGCGTTAAAGCGCCATTCGTTATCCTCAATTTATCAAAATAACTCTAAATAGCATTTATCAACTGATTGATTCTATAACGCACTATTGATGATTTATTCTATATCAACACACGTCAAAACTATTTTCAAATTAAAAAGTAGTGATAAGAATTGCCGTTTTCTTCGAATGATCGCGGCTGCTATCAAAAACTGTACATTTCGGGAGCGGTTGCTATTAAAAAGTCCCGTGATCAGTAACTTGGCTGATGCTATGAGACGAACTTTTGACTTGAAATTATTTTTTTTGTTCACCTGCTGACCACTGGTAAATTATGTGCATGCGTAGAACTTGATCTTACCACCTATGACATGTAACTAGAACGGACTATCAGATTTTAGCATGGAATATTGTATATCTTTCCATCCAGTGTTTTCCTTTTGCTTCAAAGAATTTTGGTTTGTGAGGCTTTAATTTGGGGTCAGAGATAGTACCTACATAAGTATGTATTATAAGTCGATTAATGCTTGTAGGCCTACTTACATTACCGGTATACCTAGTTTAAAATTCGAATTTAAAAGTAGACATAAAATATGCCTCAACTTGTTATTAACATAAACATGTACATGTAGCTGGTTTAATATCTGAAATTTCGTATTTTTATAGATAAATTGAAAAGGCAGCGCGTGCACAAAGGTTTACCCAGTTGACTAGCAGAGAATCATTATATAGCATAAGCGTCGATCTAACTGAGAAATGTTACACGTGGGTCTTCAATATTCCCAGCACTGTGTTGAACATATCGAACAAAAAACACAATATTGAAACTTGCAGATTGAGTTAATTAAATTGTAGTACATACTGACATCTGATGGAAAGTCACAATCATCGACTGCGTCTCGGTCTACACCAGTGGTAGGCAACCAAAATCGGGCAGTGGGCCACACAGAGTTGCACGCGAAAAGGCTCGCGCGCCACCAATTTTAAGAGGCAGCAGTATAGGCTTAAAATTCTTTTATTCCGTGATTTATTTCGACTGCTGCACCGCATGCGTGTATATATGTACAGTGGTCGTATTACATGACAAAATTCTTCACATAAATGCGCACAGCAGCATTGTACGCGACTAATTTGCTGAATAAACATTCAGGAATGATAATTTACATTCTACAATTCCTGTGAGTATTGAAGACCGAATAGGCATATAGCAAATCATGAACCTTTTTGTGCAATTAAACGGTCATTTAACTTTTTTGGTGATATAACTGACATAACCTCATTTCATCTAAAAAAAAGTTTGTGAGTGCAGTGCAACTATCCGCCCGAGAGCCGTTCAAGATAGCATTGCTTGTACTACAATTGATCATGCTACATGTGTACACGTGTAGGCCTACATAAAATGTCACCCAAATATATCATTTTCAAAAATCGTGCAGGGGCTGTACAAGCGGTAGTCGCGCGCTAATGCCAATCAAGCACAAAATATATTGGCGTTATAGTACACAAATGAAATTCAGCAAGAATATTTGAAAAAATTTTGGGTAGTCAAAATCATATGGTTGGATTCCCACATAGGCTGCGTAGCCCAGGTCAACTTAATATAGCTTATTTACAAGTTCATTGAAGCATGGATTTTTACGTAGTGAAGCTATCGAATACCATGTAACTTAACATAAACTGGAACAGAGGATGCCCATTTGGCTCTTATGCGAGAAGACATTCATTACGAAAGGAGCATAGTTTGATCATTCGAATGTGGATTTTTGTGCTATCATATTGTTCATTTACTTAGTTCAATGGTTTTACAAATTCTAAAGAGGATCCCTTAGAAGCATCTGTCAAAGGTCGAAGTGGGAGTGAGTCATTTTCGCATCACCGATTCAAATAATGTCTGCGGGCCACTTTGGATGTGAGAGGCGGGGGCGGGCCACCCAATATGTCCCGGCGGGCCACGCGTTGCCTACCACTGTGGTCTACACAATTCAATGATATTCTAGTCAGTTAATTCGAGTATAGACCGATGTTGGCTGACTTTTACAGCATACATGTGATGCTCCTGTCTGATTCCAAGAATTAACATATCTTGACACGGGATCAGCTATCATGGAACTCACTTTCAGGAAAGTCGCTCGTAATTTGATGACCAGTGTTGGATCCTTCTTGATTCCTTTTTGCATGAAAACGGTGTAGGAATCGATAATTTTCCAAGCATAACTAAGATCTCCATTGATTTGTAGTGTGACCAATACTTCTTCCTTCAAGTTGATCACACGCATCATCTGCTGGAGAAATCTGCATGTATCTTCTAAGAACTGCTTCACTTGGAGATTAGATTCTAATTGGTGAAATTCGAGGACCTCACGCAGTGCCTGAATCAGCTGATCGAGTTTTCGACCGGCAGAGGTGGAATCTGTGTATTCCAAGTTGTTGATTTGTTGTCCCAGATTGGAAAACCAGGCTTGCAGCTTTTCTGTAATAAAAAGCAATCGATCTGAGTTGCAATATGAAAACAGAAAAGATTTGATCCAAATTTTAGTATTACCACGAAGACATCAAAGTATGACTATGATCTATAAGATTACTATCAAAAGTTACCGCATATATAATATTTTGAAGGACCGCATATGTTATGGCAATGGACGAGAGGGCTAAAACTAACAAAAATTCTCTCCCGAAAATATTGATGTCAGTAATAGTGGTATCCTATAAATGTATAAGCAAAGTAGAATCTTAGAGCAAAAATTTGACTAATGGTACGTTGATGGCATTTGATCTTTTGATTTGGCTTTCAGATTTGATGTACAATCTATAATATTGAAACATAAATGTGCGGTAAACCCTATTTAATAGAAGAAATGACCAGGCTAAGTTGGCTATGCAATTAATATTTTGAAGGGAAAATGTGATAATCCTATGTCTTCATGGCTTAAAATCCATTTGAGTGTTGCGACATGTTGGGCATTAATTGCGGTGAAGCTCCTTCCAAACGCCTTCAACCACCAACACAACAAGAAAATCAAATTAAAGGTTCAAGCTCATAAATCAAATCAAAAAATGATCCAAAAAGTCACATAGAGGCGTAAAACTGCTTGTCATTGACATCGTAGTTTTATATAGGTCTGTAATTCAGACCGGCTTTCATTGTTTTAAACATAGAGCAAATTAGTCATCAAGAAAGAAACTTCTTTAATTGAAAAACGCCTTTGGATCACTGAATTCAGTCATTTTGACAAAAAATATTATTTAACTTACTAGTTATTACATCTTAAAGCATACTGGAAATGACTTTAGCTAACACTGTCTTACGGGTAAATGGTTTTCAAATTTAATTTTGTTGATAACGTAGTCTACATGCATGTTCAATTGATGAAACTGATATTTCGTGAGTATCGAGTGGGCAACTTAAATAGGAAAATTGTGATGCGTAATCAATCATCGATGTGGATAATGCCAAGTACAGCAACAATTTCGCATAGCAGTAAATATACACACTATGAAATCATTTTGCAGCGTTCTTCATTACAAATACTCATCTTGATGAAATAATGCATAACGATAGCTACAATCATATAAATTGATATATACCGAAAACGGTTACATATATATCATACGACATTGCTTAAAGACGTTTTGGACGATGACAAATGTTGCAGAATATTATCAAACAAAGTTTGGAAAACATCCATAATAACATTATCTCGCTTTTCTTTTGTCTAAAACACTGATTTAGATAATCCATGTCTGAGACTGTAAAAATAAAAAAAACTTTTCAGTAAAATTACAATAATTGGGCATTCGAGACTGCTTTGCAATTAGTGTTATGGTGAATTTGGTTAAAAATGCAGATGGTGTTTCTGAAATACATGTTTCACATTCTGAAATCTAAATTTCATTTCTGAAATACATATTGCACTTTCCCAAATCCATGCTTCATTTCTGAAATACTTATGGAGAAATTGTAGATAATTTTTGATGCACCAATCTACGACACTCCTATCAACCGACACGTATCTGAGAGGTTCCTGTCTGATATATGCTACTGAAAAAATAGTAGTGAAGAACGCAATATATAAATTTGAAATGCGCTTCAGTCAATTGACGGAATTCTCAATCTTTGAACGAGGTTTCTGATTAAATTACCATTCGTACGTACTGTCAGACAAAGCAGGAAATGAATATAATATGCTGTTTCTTGTTCATATTACCAGACGAACTAAACTGGCACTGAAGCTAGAAAGGATTAAATTCTTGCACATTGCTGATAGTCATTTTGAAATTGACCAGACATAAAAACAGACAAATACGTAGTATTGAAAGGTTTACATGAAAATATTAAAAAATAAATCCTGTGAATTTTCTAAAACATGCAAGAATAAAGCATAAATTAGTTGCAAACAATACATCAAATCATTTTGATAATAGAATTTCTACTAACTGTCACAAGATTGGACAGGCGAAATCCTTAATCTGCTGACTACATCAGAGCTCTAAACTACGACCCATTGAACCCCACTTAAACATTATAAAATAAAATATTGCAAAAGTTAACCATTTTGAAACCTTAATGGCTAAAAACTTCAGCTTTCGGTTATCTAATGAAAGATATTTTCAATGATGTTCAGATAGAACCTCATCTACAGCCCTGTCCGGTGAGGCTTTCAATAGAAGTGTGAATATTGCAGATGATGCCCGTGTAGATGTGAGTGTCCGCAGCTTTTGGATCAAAGGTCAACGCGCATTTTTTGACGTGAGGGCTTTCAATCCCTTTCCGAAAAGTCATTTGAACCACACGCTGAAAACCGCGTTCCACAACAATGAGTCGGAGAAGAAGTGACAGCATAGCCGTCGAATAATTGAAGTGGAACACGGTTCCTTTACACCACTTGTTTTTACTCCGTATGGTGGATGTGGAAGGGAGGCTAACAAAGTGATTTGCATTCTGGCTGAACATCTAGCAGAAAAGAGAACAATCAATCTGAGTAAAGTCACTCAATGGATCCGAACAAAGCCTTCTTTCTACCTTGCAAAATCTGCGGTGCTGTGCCTTTGAGGGTCTCGTGGGAAAAGCTCACATTCCGATCTTGATACTGTTGAGATCTGGAATGCTGTTGGCAATTTGAGTTAACTTAAATGACTTCTATTCTTTAAGATGATCTTTTGTACCCTACTTTTTATATGGCTATGCCTTGAAGATGTTTGTCGAAAATATAGATTACTTCTTTTGAAGACTTTAATATCCTGTGAAACGATGAAGTATAAATTTTGAATGAACTTAAAAAATGCATTCTGTTTAGCCAGTTTGTCTAAAGGATGTTACATCTGCAACGACGTCAACATAATACCTGTGTGAAAGGGTATTTTCAAAGATGAAAGACATTATAGAAAAATCATCCTGCATAATCCGTATGATGAATATTTAAATACTACCTCTGTTATGGATGCCACTCGTCTGATCTCTGCCGGATAAAATTTGTCGGGCACGAAGGAAGTTCGCATCTCAGTAAATAGGCTTTTATCTACCACAGAAAGCAATTAATTTTTGGGAATGGTCAATTTAGTATAAAATAATTACTGAAATCTCAACTCAATTTGCTCTACAAAATGTTTTACTTTTTGACTGATGGTTATTCAATATTTCATGTTTTGCAATCGACTAATTTAACACGCTATTGATAGCACGCATATCATACAGAACATTGCCATAAACATAATTTATTAATATCTTATATTAAATGATCAATTTGCAATATCTTTGTGAAAATAAACAATGGGTCACCCACCATTCGTCAGTGCCTAATTTTTCCATGATAATATGAGTTCACCATTAATCACGAAGATATACATTCTTCCGAAAATGGGCATTAACAGGCAAGTCCGATCAATTTTTCACATCTAAAAGACAATAACTTGCTAATCCATGCACGCTTCCCAATCCATGCATCTGTTATGCTGTTCAGCTGTGCAGATTAATTCAGGGATTAAAGTTAGCACACCTGCTTCCCAATCACACATAGAAAACAAGAGTGGCATCAACGGAATTATGACTGTCTTTTATATTATAACATTCGTCTAAAAGAACTAGAAATGAAAATAAATCCTTTATTTATCTTTCACAGTGGAAAACAGATTTATACGAGCAGTGTAAGAACATTTGCCATACAACCGTTTCTTACCGTTTTTCTCCACGCGTGTCAAGGCCTTCGTTCCCGAAAACACATCACTCAATTCGTTCATTCTTTCAACGCATTCTTTCTTGTATGCGTTCCAGTTATCCTCTTTTTCACTCAACATCTGCCGTATCAACTGCAAATACATGACAAAAAATGCTAATTCAAAAATCGACAACATGAAGATTTTCATTGTGATATAATGATCAAATGATATTGGAAATAAATAACACATGAATACATGCAGACGTGTATTCAAAAGAAATCACACTGCAGCACTGTGAACATTTTCTGTATACATGTACATTCTTTCATCAATTTGAGTCACTCTTGACAAGTGTATATTTAGGTTGAGTAATGTCTCTTGGTATTTTACATTCTTATTTTAAGAGTGAAAGAGATGTCAGGCATATATAGCAAAACATCTAACGAAAATAAAGCTTTAACGTCACTATTCTCCCACTAGGGACTTTAGCGACATTGACCAAAGAGATCTCACTTGATGCTAACATGGTCAGACTTTCCAGGCGCACCACGATACATAAAGTGCGAATGTCCTCACTGTTGACACTCTGGACTCGACCACGCGAAGAAAAGATCACAAGGCCAATAAAACGAACAGCTAATACAATATCGTATGTCAGAAACCCAAGTATTTGCAAAATGTTTTAGTTTGTTGACAGTCTATTGATTTCCATCATTTGTATAGAGATTTCATTTCGTTTATCTTCTCTCTATGCTACGGTTCATCCTTGACTTTTGAATTACGAGTATATCTTCCTGCAAAATCCTTCTGACGAAGACCCTGACGAAATAGTCGAAATATATTTAGTCTCACAAAAAAGAAAAAACATGCTACAAATATCCTGGCTCCTAACTTATGATGAAAAATTTCACTTATTTGAAAAATGATCCAAGGCCGCTCCACATAGTTAATACATATCACAACTATAAGTTCCTATAGCTATCTGGGATACATATGATTAATAATATCATCATAGATGTACCTGTAGCTATAGACTACACTGCAAATTAAAAGAACCTGATACAAATGTTGGTCTAAATTAAATTTTTAGATATCTATGTATGAGACATAGCAAAAAGTAGTTGCTATCTGTTGTATGATAGTTAGAAAAATAACACTGGTGGCCTAAATTCCTCTAAATATAGGATCTAATACACAAGTAGATCTACATTTACACTGCGTTAGACTTTTTTAACTTTCAGTACAGGCAATGATAAGAAGGCAATGGTAATATTTGACAAAAAAGCTCTCTTCGGATATTGAATGAGATAAAAGACACGCGCCGATATGCATGTGCTGCACAACCTGATTGAACGTGGATCGGTTGACAAAGAACTGAAATAATAAACTGTCATCTACGTGGGGAATAATTACCATTGTAAATGCAGATACTTTCTATACATAAGTAGAATAACTTCTGATGTATTGAATATGATGAAAGATGAGAACTGTGGAAAGAAGATAATTTGATCTATTGACTAGTATCCACAAAGTTCTGTGTCAAGTTCTGTTTGGTTCATTCGCATCATGTCAAAAAAAACACCAGAAAATAACAGGTAGAAGAAAGCTTGTTTCGGAAATTTGGTCAATATAAATTCTGGCATACAACATTTTGTTATTGTCTCGCATATGAATAAAATAAGGTCATCATTTATATTTTCCACTCGTATGCAGTCACAATGTGCCAACAGACTGTCAAAATCTATTTGCATCATTCAACGACAGACGGCTGAATAAGCAATGATATTTATTCACTAGAATTGCAAAGAAGATCGCATGATATTTCATTCATTTATCAGCAGTATGACAGATAGAAATTTCAAACAAAAGAAAACATTTGGATATGGTGACAGAGCAAGAATAATTCACAAAGCAAAACCAATGATAACTTCAACATAAGGCAGCATGTAAAGTCGAATGCACTTTTATTATATTCTGAGGCGTAATAAAAACTTGAAAATTTATTATCAATTAAAAAAGTCAGTTAATAGTGTATCTGTTGGAAATGTTATTGTTTCAAATTAGGCTTTCTGTACGAAAGATACTTTGTCGACGGAACGAAAGTTTTGTTCTATGGTGTAACAGAAAAGACTCTCACATTTAGATCTTAGAGGGAGAATTTCAGGAAATTTATATTACTGAGTTTCGTTTTAGTCCATATGTTGATTTCTCATCACATATTTTTAATAGATACGTATCTGCTCTATTTTCCATAAATTATGAATATCCTATTTATGCATGTGCTCACCGATGCTTTAAACATGTTTCGATTGTTTCTTGTATACAAAATGGGACCTACACTTCCATGCGTTAACTGAAAACAACATGAACACGCAGCGGAACTTTCTGCGTAGGAAACTTGCGAGGACACTGCCGGATTTGCTTTTCCAACAAATTGAACAAATAATATGTAAATTACCAAAGATATTTAATTCGGCCTTCCCATCAATTGATGATAAATAACTTCAGCTATATACAGCTGCTTAAAGAAGCCATTTCTCTTTTATACGGCAAAATTGATATTTTGAGTGGTGTCGATTAGTTGAGGAAAATGAATAACCATTTAAGCATGAATTTCGCTAGAATTATGTGCAGCTAGCTGTAGATCAGACCCTCCCTTTTGCTCAAGCATGTACAGCGAATTGTGCCACGTGTGAAAGCAACTGTAGTACCTTCAAATACTGCCTTCAAAAATGAAATTTGCGAAATAACCTATAATCTCAGTAATCTTTGTTCCAAGGTATGCATAGGAGAAAGTAGCAGAAGTATTTAGTTGTGCATCATTGAACAAGGTAATTTGAGAAAAATACATCAAGTTCTGTTGTGCAACATACTATTAGTGAGTGTCAAAATGTCAATATTGCATTTCAGTGTCGTCTGTTGCACAAGGGTCTATGTAATTTTGACAAAACGTTTGATCCTTGAAGCTCACTATGTAGATGTACACACACAAACTTTGATGAATGATTGTAATGTAAGAAGTGATTTCTTGAAGTTTTGAACTTTTTCTATCCTTTTTCTTTGCCATTTTTATACGTGTATTACTCTTTTTTGCTTGTCCTCCTTTTTACACACAATATCATATGCATGTGTACAGCATACTTTGATTTTACCTTGCAAATGTTCTAATTCGCACCGATTTCAACACACTTTAATATGCAAATTTTACATCTCTTTTGCATGATTGACTTGTTCAATTACGTTTCAAAGTGTACTATGTTATTGATCCACGGTCAATTTCTTTGTGACCACGACGTGAACTGTATTGCTGCTTGACTCTGTGTAGAGTTCCATACCTAAGCCAATTCGCATTGAGAGAGCCTACGAATGAAACGTTTGCGAGATAACAATAATGAATTGACTTGTGTCCGCACAAGTATCTTGCTTTGAAAATTCCGTTCACTTATTCACCAGTGGACCGTTCGGAACCCCGTGCATCCACTCAAAAGGTCAAACATGCTTGCATATCAATCCATCAGCTTTCACTGCCGTCATTATCTAGACTTCTCGGCTTTTGACGAAAGTATTATTAAGAATTTTGCTATCCAAAATGAGAATGAAAACGCCTTTAATTACCAAATAATCCTACATGCTGAATTGAGAATGTCTTTAGAGACTGATAGCTGTTTTCTTTAATTTACTCGACCAGCTTCAAATTTATTGACATTCAGATGCTATTTCATGTCTCTAATATTCCCTGAACCCCGAAATGAAACATCCCCATATAAAGATAACTACCGTGTGTTATGTCTTTAACAGTGTCTGCAGTTGAGAACTAACGTTCATTTTCCACAAATGGCACGATATTACGATAATCAACACATCGGTTGCCACTATCGAAGAGCGATCTTGTTATCATCTAACACAGGAATATCATTAGAGAGTCTGAAAATATTCTGGCTGGAGAACAGGTTTTATCATTTCAACAGCTAATAATGGATATGAAGCAACGCCCTACAGCCATAGGGACTATTAATTACCTTTCATCAGAACAAACATTGAAGGAGCGTTTTTCAGGTCAGAAGATAGTGAATGAAAGTCATTTCCAGCTCTATTTTAAGTTCGCCTCACCTGAATGTGAGTTTTGAATAAAAGAGCACGATGTACAAAATGTGTCTCTATTCAGAGAAATGTTCATTGGAGAAGACATGCGTGAAAACGAATAAAAAATTCATGTAGCGAAGGTGAACCCTAATTACAAGTGTCCTGAAAATCCGCTCAGAAACGAATAGCAAAATTATTTATTAACATGAGAACGAAGTAGCATCAATCATGTTCATCTTGATTCTGGGACATTGAATATGGGATAAAGATGATGTATTTCTTATTTAGATGAAATGCTGTTACACAAAATATGCAACTTAATCGTTCTTAGTCATATGGACAAATTTTATATAAGGTTAAAAACAATAATGGGAAATTTTCCTTAAAATAATGACCTGCTCCCTACACAGCTTCATAAATTCATTCACTTAGCACAAATTTGAATGCATAGTTACCGAATCATTACAAAAAGCAATCAGCTCGTCTCTAAAGTAGTAGAAAGGGAATCGTTACATAATCAAGAAAAAGTCGGATAGAGCACGAATGATTCCCCTACTGACGTTGATTATCATTTGTACATCTTGAAACAAAATTGATATATAATTAATGAAAAAATTAGCTAAAGTATCACAGAAAAACTATGTTGCACAAAATATTGCCGTGAGACAGAGCTGAATGATTGCGTTGCTTGGCCGCGCTCATAACTAAATGTTTATAGTGCTTTCATTACGATAAATATTTGCATCCACTTCTCTCCTCCACTTCATTGCAGTAAATGAGTCGGTTGTTCGAGTAAAAAAGATACATACAAAATTCGGCTACATAAAGAATTAGACAGCCAACCTTTGTTGGCTGTCGCTGTCACATTTCTTCGTAATGAACAGAATATTTTGACATGAAAAGTCACTTTCAGACGAATATTTCGGGCGATGTTTTCACATGGACAATGCTGATTCTTCATATGGTCTTTTTAGCAGGCTTGCCGTGGGAGCGGGATATTCCATGGGATGGGAATAGCAATCTCAGGTAGGGGAATTCCCGCAGTAATGTGACAGTGGAGCTGAATAATATTTCTCTGCCGTGCGCTTTCTTAGATGTTTTACAAAATTTGCTGAAATATCATGCAGGATGTCGTACCAATGAGTCATCATTTCTAAGGCAAATGTATCTTACCTCAATTCATTTTATCTTACCAGCAAGCTACATGCGACAGAGGGTTTAAATGTTAAATTGAATTGAGTAATAGAAACCAACAAAATACATGCTTGGCACTAGTGAGATTATGGAAAATATTTAGCTAAATGTTCTATAAACGATAGTGAACTTATCAAGATGATTATTTATAAGAATGAGACTGCTTTAATACATGTGAGAAAAGTGAAATGTCAGGTTGAAATTTCTGCTTTTAATCCTCGCACACGTCGATGTTTTTCAAGTCTATTTTGAAATAAAAATGCATGTTCCTAGGTATATTCTAAAGACCTGATTTCATTCAGATTGACTAGGCACCGGTATAGTGCGAGCAGTATGCTAGAATAGTAAACGCTACAAGTAGACGTAAGGTTGTCCATTCCGCTCGCATCGATTAATAGGAATTATTTTTGCGGAGACTTAGACCTATCTGCATTAGGCCTATCATGTTGATAGTAGGCTTTATAGATCGATAGTGTTTCTAACTATCTTAACAAAACTTATTGGGCCTAAGTTGTTGAGAACATGTACCCATAAAAAGGCACATTGTTGTATGATCTCTAATGAGGGAGCTAGCCTAACTATTCGAAATTTAATTTTTCCGGGTAGTCTGATATCATGGATTGTAGACCTATCTGTAGAGCCCTTTGCTTTAAGTTATCTTATGAGTAATGACATACATATACATGTAGCTACATTAGGGTAATACGTTCCGAAAGAAACGCCAAGACATGATGTAGACCTGTCATTAATGCACATAGTAGGCCTACAGTGGAATAGTATGTTTACTTAGTATAGCTAACCTAATCAAACAAATGTCTGGCTTATGGGATTAAGTATGGGAAACAATTGCACATCTTGAAAAATCATGTGGGAATGGGATTTCCTATGGGAATTCCCACTAGAATCCCGTGGGAATGGGACGAAGAAATCTCGTCCCACGGCAAGCCTGCTTTTTAGCCATGTGAAAAGCAAACACTGTAGACCTGCACAATGAGTCAATATTTATTGCTTCTACTTATAATTTCTGAAGATTGATGATTTCTTCACTAATGCACAGATAATGCAAATGATGCTCAAATATCGATAATTGTGACACACTATCATAACACGGGTTCGATTTCAAAGGTAAGACAAAGGTAATGATAAAGACAGACAGAACATTCGCTATAATCAAAAGAACATTTTATTTAAGATCACCTTACACGTAGTTAGTCTGTCATTTTTAATAACTGAGAAAAAAACAATTCGAATGAACCCCTCATGAATGAGACGCTATTATCATAGCCTTGACATTTGTCATCGCATAATAAAGGAAAGATAAAAATGCAGGAATCCTTGATATTGTTTCATCTTTGAACGAAAATAAATAAAAGGACAAAATTTAAAGACACAAACATCGGCCTCTAATTGAAGTTATTTGTCAAGTTTTCAACACGGAACAAAAATGCATTACACGAATTGACTAAAAAACCCTGTCGTGAGAATTCTTTCAAATGAGATCGGAAATGTTGATAAAACTGAACTATCGACAGATACGATTAGCGAGTTGTAGGGAATGGCTTTGATATTTCATACGAAACGCAAGTTACTATGAGAATCGCATACTCAGTGGCAAAGTAAATGGATCAATGATCGATGAATAATTTGATAAATGATCATAATAGATCAAATTTTGAATCCGAGCAGAAAACGAGATTCGAACTACTTCATTATTTGTTCATTTTTGTTGCTGTCTACTTCAGAGGAGGATCCCCGGAAATCAATCAGTAACATTCGCTATTCCTCATGGGTCATAGCGTTCCTCGTCAATGTAACTGTTTTACATTAGATTGGCCTGAACTTCCGGTGCAATCAAAGACCACTAATAAAAGTCCTGTCCGACAAAGGTCAGCCAAGCCTGGTCCGGTCATTTCGGCCGCAATGCATGCACGGTAATGATACATCCGGCAGTGCGCCTCGTGTGCATGTAGTGCAATGATAAGACGTGGACCGAGAAAGACAATTAGATCATGAGGATGGAAAGAACAGAAAATGCAATAGTGAGAAGAATGTGTGGTGGGAGACTAATCGATGGACACAGGATAAAGGCATTTCCGTTGTTTTCTGATGAAGAAAGCTGCAGTAGACTGGCCATATTCTGAAAAGGGAAGAAGACTATTGGACGAAGAGGTCTATCCATATTGAGGTAGAAAATAGAAGATCAAGAGGAAGACAAAGGAAAACATGGTCATAAGTTCTGGAACTGAATCGAACAATGGTCTGCGACCGACAGGAGTGGATGCACGCAACCCGAGAGCAACAACCTCCTGACCACTTCAACGTGGCAATCGAAAAGGACGGAAAACCAGGAGGTGGATAATGAAAATAAGTTTTGGTTATAGATAACCAACCGATAAGCACATTCAAATTTGAAGTCGATTAGACTTCGAAACAAGGATAACAGGACAGCCAACGCTGACATGTTTAAACATGTACAACTGACACAACATCTATCAGATTCGTCCATGGAGTTATTCAGATCAACATCAAATGATATTAAGTTGGTTACGAATCAACATCAAAAAATCAATTTGCATGAAGGAAGCTAACAAGCCAGAAACGTTTGGAGCTCCTGCAATGATTTAAATCAAAGTTTGAACCTATCTCTTGCGCTTTTACTCTCGGAGTGTCGACATCTTTTTAGATTGAAGAAAAATTCACGCGGAAGGGACAAAAATCTTTAAATTGAAAAGGAGAATGAAAATATATGCATCTACATTGGTTAACTAAGTTCAAAACGAACCACAAAAATGTAGAATTTCATGTAGATACTTTCATGTTTTGAAACTCAATTAATGTCTGTAAAAATCAGTAAAATATATCAGGTGGCAAAAAACGACGGCGGCCCTATCTTTCAATCCCATAATGTAAATAAAAACATATCTTGAAATAGTAATAAGGTCAAATATTAACTCCTAAAATAGATACCGCAATTTCCTACAGGCCGGAAGCACACAAAAGTAGGCTAGGTATATGTAATTTAGAAAATTCAAATTTCACCACTGAATCATCTGTCTAATATTTCCGTATGTTTATCTCAAAACTCATCGCGTTGATGACGCGCTTTTGTGTCTTTTAATAAACGTTTCAAGACAATCATTTGCCAAAGTCAGTTTTAGAAATCAAAACATTTGCATTTAGATGTTCGTTTTGTGCAAACTTAATTGAATACTTGAAACCTGGCGGCATCACATATAAGACAAAATTTCTGTAACCTGTCTTTTTTTGGGAATTATAGTCAACTGGTGTTGTGCAGTATTTTATCAACTGTATATGTGCAGAAATTTTATCGTCTCGAATCCACCTTGGATGACAAATGTAAAGTTTTCTACAACATTTTGAACAATGCTATGAAACATATTCCCTCTGAGATAGTCAAAATGACAGGTAAAGAAAAGCCATGGTTTACCCCAAAGTTAAAAGTACTAATAAATCACCGTTATGCAGCCTTTCGGAGTAATGATTATGAGCTGTACAAATTTTACAAAGAAAAAGTGAAGAGAGAAATAGAAAAGGCGAAGCACAACTGGATTATGAACCTAAAGCAAAAGCCTAATGGTGTGTGGAAGGCAGTGACCAATGTTAGGAATCAGGGTGATCTTTGCTACGCAAATAACGACATTGAATCAATAAATGCAGCTTTTGCTTCAAACTTTGGGCAAACCTCAGACTTGTCGAAGATCATCAGAGAAATTAACCAAGTAGAGGAGACTGGGAAATGGAATGTTCATGTGACAGTGGAAAAGACAAGGAAGTTGCTGGAAAGACTGAATACCAAGAAGGCTGCTGGTCATGATGAGTTTCCTCCGTTTCTTGCTAAGGTTTCAAGTGACGTCCTGGCTGGACCACTCTCACATCTCATAGCACTCTCCTTTGAAAACCAAGTCATCCTTGAAATTTGGAAAATTGCAAGCGTAACCCCAATTCCCAAAAAGAAAAATCCTACCACTTCAGATTTCCGTCCCATCTCTGTATTATCTGTTTTCTCCAAGGTTCTCGAGCAATACGTCATCGATTCTATCAAGCCTGCACTTATAGAGGCCTATGATACAAATCAATTTGGCTTTCGACCCAGATACTCTACCATACATGCCAATATTCGAATTGTGGAATATGTAACATCTTGCTTAGACGATATGCAAACTTGTGGATCTGTTCTTCTCTCGTTCGACATGGCAAAAGCATTTGATCGTGTCACGCATTCAAGCCTGCTACAATCGCTAATTGACGCGAAAATGCCAATAGACTTTCTCCTGTGGTGCTGTAATTTTTTACAAAATCGAATGCAATACGTTAAAATTAAAAATCGTTTCAGCTCTACTGTTGCAGTACCTTCTGGCATCCCGCAAAGTGGAAAACTGTCACCATTCCTCTTTTGCATACATATGAGTTCATTGGTACCATTTACTCAATTTTCTGTTATGTCTAAATATGCAGATGACGTTGTTGTTATGTTCCCAGTCACTGACCCCAGCACCATTGAAGCAACTATAAGAAGTGAAGTTAGCAATGTTGAGAATTGGTGTACCTTGCATGGTTTAACTCTCAATACAGGAAAGACTCAATGCATGTACGTTAAGAAGAGATCCATGTCTTTATCTCCAACGAACATCGTTTTTGAAAACCAGCTAAAGATTCTGGGAGTCATCTACAGAGCGAACTTTTCATGGGATGCATTTGTCGACATATTATGCAGACGTGCTAGTCAAAAGCTCTTTATCATAAAGTGCCTAAAGTATTCATTGTCGAAAACTGAGTTATTACTCGTCTACAACGCTGTAATTTTGTCTACCCTCGAGTACAACGCTCCGCTGCTTATTGGCTTAAATCAGAAAAATTCCGAAAAACTCGAAAGAGTGCGCAAACGTTGCCATCGCATTATTTGCGGTTCTGATTGTGATTGCGATAAATTTACACCCCTGACAACGAGACTGGAAACACAAGCACTGAAACTTTTTAGAGACATTTTACATCCTGAGAATCTTCTTCACCATCTTGTCCCAGCGAATTTGACTCAATCTCGTCTGTCCCATCAGCTTGTGATACCTTACTCTCGAACTCACTTTCGCCGCTCATCTTTCATACCGACGTGTGCCATTTTGTACAACAGCATGACTTAGTGTTTGCTATTGACTTAGATTTTCTTTCTTCGATAATTTGATAAATTACCATGTTCCTTGTTATCAGCGCACCTTAATTCTGCGAAAAGAATTGTATTTATACCGAATGTACCACTTCCGATATGCATGATTTTCATTACAAATATAAAGCATACTACTACTACTACTACTACTAATGTTGGATTGATTGTTGGGAATCCTGATTGACTTCAAGCTATGCTGGATGATTGTGGTCTTGTGCCTAGTGATTATAGCCTGAATCTTAGCATCATCAAGGCAGAAGCTTTGTGGATTTCTGTGAGACCTCAATAGGTACAAGTGACAACTGGTGGAGCACCACTACGTGAGACAAATCACTTTTATCAGTCGGGAGCTATTTTCAAAAATCGAGATGAAAAGGATGCAACCATTTAAGCCTGAATAAACATCTGAAGCCGCAAAGTTGGAAAGCTCTATCCAATGCTGAAAGACAAGCATGCACCGGACAAACTCAATATCTTTTATCAGCCTATTTTAACCAGCAATGTCGCAGCTAGAGCACATACACGTCGGAGTTAGGACGGACGCATTGTTTTCTGCTATCACGTAATAGCGCACCCTAAACTTCCAAGTTGATGCGCCTCATGCAGGCGTTACTCTTTAAACTTTTAATAGATTTATCAAGTCTCACCAGATGTTATGTAAAAAACAAATTTAAGGTCTCCTTCAAAATATAGATCGACTAAATTGCTTCATATTGATTGGAAATGAACCTCATTCCCGAGTTGTTTATACTATTTGAAATGTATAAATCATTCGCTACATTTTATGCTTCCTGGGATAATGAATTGCTACATATACGTGCTCACAGCAAGGTCGTAGGTTTGCTTTGTATCTAAATGTTCGTAGATTAATTAACCTATACTTTTTATTAAGACATTGCTCGGTAATGTACATCCGTTTTGAAGGTGAAGAAAAAGGAGACAGGAAATACAGAAACATGAGGTCGCATGAGTTGACATCAATGCTGAATCTGCATTCATTTATAAAGCTTTCCATTGCCAATTCTGTCATTGAATAATACGTTTGAGTTCATGCAGTCAATCACAAGTATGTTTTTAGGGAATTTGGATTTAGATTTACGAAATCTGGGTCAAAAGAGATGACAACTAATTGCCTATGCAGATACTATTTAGGAAGAGCCAATCAATGCAAGAGAAATATCAAATGTTCGATTCTATCTTCATTTCAACAAATAAATAATTTAAACCGATGAGACAGAAGTTTATGGGTTTCGGTCACCATACAGTAATGTCAATATCAGAAGTTTTCTAACAATGTGCAAAATAATACAGAGCGCTGTTAGAGTATGGACAAATTATTTTAGGTACGCGCCGGATAATACCTAGTACAGAAAGTAACAAGTTCACCTGTATTTGATGGAACTGAAACCAGTGGCCATCTTGACTGTCAATTCCAACTAATATTACAATGAGGTATTCTATGACGCTGGATTCCTATTTTCGTGTGATGTTTTTTGCAGACTGACTCAATATCGCGTTCCCTGTTATGAAACAACCTTCTTTCTTTCATACTTCTCATCTACCGCGTGGCTTTTTAATGTGATTTCACGTCTCTTAGAGATCATAAAGATTACAGAGTGCCAGTTCGACTGGGCATAGAATAGAAGATGTCCTCAGACTTGAACAAATTAAACACGAAAAATCCCTGGCAGCCGTAGACGCTGAGTTTCGCCCCGCAAGGGCTCGTCAGGACAGCTCGGAAGGCGAAGTGGCACTCTGCCAAGGAATCTTTGTACTTAATTTGTTAAAGTCTGAGGAAATCTTTCTATTCTCTAAAAGAGTTCGTCTTACTTTTTCACTTCATATTTTAAGAAGCAACTTTGCAGTTGGAGGAAGTCTGATGCATAAACAGCAAACATAAATTTTACAGTTCATATATGAACAATGTACATTGTAGATGAAATAATATTCAATCGAAATAAATGAACTAAGTTAACGGTTATAATGCTGCAGCACATTTGGCGTATCTGATTCATTGATTGGTCAGACACAGCATCATCATAACACTTACATTTAGTTTGCTATATCCCTTAATTTAAAGCTGAAACATCAGAATATGAGAATCTCATATTGGATGTCAATTATTTCACAAACTAGGAGGAGCAAAAATGTCCAAATAAATGATAATTTTTGATAAATTTCCAGGCATATAAGGGCACACATTTCACACGCACAAATAAAATGATATTCATTTAAGGGAATAATGTAACCGGCATCACATCGCACTTTGCGATGCAATTCGACAAAAAAGCGATGCAGCTTTAAAAACTGCGATGCAATTCCTATCTCGCAATCACGAACTCCCATAATTTGACCCAAAATTCTGTCGCTCACGCCGTGAAGTCAACCAGTGTGTGTAGAGATGTTTGCGTGGGTTCTGTGGCAAGTACTCTGAATAATGTCCATAGGATTTCAATTTTTCTCAGGAACCAATTTGACGAGCTTCAGTCATCCAGTGTGATCAAATGCGTCAGGGTACTGGACATCACGGCATAAACTTCTGAGGATTCCTCAAATCAACTTGGTGCTGGGGAAGTGCCAAGACTCATTGACTATTTCAAAACACTAATCTTCAATCGTGGCGTTGCTTTTGAAATCGAATTTCGAAAAAACTCTACACAACACAATCATTAATTGAACCATGTCCCAATCAGCCTAAATTTTCCAAGTATATGTAGCAGGGTGACATCGACATGAAGAGACAATGTCTTCGCTGAAATCATAAGTGTCCCTTGAAGAGACTTCAACTAACAAACCTACCAACCCTGATAATATCTGTAATCACCGTTATTATCAAATAATAACCTCTTATCTCGGTTCCAAACTAATAAACAACGCACCAGCTTGTACTGAGGAACTCGCCCTCTGCCCTCGGAAAAATTAATTTAAATGACAGATCCATAGATTCCAACGAAATGAAGTTTTAACGTTGCTATCATTTCCATTTTGATATGCAACTCAGAGATATTTTGCTTTCCGCAGTCCGAAATAAATTGACTCGATGAGTTTTGTTTTAAATGGCTTGTCTCCGAACTGTTAAGGAGTGCTCTATGCGGGTCAATTCGCCTTCCTTGTTGTGTAACCAGTCTGTCACGAATCAAAGAACAGAGAATTTCGTTAAGACTTGGTTGGGTCGTTGTTATGCGACCATGAGAGGCCTGGCAATCTATCATCCGAACTGGAAACACAAGCTCAAGACCTTCAGATCTTCAAACTGGAACTGACATTCCATAGACATCCACGTGAAGTCGATGCATTTGATTAGGGCAGTCCAATTAGATCGAGAATATCGTGCTACAAAGGCTTGAGTGCAAGTAAGATGAGCAAAACATCATCTGCCTATGTTCATCGCTTGCTTTCCATGAAGGACTATCAATCAATGCTGCAATGGAAAGACCACTCCTTTGGATGACCGGTGCCATCTTCTTTAGACTGCTTTTTCTCTGACTTGCTGAAGAACGACATTTATTATTTTCCGATATCAAATTCATACTTGAAAATGTCATGATTTTCACTTCACGTATCATTGGATGTCCTATTGACAAGAGGCTAACTCTATTTCGAAGAACTTTGTAAGATAATATTTTGGTCTATTTTTAGATAATCAGTAGCTGCTTGAATTTGAGATAAAGCACGACTCCTTACATGGCGTGTCAAGTTCTGTTCTTTATAATGTCTCAAAACCGCATTGACAACTTAACTGAAAGTGCACGTATTCAATGTTCCACAGGATATCTTTTCAGATTTAGCACACTGCATCATTTCCGGACCTTTGTACCTAGTTTTCCTGAACGCAGTTAACAGGATCTAGCGAAAAAAGAGAATGCACATTTTAAGTTCGAGCTTTTTATAAAACTCTTTTGTCTAGTCTTTGCCATTGAAAAGCAGCAAACACTTATCATAGAGATTCGGAAGACGGGGTCAAGCTGTAGATGTATACGTATGTCACATGAGGTTTTTGATTATATTAATATTGAAGACACCGTGCATTTTCAGACATTTTTGTTGCCGTTATTATACAAAGAAAAAGAAGGTTGAGTGAAGCATACTTTCATGAGGTAGTTTTCCTTCGCATAACTGTTCTTGCGTTGACTGTAACAATTCAGTGATACATCCAACATAGAAGTCATAAATGCTGTAACACGAGACCTAAAAATCGTGTAGTATCAATGATCTTTGCTTAAACCTGTCACAATCAAGTGCTTGATTGCAAGGATTTCTTTGATAAAGAAACCTTGAACCGTCGCACTCATCTCTACATGCATGTTGCGCATTATTGCGATTCTCTGGAAGTGCCATCTACATTTATGCCGCAATTTAATTATGAAAGGCGTCTTTTCCATCGTATATCAGCACTGATTTTCCTGATATTAAGTTTAACTTTATTTGCAAAATCTTCCCTTGATCACTCATTCATGTCTTGTCAATGAAAGCAATCTACCTACTTTAAATATCCTACATATACATATAGCCTTTTGTTATTCCACATTGCTCACTGTTATTATTCGCGCGAAACGCATCTATTACAGTAGACTCCGCTTAAACGGGAAATCCGCTTAATTGATAGGATAGGTCTGGAAACCAATGCTCGTAATGTAAAATACATCGGATAATCGGGATGTGACTCCGCTTTATCGGGACAAAAATTTTCACTTTCATAAAAATAATTCGATTAGAATCGACGAGATCATTTGACAATGATTTGAAAATAGATTAACCATTATAATAATTATCAGGCGTTGTTTGTTGTCGTCGCATGAAGGTCACGCGCATTGTCCGTGGTAAGCGTAAGCATTGAGAAACTTTAGGGAAGGACAGAGCAATGCATTGATTGGAGCTCGGTCTCATAGTGAGTGCGTGCGAAGCAATGTTGAAAGATACAAAACTCGATGAAAGAAGGTGCAGTCATAGCAAATCGAAAGTCGATAGCACTTTTACGCCATAACACCAATTAGCTTACTTTCACTGCATTATTTCTCAGCATGCTTTCGAATTGACGATCTCGCATAACGATATGGCAACAAAGCGAAAAGACCTGAGCCTGACGGATAAAATCAAGTTGCTTCGAGAATTGCAATCTACACCAGGAATGACTCAAGTTGCGGTGGCTCAAAAATTTGGCGTATCAACTTCTCAAGTGTCAAGGCTGGTTTAACAGAAGGAGTCTCTACTCAAAGCTCATGAAAGTGGAGATTGTCGACAACAGAAACGCGTCCGGCTGGGGAAAGATGCAATGGTGGATAAAGCTTTGTTGCTGTGGTTGCATCAGAAAACAAGCCAAGGATCGCGTATTAGTGGTCCCATTTTGAAAGAAAAGGCAATGGAAATTGCTACCACTAAGGGAGTTGAATTTTCTCCGTCGGATGGCTGGTTAGATCGTTGGAAAAAAGGCACAATGTGGTGTACAAAAGACAATACGGTGAAAAGCTCTCCGCTGATGGCACTGGTGCGTCCACGTGGATTGAAGACAGTCTCCCCAGCATTCTTGAATCCTTCCATAAAGACGATATTTTTAATGCTGACGAAACGGGACTATATTTCCGTGCTTACCCCGATAGAGGACATTGCTTAAAGAACGACACGCTTTCAGGTGGAAAG
Source organism: Prostheceraeus crozeri (assembly GCA_907163375.1). NCBI lineage: Eukaryota > Metazoa > Platyhelminthes > Polycladida > Euryleptidae > Prostheceraeus > Prostheceraeus crozeri. The sequence continues at coordinate 272,042 of CAJQUW010011313.1, read as the reverse complement.
GCTGCCAAAGACAGGATTACGGTGCTCCTTTGTGCGAATATGACGGGCACGGAGAAGCTGCCCATACTTGTGATCGGCGAGAGTAAGCAACCGCGATCATTTCCAAAAGATCGGTCTAAATTGCCGATCGAGTATGACCATTCATACAATGCGTGGATGACCTCCGACATTTTCCGACGTTGGCTTCTTCGATGGGATAAACGACTGTCTGCATCGAAGCGGAAAATCTGTTTGCTGATCGAAAGCTGTTCCGCTCATCCGGCTGATGTTGATTTGTCGAACATCACAGTCCGCTTTCTACCGCCGAATACAACATGTCTTATTCAACCAATGAATCAGGGCGTTATAAAGAACTGGAAAGGGCACTACCGATCAATGCTCAATTCCCGCATCATCGTCGAACTTGATGTCGACCCGAACCGAACCGCCTTGCAATGGATGTTACAAAAAAGATCAGTGTACTAGATGCCCTCCACATTTCGAAATCGTCATGGGACGAAGTTCTTCCGAAAACTATTACCGATTGCTTCCGCAAAGCTTGGATTCGTACGCAGCTAACTGAATCGTCGGGGACCAAGTCTTGCTTAGAAGATGTCGACTTGCCTCACAACATGACGGCAAATGAGTTTGATGAGTTTGTCCTCATTGACGTTGGTGTGGAAACAAGTGGTGAATTAACGAACGAAGAACTTCTAGAGGCTGTCACTGAAAATAATTCAGCAACAACGGCTCAGGAATCGATGGAAGTCGACGACGACGAGCCTCCACTATCTACCAAACAGCTGCTGGACTTTGTCGGTCTTTTTCGAAAATACGTTCAGCAACAAGGAATCGCTCCTGCTGAGGCCATCTCGTTCCGTTCCGTGGAGGCGTCCGTTCACAACGAGATTGCGTCACGTGCAAAACAGCAAACACTAGATGACTTTCTCAACAACGACAAGTAAGAAGATAAACTTGACTGTTTTCACGTTCATTATACTTTTGTAATTGATACAGTTTTGTTTTGAGCACTCGTTTGATTGTTTTCATGTTCATTATACTTTTGTAATTGATACAGATTTGTTTTGAGCACTCGTTTTTGGTCCTATTTTTGAACATCGGGTTGTTTTAGAGTAATTCAATTCCAACTTCGGTTAATCGGGAAATCCGCTTAAACGGGACAGATCGGCTTCTCCCGGCGTGTCCCGATTAAGCGGATTCTACTGTATTTCAAATGAACGACTAAGACAAACCAGGACCAGACCTTGGAACAAACATTTGTGAATTTGCATGTAAAATGCATTCTATGAAATTAATTGTAATTAAATAGTTTATGAGTGTTTGTAATTGTGTTTCAAAAGTTCTGGACAAAAGCCGCCTGTATTTTGACACAAAAGATTGTATTTGCATTTGTGTGTTACCTTTCAAAAAATGCATTTGTTCTAGGTCTGACATAATTTTCATTCCAAAGCATCCTTCACCTTTCGACGAGGAAATATGCACGCACACCCTTATGTAACACGAACGAAAGAAGCATTACATCTAAGGCGTCTCCTTGTGTATTCAGTCATCGAATTAACAGCACATCATTGTATTACCCGAACAAAATCAAACCTAAGTTATCCACAAAACACATTATCATATTAATATTCTAAAAGCTAACATCAGAACTTTATTCCGAAGAGCATCAAGATAAAAAAACTAGCTATTTATGTTTACAATAGTGAGAACATATGTTGCTAATATCGTCCATAATACGCCCGGAATTGGTGGCATGGTTGTGTCAAATTCCTTACTGAAAAGTTGTGTATCTGCAAGAATATCAAGGCCGTAAATTTTCCAGTGAAGTCCCATGAGGTGTATGCGCTTCTTTCGTGTCGCGTACCTCGAATCTATTCAACCGCATTTACGCATTTTGTCACACGATTCAAAGCGGAAACTTATCACGAGAGGAAATCGCTGAAAATGTGTTCTGCTTTTGATATTACTTGTGGAGTTCATCGGACTGAATACTTATGAGAAGCAAAACTTCATACAGGTTTCATGTTTCACGGGATATTTGATAAATGAAAGAATCCACTGTCTGGCTTTTTATTAGAGCAGAGAATGTCACATCATGATTGCTTTAAAGTGCGCTGACGGTTATCACCACAATATACTTTACCCTGGAGAAAACTCTTATTATGTGCAACCATGATGATTATCAAAATTTGCTTTTCCTTGAACAGAGCTGCCGAGAAAATGCGATAGATGCTCCATCCAAGCAAAAACAAGAACGTTAAAATAATTGTCAGAATAGGCGATGCATCCCGCTTTTCAGTTTTACAGATTATGCCAGCAGAAATCGTTTTCACCTACGAAAATTATGATACTTTACGCTCTGGGACATTCAAATAGAGTTTAATACACAGTAAGAGAACTATGCAGATGAGAAAACACGTTGTGCCTATGGGAAAACAAGACTGGATGATTTCAAGAAGAATGTGCTATGGTTTGACCACTAGGAAAATTTGCTGAAATCTTTTCTTTCTCCATGGGTTTGAAAAAAATTAGTGGATATCATTTACCATAAAATCTGTTTGCAGGAGGTCATTAAATCACATATTCTGTGGCTTTTCAGATCAAAATTAAAATCTTCTATCGAGCCTTTTTGAATAAACTGCAATTTTCAAAATAGAAGCTGGTGAAAAATATGAAAGTTAGTGATAAATCAAAAAAAGAGGTAAATATGAAGTCACCATGAAATCATTTTTCAAGACAATTTTCCATCAAATTCTGAGATTTTTTAAATCAAAATTGAAATTTTCTATCGAGCGGTATCTGAATAAACTTCTTGTGAGTGGAGTCCCTTCTAGTTCTTCTATGAACCGGAAGAATAACGATAGCAATAACCCTAATGAAGTGGATCTGGTGGAATTACGGCTCACAGGCATTTCTCTTCAGAACTGCCTTGTTATTTTTCAAGTCTTCAAAATGCAATTTCTGCTAATTTTCAGTTGATTTCTGATGCACCTCTAAACTTATTCATGAGAAGTCTCTATCAATTAAGCGTCACTGACATCGAAATTCAGCTACACAGTGGCTTTACGACGATAAATTCCAGAATAATGGCATTGTCTTAGGTGTGTATTTGCATCAAAACTAACATCTACGAATTGATGCGAATGCTCAGATCAACAGATGGGACATTCAGAATTTTTGATTTGAATCAAGCCAAAGACAATTTCAAAATTCGTTAAAAGCAGAATACGCTCTTGATGTAATGGGTATGGATGTTGCAGTGTAGGTCAAGGGTTTTCAGATTTCGACACTCATCTAAATCTTCATTGTGCTTCACAAATTAAATATATTTGGTTCTCCCTCTTCACTGGGAGTCAAACACGGAATATCGAAACTTAAAATCTAGAAAAATATGACAGCAAGGTGCATCAAAATCAAGAAATAACACATGCATGCATTTAGCGCATTAAGACGGATTGATATCGCGATGTACATATATCACGTACATCATGTACAGTATCTGAGCATATAATAGTTTAACGTCACTACTCCACACTACTGGGGGCTCCCCCATTTGGCATCACTACTAGATGACACAGACTTTAATCTTGAGCGTTGTGATCTTTTAGTTCGGATGCCCTTCCAGACGACTTCCAATGACATCTTCGGTGCTCGACCTCTGGACCAGAAGCCAAGCACTTAACTACTGTGCCACGGAGACCATCACGGTGCCACGGAGCATATGCGATGAACAATTATGGAGAGCGCATATTCCAAGAAATTCGATGACGAAGTGACACCAATTCTATAGCGTGTGACGTGTAGTCAACGATCCAGAAGCAAAAAACACTCAAACAGAATGAACCGTAGATGCACTATCTCAGAGAATTTGGATGTGAAAACTTAATCTAGATCGTTATCAAGCCGTCGCGTTATCCGTGGGATCACTTTGCAACAATTCCTTTTGTGGCTCCAAACTGATAATATAGGATGATGAATGCTAAGTACTTTGTGAATGCTCTTTCGAGCTAAGAAGTCATATCAGTCTCAGCTTATTTTCATTATGAGCCTACAGTCATATATTTATTTAAAAATGTGTGCACTGTGCTATGGATTCCCAACCAATTACACAAACCAAGACAAAGAGCGCTCTATTAAATATGGATCACCTTCTTCGGGTATGCACGGCAAATCACGTTCCCTTTCGTCGGGTATACAAAAATGAATCTACACGGCAGAAACTGAGGTGGTTGCTAAAGCCACCTTTATAATCAACAGATTATGTCTGACGCTGCACTGATTCGAAATTGCGAGTAAAATTCATTTGTTATATTTCACAATTCGGTGTTTGTGTCACCTCATTGGGTTGGCATAAATCAAATTTGAAAAAAACGAAGTGACTATAAACGGATATTCTTCATCAAGACTTAACAATCCGCCAGGACATTCATTTAAGGAGGACAATGATGAGGACATGAAGCGGTAAGTGAGAACACAATGCCAGTACTTGCGTAGATTCGAGGCTGTTATGGAATAGAGTGCGGGATCAGATCTTTCAATAATTGAGTCGAACCCTTTACCCGACATGCACGGCATTCAATAGCATTTAGCTTGTCTACCATCATTTGCCGAAGCAGAATACAAATGGAGGCATGATTTTTGTTACCGTCATGTCTTTTACTACTTGATATAGCTACTGATTCCGAAAATTATTCAAAACGTTAGCTTGGTAGCACAAATTAGAATTTAATTTCATGAATGTGCATGTTATCATGAATAATTTGGACTTGCTTTTAACAAAGCATTGCTGCTGAATAAAATAGAAAACATATTTTCTGAGGAAAAGCGCAATGCTGCATAGAGATAGCTACATATTGCTAAGACTAACATATAAATGGTGAAGTCAACAGTAAAATCAGACTCATTCATCGACACAGACTGATGTAAATCATAAATAGCTCATTCACACTGATAAATCAGTCTCTCTGAATGTGCGTCCGGCGATATTGCTGTTTTTATCATTTTCTTACTTTTATCGATTCGTTTGTATTGAAATTTGATTATCCTCAAGTCTTAGCGAATTGAAATTCAATCCACTTGATTATCATCCGAGTAAATAAACATATGAGAGCTCATTAAACGTCTTGATTCAACAAGGCTCTTCTTAGCATATTTGATTGTTGCTCTTACCTACGCCAGTTTTGAAGTGATTGTCAAACGACTTGAGGCTATCCCGAAACGTTTGAAGCAAATATTTTTGCAACAGCAAGAGGACAATCATTATCCCGATCCTTGTCGAATCGAATCGAATATAAAAGGCAGTTTAGGCGTCAGTGGATGAGGAGACAGTCTTCGTATAATTACAAGCACAAGTAGACCTGAATCTTCTCCTTATTTTGTGATAACTAGTTCAACATGTTATTACGTTTGTACTCTGAGCAAAAATTCATCTAAGTACAAAAGAGAAATGAAGTGGGACATGAACACGGATAATTCTATGTTTCTCGGTGCCAGTGGAATTTGAGAACTGTCACGTTGTCTCTTTGGGAAAGTGGAATTTTTGAAAACGCAAAGATAATGTCGGCGCCATGGCTACATAGTTCATGGTTAAAACACATTCCCATCAACAATGAAACAGATAATTATAATGGAATATTATCGAGAATTCCACACTTTCTTCATCAATGGAGAATTTAGAAGCATCTCAAATGAAAGACAAGAAGCAACTCATAATAGTTATTGAGACTCTCGTCTTCAATATCAGTTAGCGACTGCCTCTTCCCGCACTCAATCTATTATTCCTCATAAGAATGGCATGTCGTAAGTCTTACTTACAGTTTGACTTACTGTCTACTTGCAATTACTTACAATTAATTTACACATATGCTCCATTGTAAAGATATGAAAACTGTCTCAGGACTTGAGCAGTTTTAGCACAATATTCCTTGGCAGGCGCAAATAACGCGTTTCACTGTTTACTATACAATGTCTAGTCAGTACGACTCGTTAAGTCTGAATGTTGACAAAATTATCGTACTTATCCTTGTTGAGTTACAGCGGCGACCATTCGATCGACGCATGGAGTACACCCACCCTTGTCAATATTGATGCTCAACATCCTGGATATATTTCAATCTTCTATCAGGCAGCTTCTCTGGATTTCTTTTTTGAGAAAAAATTTGCATGCAACCTAATCTAATATCGGTAAATTTTCGACTATTCGCGGACGGTTTGGTGCGATCTTCGTGACTTCAACAATGGCGTTGGGCAATGCAATATCTCAAGCACTGGAGAAGTTATGCACTTGACATAATCACAAAATTTCCCTACCATTTTGTAAGATTTCATGCATGTAACGTTTGTCCGCTTTAAGTAATTATGCATTCTCTTAATTTTAATTACTCAATTATATAAATTTCAAGTAGTACTCTAATGGAAAGCACTATGATTCCAGACTATGAGCCAACTATTCTTAAATCAAAATCTTAATCTAAGCGAAGCACATCTTACTTAAGCATCCAAACTTGAACAGAATGACAGTACTTGCATACACGTTCGATATCTATTTAGTTTATTGTTACAATAAATGCCATGCTGGTATAGTAGGGTTGCATTTTGGGCTGCATAGTAGAGCTATATAGACTTCGGACAACTGTTCATGTTTTTATTAAGTTTCAAGGAATAACGATGTATCTTGTGACAAAGTTTAGCAGCATTTCGCACAAGTGCACTACAACGTAGCTACAAGCTTACCCTGACAGTTTAGTAGAATAACATTTCAGTTATCGAAATCGGCGAAACCGAAACCCAACGAAGCTGTCATAAGAATATACAGGGTAATATGCAGCAGCCAGAATGGTTGAACAAACTAATGGAGTGTAGAACAGGTGTTCACAGCGATTTCTCCTCCTGATCCTGAATTAGCTGTAGGGCTGACCATAAAGGTGCTAGCGTAAAGATCACTCGACCCAGGTATCCACAAAACGCGATCAATTTAAGCGCATGCAGTTGTATACGGTTAAATGTTAAAATCAGTGGCCATTTTTTGCATTTATATGCCGAGATGAACAGGTACTAATATAAACAGTCACTGCCTCAATCGACAGTAATTTAAATATACATGTAGCTTCCAGCGTCCGAACTGCCAAAGAGTATTTCGGACATCAAATGTTCTCGAACTGCATTTCTCAAAAATAGACATTTAACAATCTGTTGGAAAATGCAGACCAGGTAGACAGTGCTCGCTTGCCAGCTGCGAAATGCCCAGAATTTGTTGCTTGGTTGAATCGCTTTCCAATGTCATCATTAGGCACTCATCTAGAGGATAATGCATTCAGGATAGCGATTGCCCGAAGAATTGGCTCCGTTGTATGCGTTTTATACAAGTGTCGGTGTGGAGGCATGGTCGACTGTTTGGATCAAAATTCCTTGCTCTGCCGCTACAACTCCGTCAGAGCCCCAAGACATTCCAAAGTCAACTATATACTATTTCGCCGAGCTCTCATTTCTGTAGGGATCCCGTCAGTTCTCGAGCCCGCCGGCCTGAGTCGATGTGATGATGAGAGGCCTGACGGGATGACCACATTCACACAAGGATGCGGCAAGCCGATAGTTTGGGATTGTACTTATATGGAGAATTTTGTGTCATCCAATGATATCAACTCATCATTGGAGACCGGTTCTAAAGCTGCTTCCGTAGAAACATCAACACGCCGCAAATACTCAGAATTGAGTGGTCAATAGGAATTTGAGCCAGCTGTGTCCATGGAAACGTCAGCGTTTGCGGCAACTGCACCAATTTTTTATTTAATACAACGGCAGCCGTATATCAGAGTATACAGGGGATCATAGAGAAACTTTTTGGCTATAGCAGCGAATCGACATCGCAATTGCCCGGGGAAAAGCCCTGAATGTTAGCCTAGCCGGTACCAAAGCAGCATCTTAATTTTTACTTCATTCCTGATTGCTATGATTGGGTTTTTTAATTAAATGTAATCAGCTAATACTTTGTTCATGAATAAAATTGTCATGCTTCTACCGTATTAATGGCGTGTAAAAAAAGTCGCGCCAGTCATGAACATGGGGAAGACCCCGTGACGTCTACTCATACGTAATAACAATACGATCAAGTTGATATTTTATGAAGACTTGACAGAATAGAGGAATAAATTTCCATATAATCATTCATGGAAAGCGCAAAGCAGCCATCTTACTTTAATTCAAATAAGTGGAGTAATGATAACCATTTAAATTATCATAAGCGATTAGAAAAAGCGCACGCATTGTAAACTTTTTGCTGAAATAAGTTTTAAGGATCATTGTTTATTTAATTATTTTATATGAATTATGATAACAAGTGGGAAAATGATTGTTGCTTATCAAATCATTTTTGTATTAGTCAGTATTGTTTTCTCTAAGAATTTGTCGAAGTTTAATGCAAGGCATCATTATTTTGTTACAGAGATGGAACTCCTCACTGACAGTAATTCAGAGCTCTGACTATCTACAATCTACTGACAATTTAAATAAGGAAGAAATACGACATATTCATGAACTCTTCTCACCTAAGCAACTTAGACAAGTGAAGCATAAATGCTAATTTCATGCCGAATGGACAGGTAAACTTTATTTCTCAACTTGTCTGAACTTGAACATCATTAAAATGTAGAGCGAGGATTTGAATATTTCTGTATCATCATTCCGATATTCCTGTTGGCAATAAAAAGACATTCCACGATAATGATAAGGGCGATGCCTCCCCCGTTGTGATGAGCGTGACAGAAGAATCGACAGAAATCCCTGCCAAGTCCCAAGGAAGAAAGGAAAACTAAAAACATGTATCGGCAGGCAGAATACGGGATATTGTCAATGGTTGGTTGGCGGTAAAAATTACGACGGTTATCAAAATAACAAAACAAAATATACACTTCAATGATGCCAGGTGCACACACAGCTCTCACACTTAAGATACTGGCAAGTTGCTTTAATGATTTTGAACAAAATACTCTTGCACATGTGTATGAAGACCTTGAGATACTATTGGACTTCTATGTTAAAGCATGCGCTGGAGGCGCATAGTACTATTAAAAATTACTAAGTAATCCATTCCGCACGTAAACAATGCTGCAGTGCATGTAGTATGTCTACTGACATGGCTAGAAAACATTGTTTAACTGAGTATGAACTCCTTAAAACTGAACATTCGCAGATATCACAATTTTGTTAGTCAGCTATTAAAACGTTCCTACAACGCAAGAAAGACGATCTATTCGCTATCTTAAGAGTCATGACGCTTCCTTTTTCAATGTGATAAATACACTTGACTTCTGTCTTAAGTCACATATTTTGCAGAGCTGATGATGCACTATTTCAGATAATGAATTTTGCTTCTAGCAGCAACACCCCTTGCAACAATTGCTCTTCAATTATTTGATGCCCTTGCAAATAGTGAATTATTCATTCTCCAACAGGCTACAAGGAAGCAAAAATGAAAAAAAGCAAGTATGAAAAAGCAGTAAACACATCCTAGCAAGGCATTTGAACAGCTTTGGATTGGTGCTTAGAGACAGATGAGGCGAGGACAGCGAAGAAGAGTATTAGTACTCGTAATTACTTGTGTACATGCTGTAACTATCTATGACTTTGACTTGATGTTCTGTGTTTATGCATCAGTGAAATCTAAATTGAGGATACATTACCTTTCAAATGACAGCCTAAATCGTCGAGGCGTAGAGATTATTTGGAATTGGAATTGTAAGAACGCTTTTCATAGAAAAATTGCATTTGAAAAATCGGTTGACAAACATACTTACTCAGTAACAATGAAGATACATTACCTTTCAAATGACAGCCGCGCTACGCGCCGACGATTTAGGCTGATCATTTGAATGGTTATATATGCACTGTTACTGAACCTATAATCTATGACATCAAAAATCTAAGGTTTTGATCTGTGAAAGACTCAAATCAATGGCTATTTTCTACATAGCCCATGCAGATGAGCCAATTTCACTGAGAATGTGATGAGCAGTGAGATGTTCTTACCTCAATGATTACACAGCAAATTAGACGGCCTTAATTCTGCAATTAAGGACGTTTAATTTGGAATAGGAGATACACAAACGTCTTTCATAGAAAAATTACAGTTGAAATATCGGCTGACAAACCTACTTACTCAGCAATAATCTAGTCAAGTACCTATGATTGGGCTGCTAACAGCTTTGAATTTGAAAATATAAATTTATGATCCGGCTATTGAAATGGTTGCTGTTGTTGTCATACGCAATGAGCTTGACAAGTAATCACAGTATTATATGATTTTTAGAGAATTGTAGATTCTTTTACTGTTATTATGGCATATCATGTTGATATAGATGCTCTTTTGTAAACGCACAAATCAAACAACAGTGCTGATATCTACTCAATATCCATTTCAGATTGGGATAAGATCGATCAATAACGAGAGAGTCATTGAATGGTTGGATTCTAAGCATTTTCTCATTGGACTATGACAGTGATCCTTTTATGATTATAAGACACTTTAATTATAAGACGTTTAACATCCGCAACCACAGAATTAGATTGTCTAATCTCATCACTTTGCTAGAAGTGCAAACTCATTCAAACAGATGGCACATGCAGGAACTTAATAAGTGGGCAAAAAGAAATTTTTAATACCTTGCAGAGATAGAAAAACAGTCGTGGGTCGCTTGCGGATTGCTCTGAATTCCTTCAAAATGCTCCGATCGCCACGACTCCTTCAGATTCGAAGAATTCAGATCATTGCGCAAAAGTTTTCTCGATAATGTTGGGCCCTCCGATCATTTTAAAAAAAGTTAGCAGGCGCATGAAAAAACTTCTCTGTAGAACTTGACATCGTCTGTCTCTTTGCTGTGTGATCCGGTTGATAACAGTCACTGAAACTTTGCACAATTTGGCGTGTTTAATGTTGAACTGGTTGCTCATTGTTCGATTGCTATGGTATTATGTCAGCAGATTGTGCCATTTCATAGGCATTACATGTTCCAATGCTTCCTTTCTAGTCAAACAGAAGAAGAGACGACCTGTCTAATTCTGTGTCCGCAACATATTTGTGAAGAAGTCAAATAATCACTCAAAAAGTGAGCATTTCCAATCATGTCAGAAAAGAAAAATCTGTCACTGTAGTATTTGATAAGAGAGATAAGATAGATAAGATATAAGATAAGAGAATAATAAGATAATAATAATAATATATAATAAGATATATATAAGATAAGAGAGAGAGATAAGATCTGTCACTGTAGTATTTGATAAGAGCTGCTTGTCCGAAACTTGAAATACATTGAATTCATAATTTCTTCACTTTTAATGCAGCCAAGTGCATCTTTCAATGAATATACCGAAACATAATTTTATCACTTGAATGAATCATTTTTAACTTCAGAAACAGGATTTCCTCAGACAGCTAAATAATCAAAGATAATCTTGCTTCTCCTCAATCAGCCTGAAAACTGCAAATGATACACAGTTCTCGAAAACATGATGACGGAATTCGATGGACGAGGGAATAATTGCTGAAAAATGTTGAAGATGTTAAGAATTCCTAACTTTAGATTGAGAAATATTCAGATGCACCGAAACTCTATCCTTTGTACAGAGACAGAATACCATGTTGAGCTCCTTACGTTCTTCGAGGATGTAAATTCAGTTCATAATGCGTCTGTCACAAGTCGAACACGAACTTGGAGTTCTGAACAAGGCTTTTTTTTCTACACGGGGAAACGAAGTTATGTGTGCAAAAAATCCGTCTATTCTGTTAGAAAATTTATTGCCATACTTGAGCAAGAGGCATTCATCAAACTGTCATTCATATTGCACTAATACAGACAGTGCTATTGGGAACTGACGCATTAAGGGACAGGTTTCTGTTATAAAATGGAGAATTCGCGGAGCTAATTTTCAATTTTAAACATCAAAATTTAAAAAACATATAATTGAATAATTCCAAAAAATTTAATCTACTGATTTGTTAAGCAAAACTGAACATAAATGCTCTTGAAGAATCGAATGGCAATCATTTCCATAAATATCCAAACCTACACATGTACCCAAAAAAGCAACAGGTTCGCTTACATTATCAGTTGAGTATAAGGTACTGAGCATGTGCACAGCACAACATAAAAGTAACGATTTTCGAGCAGCTATTACACATCACAAGACAGCATATGTTCGAATCATTAAGTAAAATTTGATTAAACAGATTAACTATAAAATCACTCTATATTTTGTTATCTTATATTCTGTTGGTAAAACACAAAAACAGAAGATACAGTAACAATAATAAATAATTGCATTAGCAGCTTGCAATCAAATTGCATACACACTTCGTCTCATCTATGTCACATGCGTAGTTTATAATTCCAAATAAAATTATTTGAATTGTGCACTGATAACAAAAACGAGAATAGCTATAAAAGGAGCGGTACTTCCATTCTCCCAGCCCACACATTTTCAGAATTTTCTCGCTCCTAATTTAGTGTAGTCTCATTTCATGACCACCTTCGCAAAAGCGTGTGAAAAATTCCTCTGTTATGGAGAAAATTTACAACACTTGCTTTGTCGCTCACTGTAGACAACAACTCCACGAAGTTCATGATCACAACTGTAACTGAAATTTGCCTTCGAATCTTATATTCAAGTTAGTATCCAGGGGACCAACCATTCATGCCAAGGTTCAAGTAAAACGTCTCAGTGCTGTTTGTGCTATCCTTCTATGACAGTACAAGCCTATCCTAACCCTATGTGACCAAGTTCGATGAAATTTGGTGAAATCGGAAAAATTAAAATATGTGGGGGGGGAGGGAGAATAGAAGTTCTTACCAAAAGAGCGATAGAGCTCCGGTATTTTCATTGATACATTAATGCAACACAAAATGTTCAGGATTATTTAAATTGGACTATTTCGAATGACAGGATTTTGAATGCTTTCAAGATGTATTTCTTGGATCATACTGTGCCTCTTTGTGTACGTTTGTGATTTATATTTTTCGTCTGTTTTGCATTTTTTGCTCCACAAAGTAATTGTATGACCGGCGATGCTATACGGCATGGAGATGGAAGCTATCACGAAAGGAGAGGAAAAGATGGTAGAGGTGACGGAGATGAAGATGTTGAGGTTTTCGTGCGGTTTGTCTTTGCTGGATAAGGCTAGAAATGAAGTTATCAGGAGTGTGAAGGTTGATGAGCTGGGCGCGAAGATGAATGAAGGAAGACTGCGATGGCTTGGTCACGTACAGAGACGGAATGAGAGTTATGTAGGGAAGAGAATGATGTATATATAGGTCGGGAGGAAGAGAGGAAGACCAAGAAGAAGATGGTGTGATTGGGTAGAGGACCTGAAAGCCGCCTACCAGGACGAGGAAGACGCCCAAGACCGAAAAGAGTGGAGGAGGAGACTCCGAACCGGCGACACCACATGTGTGGGATTAAAAGCCAGAAGATAAAGAAGTCTGTTTCGCATTTTTTTGGTGATTATTAACTAAAAATGCCTCATATTTTGCCACCAATGGTCAACTAAGCTTCAAATAACTTCATCTAAAAATATCAGTGACAAGTTCATCTTTGCACCATGTTGTGTCCGAGCGGCTAGCCTTCGACCTTGCGATCTTTTGGCCATGCATTTGAGGCGAAAGGATGTCGATTAGGTTGTAAGCCTTGCTGATGATCGTTCAATAAAATATTTGATGGAATTACTTCATTTTATCAGTTTTTAAAACAATATATCGGAGTTATGACTCCATTCTGGAGTTATACTAGGATAGAGACATGATAGATTCTATCCTTGCATAACTTGAGAATGGAGTCATAACTCCGAAATATTGTTTTAAAAACCAATAAAATAAAGTAACTCCATCGAATATCTAATTGAACAATCAGCAGCAAGGCTTACAACATAATCGACATCCTTTCGCATAATCATAATCAACTTATAATTCCATCAAAATGCTGCATAAGGAAAATTACGTTTTACTCGAAAGGATGTCATTAAAAATCGACAGGAAGGGTATCCGTCAGCGTTATGAAAACTGCATTTTAATATTAAATGCGAAGATTTAACTTCATAAAAAAGATTTCGTTTCATTCTCAGGTTCTATTTTGGAGAAGAAATCAAAGTAAAAGCCAATAACACGGTCCCTACGTTTAGAGCACCTAGCACTTGGTCACGAAGAGGAAGTAGAACAAGTTTTCTGGACGCGGAAGGCTCTGTCTGATTTCTTTGAACAATCAATCTTTATCGAGAGAGTTCTTAACTTTTGTTTCTTAATTGAACAATTTTAAATATCAGCAGTTGACCATTCATATTTCATATCTGCGATGAAAACTCGGAGCTAATTTCTTGATGTATTCTGATAGGCGCGTTTATAATGGATTATCGCATTTCCTCTAATAAACATCGCAACTCTCCACAAATGCCGCATACATCATCTATTGATTTAATAAAAACAGCTCATACGTCACTGGAATGACAATGATATTGAACGGTAGTGCAGTCTACATATATTATGATAAAATAAGTCACATAATCATTAGCGTCACATTCAACCTAAAACTCAACATCTATTTTTATATCGTCATCGATATACTTTAAAGCATACATCATGTCTTGCATAGGGATGATTCTTATTGGAAGAGATAATTAAAAAAACCTAGCCTATAAACTGCGTTAATGGTGGCCATCACAGTCAAGAGAGGCGCTCATGTCTCCGGTGAGCACGGAGTCATCCCATGACTCATCACGCTCAGGTTTTCTGTGAGCCCTGCCTTCAAGTGACCATGGGAAGGAAACCGCTAATACAAGTCACCACGCCTTGTCGGCAATGCAGGAAGAAGCATGCTCGATGAGTTTGCAGCTCTTATTGATGCTTCCCGCAAAGTTCAAATGCTTGTAATTAATGGTGTTATTTTGTATAGGAAAAAGACAAGTCGTTTAAAGATCATTTATAAGGTGAAGTCACAAAAGGAAAGTCACACTGAGATCTTTCGAACGGATCTCATCGGGCTGCATCAAGGTAACTGACAATGAAGCTGATGGAAAGAAAACAAGTCAAAAGTCACAAGGTTAAGGAGTGATGCTCACACAAATTCTTTTGGCTGGCAAGTTCCTGTCATTCGATTTTAAAAAATCTCACAAGTGAAAAGTCGCACACTTTAATAAACGCGGTGCTTATTGGAGGAAATAAGGCATCTTGCTTATCAACGAATTCTACAGAAAAGTTGTCAACAGTAAGGTCATTTCTCTCTTTGTGACAGAAGCGAATTTGTTCAGAAAACGAACTCTTATTGTCTTTGCTACTAATGCTGAGTGTTCCAGAAATCTGGATCTGAAAGCCCGATTTGTAGATAAATAACTATATTAAGCAAAACTAATGCAAAGATAGTTGGTTACAGTGCACTGCTTCGATTTCTGAGAAGAGATAATTGGAGCGAGCAACTGAGTTGAACGAGGCACTTCAAAGGATTTACTAACGATAAAGCAGTGCGTACTCAAGTGTAACATCACAAAGAATAATAAGTCCTATAAAATTATGAGCGATAGTTTTGATGTATTGTGAGACAGTATTAATTATAAAATCGACGGCTTGTTTGACTGCAAATTTTATTATCCATTCTTCTGAACTGTTGTCGGTTAACGAATTGGTAATAGCTCAATTATTAATGCAACTCATCTGTACTCTTATTGATGAGGAATTTGTGACAACGTGACGACATGAGAGATGGGAAATAATCTTTCCTTGGAAGTGATTGAACTTGTAAAAATGAATTCGTGAAATCAACCTCCCACTTGATGACTTACCTCTAATAGTCGGAATTCAAATTGGCCGGTCAGTAAGAGAAGACGAAACAATGTTTCTGCATCGTATTTTGAATCCTGAATGACTTGCTCCCGAAGTTGTCGACAACGTCTCTGTAATTCTGCACCTGAAAATGAAGAAAGTAAAAATCTGACAAACTATAAAGCAATATTTAGTTTCGAAGATCAGTGATTTGTCATACCGGTAATTTCTTCATACTGCAATCAGTGCGCTGACCTCCTTCCCTTCTATATTTACTTCCAACTCCTTGTTTATATTCGTTCAAGATTTATTTGTTAAATTGCTATGATCACTTTTGTCATGTTTTTTGCAAATAAACAATGAGAAGATAGTAGCTTCCCACTGTAAAAATTGTAGAAATAACAGATCAACACAGATTATTTGTGTGAGAAATTATTTATCTAAATAATTCAAACCAAAGTTAAATATCAAAAGGAAAGTGAGTAATTGAAATTCATCAATAAATACACCAAAAAATCAATCACTCGTGATGAAGAAACCTGCGAAATGATCAAAAGGAAAAACTGATTTTGTATCTGCGCCTGTCAGATTGCGTAGTGTAAGAGAATGTGAAGTTCTGTTTATTTACTATTGATATATTGATATGTATTCATTACATCAATGTCCTATCTTGCGAACGGCTGCTGGTTGTGAAACTTACGATGTGTTCATTGCTGATTTTATGTCACCTGGTGTGAATGATCCTGCGCGTTTCTTGTGCACAGTGAAGATGAATACCGTCCATAGGAACTTCTTGACTGTAAAGACCTGTCTTAAATTTACACGGGCATAGGTGCAACTTTAAATAGGAGTTGTATCGATGTTGAAGGATGTGAACTTTTCTTGCTGATGATTCCTGATATTGGATGAAATGGCAACTATTCACGTCTGTCAACATTTTTCAACTGAGAATGCAACTCAATATTTTATAATTCTATTGCAAAGACCTACTTTGCGGTGTCCAGGTTATTATGGCACACGCTTCTTATTCGTTTTGTTCTGAGTACTTAGCAAGAGTACGGAGTTTACCTATTTTAAAAGTCCTAGGTTTGAACGCGAACAAGGTATGAACCAAGGTCTCTCGGACGCAGAGCAAACACTCTACCACAAGGCACCGGTTGGGAGCTGTGTTGACATCAAGGGATGCAAATTAAGTCGCATGATGATTTCCGATTTTGGATCAATCAATCCTATTCAGGTCTGTTAGCATTTTTAAACTGTGAATAGGTTGTGTGAAGCAGCAACTGCTGCACCCAAAAGGACTTGAGTCATCAGCTGAACGCCATCCGTCACCGAGAGTTCGACACATTAAGCTCAGTATCTCTCAAGGTGGTGGGTCCGCAACAGTTCGTTGCGCCCAAGTCCTTAACACAAAGCTGCTACCGTCCTCCACCTTTGCACTCAATTTATCAATGGTAATCTTTATGCCTTCAACACCGGCTTTCGCAAGAAACTTCCTCACCGATGGAGCAACGAGATCGCTGCATCCCACTTCAAAGGGCATGAGCTCACACTTTCACCCTTGCTTCCGAATCCCTTCGCGAGGTTCTTCATATCTTTCCACTTATGGGCATCCTTAAAGTTCTCTTACCATGGAACGGTTAGTTCGCCCATTATCATTATTTTCCCTACCGCGTCGATCAACATTAGATTAGGCCGTTGGTCAGATAGGGACAAATCATCTGGCAGCTGTATATCCACTCGAACTTCCCACTTCTGCGGAACAGATCGAGACACACGAGCAGACTCTTTGTTTGACCACTCGGTACAGAGTATACTACATACCTGGAGGGCATCATTGCATCCGAGACTGCTTCTACAATCTCTTGCAGGACCAAAACGTGCCGGTGCGTGTACCATCCTCTCTGCACTGCCATGTGCGACCAGAGAGGACATGATGAAGATTGGCATGCCTGCCACCCAAGTGACACTGAGGGTCCGTGCGGATTCCCCAACGTACCAAATTAGCGGGGATTGGAAACATATCATAGGTACATTGAGGCTCCCGCTTCACCCGCCAATATCCCATGTTCCACCGATCGTTCCATGAGATCCTACGATCTTCAACTTTCCAGTTGAGTTAACTTCCTTGCTGCCCCTGCTGCACTGCCAGGTCAAGTCTCTCCTCTTGTTCCAAGGTTCTCACCTCATTCTCTCGTAATTTTCTTCTTTGGTCACCTTCGCCTATTTCTGACCAAAATTCGTCTCTCTTTTCCATACCAAAACCTCTCCTGCCGTTTTGGACAACTCCCATCACCTCTCTGTACTTTGCCATAGAGTTAATGGAGGACATGACTTCCGCCACATCGAACTTTCGGTCCACTTTAAAATGAAAAATGAAGCCTTAACGTCACTACTCCCCATACATGGGCTTGGACGGTGCTGACATAGTCAGACTTATGGAGCGATGTAGCACTTTTAGTATGGATGCCCTTCCTGCCGACTTCCAATGACACTTTCGGGGCTCGACCTCTGGACCAAAAGATCGCTAGGCCAAGCACCTAACCACTGTGCCACGGAGACCCACTTTAAACAGGTGAATTTCAGCAGATAGCCTCATCACAAGAAAAATTCAACATAGACTGCAGCCGAATCTTCCTGACCTTATATTCCTCCACAATATATGTCAGTGGTAATCGCAATCTGTCCCTCTTGCCATACAAAGCAGAACTGGCAATCATTCGCGAAACATCAAGCCACTTCCGCATCGTTTTGCTCACCTTGGCTTCGATTATCTCCATTCTGGATAGGGAGATCTCATAAATCGTTGTAGGCCACATAATCTTTGGAAACACGCCAAATTGCATCATCCTCACATTGAACCGACCTGGTAGAGATGTTTAGCTGATCTTGTCCAGGTATCTCAATCATGTGCTTGTAGCTGTACACCCTGTGACGGTCAGTCAATGAAGTGCATGCCATCTCCCCAAGCTTTTCACTCCTGTCTCTCGAACAGTCAGAATAGTCTCGCCTCTCAGATCAAAAAGCACTTATGTTATCTTGCCTTTCAGCAGTAATTGTGACATACTCTTCAGTGACTTAAATTTCATCCAACATCACCCATTCAGTTCGCGCAACCTGTTGAGAATATCTGAGACACCCCTGGAATCATTTTCTATGACCGTCAAATCATCCATGAAAGCCTTCATATTGTTGCTGTTGCCGCTACTCCTGATTTCCATTACCAGGAAAACCAGGATGGGAGAAATAGCACACCCAATAGCAATTTCTTTTTCTAGACAACATAAGCTAGTCACGCCGTCATTGGTGGTGAAACGGAAACATCTGAGAATACTGATGTATATTTTTAAACTGAGAATACAAATCTATTCTCAACAATTATATTTGAACCTTATGTCTGAAATCACTGCGTCAACCTACATGAACATAACTCCATATTTGAAGGTTATCTATACACTAAAGCAAATTTGAGATGCGTGATTAGTATTCAATTTAGTTTTCTTCGTCATTTTTTCAATGTTCTTCAACAGATTGCTGTTTCCGACAAAAGATAGTTATTTGATGATAGCATAAGTAAATGCTTCACAAGAATCAGATAGATAATAGTATACATTCTTAAACGAGTAACATTCTTATAATAGATACATTCTTAACATATATCACAAGGAAAATATCAGGAAGACATTAATTATTAACCAGGAAACAGAGTGGTCGGAATAAATAGCAGAATATGAAGTAGCGGAAAGAAAGGAAACTAATAATATGGCGGAATAACACTGATTCTTTTGAAGTTGATAAATTTCAATTCATCTAAGTTTTGCTATTCACCTGACCTTTATCAAAACAGCCTTCTCTTGTCTATTATCAAAGCTACCAATCCTCATAATGGGCTTATCTCAAGGACACCATTGTAATAACTTGAAAACGAACAGAAAATAATGAAAGGCAATGTATTGTCATGTCTCCACAGAAAAAAGAATTAAATATGATCGTTTGCATTCGTTTGATTTACCTCTCAAGCATAGGAGATGAGAGACAGCTAATCCCAATGAAAGGACAGTGGTTCAGGTTAACTGAAATGAAGATATTGGTTTACATCAAAGGAACGATTCCATCAGACAACAAATGACCGTTACTAACTGCGACGGAAGCTTATGTCAACAACGCATAGAAATATCTGCTCGGAAAATCATGAGACCAAACAAGCTCCTCTTTCTCAAATTCATCAGTATGAAAAATGAGAACAGGAAGCCAATCTGAATTTTAGAAGTGTCTAATCAAAATTTCATGACAAGAATGTATGACATTTCTGTGAGATTGCTCCGTCGACAGAACGAAAGCTAATTATTTTCTTTTCAAATGACAATGTTATCCTTTCTCTATCCGGAGATGAAAAATTTAAGTATTTCACTTTTATTTTCTGTTC
Source organism: Prostheceraeus crozeri (assembly GCA_907163375.1). Taxonomy (NCBI): domain Eukaryota; kingdom Metazoa; phylum Platyhelminthes; order Polycladida; family Euryleptidae; genus Prostheceraeus; species Prostheceraeus crozeri. The sequence goes on along the minus strand of CAJQUW010011313.1, from coordinate 251,822 downwards.
CTTTCCAATAGGTTTAGGTACATTGTTTCGGTAGATAAAAGGCAAACGCAATTTTTGTAACTGATTTCACTTTTATATAAGAAGAGGAAATGAAATAGGAGAATTTCTTGTGAACTCGACTTTTCACAGCACTATCTTGCATGTACTCGTACAAGCACTTCTTAGTGCTACAAGAACTCTGTACTCATTACTCAAATAGTGTGATGGAATGCTAAAGCCATTACGTGACTATTTTTGTAGAGGAAACTTTGAAAAAATCAACGAATTCAATGGTGCTCAATTTTGTACAAACATGGCATCTAGAACACTCAGAATCATACTCAGAAGCAGAACACATTTACCATCCCAAGATGAGAAATCATTTCTCTCGTTCGTCTTTCATAACAGTTTCTAGCTATATACAAAAACATTCATGGATTTGACAGCAAGAATTAAATATAAACTGAAAAAATCAAAGATTTCAAAATTTATGATTCCGTGGCATGGTGGCCGTTCCAGCTAAGTCTGAAAATGTCTGCACAGTGGAAGGCCTGAATGGGGAGTAGTGACGACAAAGCTTCATTCATTCATGATATTTAGAAAATAAAATATGATACTCTGAAGCAGCAACCATCTACTTTCTATAGAGAAATGAAAAACAAAATTATAGCGCGCATTTCATAACAGCCACATGGCCTACAAGAAGATTGATGAATTCGACTGACAACTGCGAATCGCCTTACAACCGGTGTAAGAAACTATGGCAGATTTAGAGAAAATAGAGAAGCTAAATGACGCAGGATCAACCAAATAAGTCAATACACGTGATGTAATTGATCATTATCAAAATCCTTTTAGGTTATGATCGCCGTTAATCCAAACGAATCTGTATTCCACTCGTGCACAGTCTAGCAGCATTCAACATTTCCCCTTTTAACCGCTATTATCGCGATATTTTTTGGTGAATTTGTATTTGTCAATCAAAATTCTCGTTTTTTACCAAATGCGGTATACGCGAGATAGTGACTACAAAAACATATCCTCAAGCATATCAAGAAATCCTTTTCATAGATCAGCAAGTTTGTAGAATAAGCATTTTTGGAGAATTTCCAACATGTGCAAGTGTTGAAACACACAAGAGGGTTGGTTGTCTATTAGCTTCGACTTAGTTCCGTGAAGAGTTGATAGTTTGAAGACATTTTCTCTTGTATGCCATGTTTTTCTGCATTTCTGTATACGTGCATCAGCCGCGGCTTATCTGACGGTTTTAGCCTAAATTTGGTCGTTGTGGTTTATCTGATAAAAACTGAGCTGCATTCTGAGTTAGTCTGATAACTATCCATCCAAAATTTAAAAGGCAAACAATTGCGGAAGAGAGTAAACAAAGTTGAGAGATATTTGTTCAAATGCGTCTTCCAGAAAATTACATATCTTAATTTTTCTGAGGCTTAAAAAAGGAAGAAGACCAACAACAGGACTTCAAAGATTTGTGAGCTTAAGGAAGGCTCTGACGAGTGATGTGGATTGCTTCTAAGATATTCGAAGTGCAGTCATCAGATGCCAAATAAATGACAATTTTTTTCAATGCTGCAAAGGGCACAACTGTCGTATCCAGTGTGTTCGCTAGTCCTCGCTCCCAAGCAGTGTATGTTTTTGCCTACGTAAATTATGTGTGGCCATGAACAACACCATCTAAGAGCGATTTTGGAGTTGACGGATTCAATGACAATATTTTCTGACATTAAATATCGAGTCAATGCTGAGGTCGTTATCTATGCATAAAAAATGTTGTTTCAAGCTGCAAGATTATTTGCCAATAAATCGAATATCCATGCAGAAGCGTTTTTTTTTGTTCAGTTTGTTCATAAAAATTTACTTGGCCAAATTTCGAGTGCGCTTGATATGTTTACGCATGAAATGCTTTGGATGCACGCTCAATGAGAAAATATAGATGAGACTAGTGACTTTAACAAACAGTAACTTAAAAAATCACCCAATGAATACAAACAGTGTAGCTGTAATTCTATGCAATAGAGAAAGATGCCTCGTTTCCAAGCAACAGGACAGACAGCTTTGATATTATCGTTTTCCGTACTTGCATTACATATCCTGACAGTGATGTGTTATTACTAGGGCAATTTTTTATGACGTCATATTTTAGCATAATTTTGTCATCTATTATGTTTGTTACGTCACATTTAGTCATATTCCAAAGTTTCCTATCTCCACATATGAATTACTAGTTTTGCAACATTACTAGTTGGGACATGGTGACAGAATTCGTGAGCCTGTTCGCAATTGGCTTCACAGCACAGACCGTTGTCGACCGCGCTCTAAACGGACAGCATCCAGTGACATCACTCGTCATCTTCAATTATGTTCTTGCGATGTTGATGACGCATGGGACCGCTTTAAGACTGTTTTCTGTCCTCGTAATTTCCAGCTAACGTCCATCTACGAGGCATTGTGTACTGAACGATTTGCATCTGACCTTTGTGTTCAGAAAGATATCTTGTTCACTGTACGTCTGCCTTGGTGATCTTTTTCTGCTAACACCTTCATGTCGCATACTTGTCACCCAGATCCGTGCTCAACATGAAATAGAACGGACGGAAGCGCTAGTTGATGAATTTGGCGTTTTTGTTTATTTATATCTGAAGTACGAGGTCAAATTTCCTTTCTGGAAATAAATTGTTATTCTTTAATTGAATGATGTTCCGTGCAAAATCACTGTCGATTCTTGGTTTTGTTGGGAATTATAATGTACTTTAGGTCATTTAAGAGCATCTTTTCATGTGTTTACAGTCATAGTTTTAGGTCACAAAAAATTGCCCTAGTTGCATGTATTGCTGAGTTATTCTACTGTTTAGTGTTTACATCCTCATACATCATATCTGTTTCTTCACTTTTCTATTTCCTCATCTTTCATAATGTAACTTTATAATACAGTGCTCCGACAGAGCGTTAGTGCTCAATTTCGCGTCGAATCAAACATTTCGCAAAACAACTTTCGAAAGATGTTTATCACGATTTTACATGTAGCTTGCATTTCCGAAATTCTACTGAACAGAAGCTTGTATTTATCATTATTTTAACGTGTTTTCATCATTGTCATGCCAGTGTTGCGTTATATATTTATCGAATCATGGAATAGAAATATTTATCAAGATTACATACCGACACTGTTGTCGTTCTGGTGGCAACACAATTACACATTTTGTTCTTGAAAAATAAACCCTTTTAGAAATTTTTCAAATATAAAACCACGAAATATTCAACTGATTCCTAAAACTAATGACAATTCTTCCGCACTATGCATTTCGTCCATTCTTATTCAAGTGTAAACATGGAAAAACCATTTCCAAATTCAGAGCTACGAGAATACAGAAATCATGACGAATAAAACAATGGTTACCGTTTTGTTATTTATTCCTTTGAAATTGCTTGAGAATACGGCTTATGTTCGAGGGATGATTGACTCATACAGCTAGGCATAATGCGATACTCAAATACGCTATCTTCACTGTGATACATGGACTCAGTTTCAAAATAATGATATGAACGATAAAGAGTGATCTATTACTTTCTTCTTTGAATAAAGTACAAATAAACTATGAAACAGTATGTATACATGTATGTAAAATATCAGTTCAATCTTTCAATTGATTGAGTCTGTGAATCCCAAGCGTCTGCACTCGCTGAAACATTTTTTGCATTTTGTCGTTGAGTTTGTACTTTTCATTTCTTAATGCTTCAAGTTTCTCATCCGCCTCTTTTGCTTTCTTCTGTGACTAAATCAAGAGCTCTTGCAGCCGATTCTTTTCAACGATTTGCCGCTCAATTTCTTATTTTTTTCATTTGCCTTCGCAAGTACAACCTTTCGCCGTTTGCTGGCTTTCAAGATCTCTTCTTGAAGCACTCTCTCCATTTCCTGCTGTCTTTTCCTCACTTCCTCTTCTTCCTTATCTCGCTTCGCTTCCTCATAGGCAGAGACAAACCTCCATGGCAGAGACAAACTGTTAAACGAATTCCTTATTTATAGGAGTAGTTTCAGGAGACCAATTTTTGGTCTTCATGATTGACTTGCAAATCACAAGGGCATTAACGGTATCGGGTAACAAAGACTGTCTTATCAGATCATAGAGACTCTGATCAGAATTGCACATTTTTTAAAACACTCTGTCAATGTCACAACAGTCACAAGGCTTTATTTAATGTTTATTGAATTTGAGTTTCTTCAAGAGAACAATACTTTCGATGTATATTTCACTCATTCATATGATTGTCGATATCCCGCTCGCTGTAAACAGATGATTACACACATCATAAACTCGCTTTACCCTGCTTTCATCCAGTGTGCAAGAAGAAGAAACATACAGTTTGTGTTGATTACAATCAAAATCATCATAGAATTCGAAAATGCACTCAGGAGTACATAATAATAATTTGCTTATTAGCACACTTAGCATCAAAACACGCTTTATATCTTCATCTTTAAATTCGCGTCTCAAGGAGTCTCAATTTCGCGTTCAACGGAGCACTGATTCGCGTCGCTGTCAGAGCACTGATAATAGTTAATCATCTATGTATCAAACAGCAAAGAAATTCAATTTTTTTGAAAAGCAGAAGTCTTCCCACAGACCATTAATTAAAATGTGTTTGAAATATGTCTCAAGTCAATTGACATGATGCATTCTGCTTCTAGAGATAGTGTAACATAAAGTCAAGTCTTCCTTGAATTTCTTGAGAGGCCCATAATAAATTTAGTGGAAAAATACATTTGAATGTGAGTCATGCGATATTAACAAGCATTAAAAATGGCGGATTATATTTAGATGACACGATTCCATGGGTGCAATTCAATCAATATAGAAACAAACAAGACTGCAGCTCGTGTGGTAGCTGATGGCACTTTACTTCTTAGGTACATTCCACGAAAAAGTGGAGAGGCACATTCAAAATTAAAACGATAGTTACACGAAAATATTTGATTGTATACCAACAATCTTCATGCACTAAATGAACATAAAACACTAGAATCCGATAACTTATCATCAATTATAGGCTAGAAAAAATTATCTAAAAAATGTATTTTTCTCATTTTAATTTTCTGTAATTTCATTCATTTTTTCCTATGATAAAACGTTTGGAATTGGCTAAATTGTCAATATTATGAATATTAGTATCCCAAAGATATATTAACATGCTAGATTTCTGTCATGGGTGTGCAATTATGATCTATAATTAATTGCGAATAATTGATTAATAAATGTTAAGTCCGTCACGAAATTGAACTATTTTTTGCCTACAACATAATAGAGTTGTTATTAATTGTTGCAATCATAGCGGTTCTGCCCTTCATATATCACTTATAAAGGCCATAAGCGCATTATACCTGCAAATGAGGCATAACGGAAATATGGCGGAATTTATTTTGTTAAGTCCGTCACATCAATTGTGACGGACTTAACATGGTGTGTGATGGACTTAACATCTTGTTGCACTGATTACTGCAACCGATGCTACGGAGCTAATATTAGTGCTTGTATGTTGAATTCTTGGAACGGTTCCGTTCCAATTCCAAGATTCATTCAATTCCAACTAGGATTCAAATTCCGAACGAAGACGATGGGGAAGTATCGTACGTGTGGTGGTCAAGTGATGAATCTGAAAGTAAACGTCGGATGCAAATGAAGGTAACACGCAGCGTTCTTGGCGCATTGAGCATTTTCATCGATCTTTTGAAACAATTTGTTGTCCATCATTTGATCAAACGTCATCAAAGCAAAGCTTATCAGTTAGCTAAGTCTAACTTAACTGACAAGTCGTTCGTTATCCATTGTGATTTTAGTGAAAAATATCCTTGTTTCTCTCAGGATGCCGTGCAGTCATCTTATTGGGCTCAAAACACAATTTCGTTGTTCACGGTAACTGTATACCTTGAAGGGAAACCTGCTGAGATGTTATGTTTCGTGACTGATGAAACGGAACAAACCAAGATCATTATCAGTGTACTTCTGTGGAAAGTCCTTGAATTGTATTGTAAGGCTAGGGGCTCATTTCATGTATGGCCCGACGGACCATCGCAACAATTCAAAAATCGCAACAATTCCTCGAAATGGCACGTGAACATTTTGACCAAAGCCACGCGATGTGGTCCTTTTTTGATACCTCCCACGGCAAAGGTACCATAGATGGCATGGGAGGCAGCATAAAACGTGCCGCAGCAAATAGGATCAAAACAAGGAAAGCCCTAGTCAATTCAGCTTCTGATTTCGTCAGGGCATTGGATGAAACTGACACAAAAGTAAACTGTGTCCATGCACCGAAAGATGAAATTCATCTAACCTATGAACAAAATTTCAAAGATGTCTTAGAGACATCGTGCAAAAGATCCGGCATAAAACAGACCCATTACTGGGAGGTAGGCCCATCGTCGGAGAGTGTTCTACATAAAATAACTCCAGATCAATCGACATTGACGACGGCACCGCAATTCAAAATGAATGATTGGGTCAAGGTTTTGTATGATGGGATTCATTATCCCGGAGTCATCACTGAAGTGTTGAATGACTCTCAAGGTTACATGGTAAGTGAGATGGAGCCTTTACCTTTGGACAACCATTTCAAATGGCCGGCATTTGGAGATATAACTCTTTATTCGCCTGATTTAATACTGTGCGTCATACGTGCTCCTACAACAGTCAATAACCGTGGACACTATTTTTTTTGAAACTTTGTGAATAGTAGAAAGCAGATTTTTGGATAATTTGAGTGTTTTGAATTTCCTGACATGTACCATGAAAGAGGATCATTTTAATTGCTAATTACAATTGTTCACTAAATTACAATTTTTATTCTTATTTTATTTTTTAATATATTTTTCAATAAAAATCATCCGTAAATAACAGATATACAGTTTTTAGCGGGTTTCAGTTAAGAGACACGTGCCATTATACCGAAAACAATATTAAATAGCAATTAAAAAGCGTCAACATAACTTAAAAGAGGAGATCCCGTTGGTGCAAAATATGTTAAGTCCATCACGTTAAGTCCGTCACATCATGATTTTTTTGGTGTGTACTCATATACATTCAAAAAAAATTCTGAAATTGGTTTGGGGATGTCAATATGGGTCTTATGCTAAGGACAGGAAAGTCAAGAATGCAAATTCTGCTGTTAAGTCCGTCACACGCACATAGTTGCTGGTTGCTAGGCAACCATCGGTGCGATTCGCACCAAACTTTCACATGATGTTACGGGGACATATGTTGCCATCATGCTAGAATATCAAGTAAATCGGTTAAATACTTTGGTCAGTAGAATAATTTGAGTCTGCGATGTTAAGTCCGTCACACTCGTGGAATGCACCCTTAATGAAAGGAATCTTATCTTCTTATTGAGCTCTATTTCAATGATTAGAGCAGCAGGAGGCTATTCGAATGGGTTAGAAGGATAGCTATTAAATCACTTGTATCTTGCAATCGACGGTAAAATTAACAACAACAATAAATGGTAGTTGTGAGTCATCCCCTATGTATGCGGAACGCACAATAATTCAAATTTCTACTTATTGCAAAAACAAGAAAATGCCTGCAGTTTTTGACATCATTCAACTTTGTGGCAGACAAAGGTCATTCACTCTTCTCATATTCGTCATCACTGTCTGTTTAATTGTCACCTTAAAATGCACTTTTTGTTTGAGATTGATATTTAATAGGCCTTTTCATCAAATATCTCAAATTTCACTCCTGTTGAATTACACAACATATTGAAAACGGTGAAATTTTGTTTGCTAAATATAAAATATCTGTGGGTGTTGACAAATTGACATTCTCAGGTTAAACAAGATGTTCCAAAAATGGGTGTCAGGTATTCATAAATATAGCAACCATGATTAATGAGGGTGTCGCCTACATAGAAAATTATTGCTACTCAGATGGCAAGACAAAATGTCTGACTTATATAATCCTCCTGAGCAGTGACAGCAGCAGGAAACAATGAAGAATTTTATATCATCACGAGATAGAAGACATATAATCACACTTTCTATCTAAATTAGGCTGCGTTTGATACATTGGACACCCACGTAGCTGTGGTGTGCGATCAGAACGATTTAGGAAACTGCTAGCGAATCTTATTTCGTCAGTGCATTCAATATCTTACCACCAGTGATCAGTGATCACCGGCAATATTTAATATTATTTCACGATTGATTTCATAAAATTGTGGCTTCAAGGTTTATAACTATGCTTCGGATAATTATGCATAGTGTGATGGTTTAACGTCACTACTCCCCCAAACTGGATGCTTGGACTGCGCTGACATAGTTAGACTTTTCTGAAGCGTTGATATCTTTTAGTCCGGACACTGTTCCTGACGACTTCCAATGACACTCTCGGGACTCGACCTCTGCACCGCAAGATCGCTAGGCCAATCACTTAACCAATGTGCCATGGAGACCACCACAATTGTAAAACAATCAAATGCACCATACTCTTCAAAGATTCATTTTTATAGTTGGAAGTGGTCGGGAGCATTTATTATTATTGCTCTTATATACAGGTACATGCACGAGTGTTGTTGGAAATAATGGAGTTTGTTCTTGTATGCTTTCATATGGGGAGCCCAACTTGCTGATGTTGCAAACACAAAATTCCGATTTCACTCCGTCATATTTTCAATCCGTGTATACGAGTATAATAACAATAATAATAACTTCATAAAGTACTCCTGATTCTTTCCAACTACAAAACTAAAAATGACTAGTCAAGGTCTCTTTCAAACAAGCTTTAAAGATTGTCGATGTTTCTTGTTTCATTGTATACCGTAGAGAGGGGAGGGTCACTTGGCGTAAGAAGGTCCGTCAGCACCGGAAACAGCCAGCCGGGGATGTAACCGATTGCTCAAGGGTGGTATCTGGTCACCTTAAAATTTTGCACATCCTTCGACGATTTCTGGATTGCACACAGGAACTACACACAGGTCTGCCTATCGGTGCTCCAGATAAGCAAGAGATCTAGCTGAAGCGCATTCGGTACTGATTTTGATCAATTTTCATCCAATTTCATCTTCAATCAGGAATAATTATTCATACTTTGACAACATACTTTGTACGTGCGTAGTGAAGATTAAGCAGCAATATGCGTAATGACGCATTTACCAATCGAATGAGTGAACGGCACACAATAATAATGACTGCATCTTCAAGGTCAATTAGACGAAGTAAATTGAAAAGGGAGTGAAATAAAATACGATTAACATATGATCACTGATTGAGTGCTGGTGCTACCACACGATTTGTCTCCGAAAGAATTTCATTAAACTTGATTTGAAATGATTCACTGAAGTGACGTTCACTTCTTCACTTGTAAGGGAATTCATGTGATTTGCGACGCTAATTAAGAAGCAGCATTCAGTCTCTACACCGACGTTGCAGGTCATTTGAGGCTATGCTGATGACCAAAATTTGACGTGTAAGACACTGGAACAAAGAACTCGCCAAGAAAAGTATCATCAAATTTTTCTTTCAGTGAAAGTCAATTTAATGCTTTCATTTTAATGCTTATGCTCGCTCTCATCTTGATTACTGTTCACCTGTCTGGTCACCTAACGCTAAATCTTTGATTGGAAAACTAGAAAATGTTCAAAGACGTTTTATTAAATATTTGTGTTTTCAATGTAATGTGCCGTTTGAAAGCAGCAACTATGTTGCCCTTTGTAACCACTTTCATCTGGATACCTGGTATAAGAGATGGACAATTTCTGAATTGACTTTATTTCACAAGGTCCTGCATGGTAATGTGAACTGTTGTTATCACAGAATTATATATTTTGTTTATCTGCTTCGGTTTGCTAGAAGTGTGATTAATACGAAATGGACGGCACATCGAGGAACCTATAAAGTGGGCAAAAAGGAATTCCTTATGCCTTACGGAGATAGGAAAAAAAAGTCGTGCGTCGCTTGCGGATTAATGTGAGTTCCAGCAAAGTGCTTCGATTGCCAAAATTCCTTCAGATTCGAAGAATTCAGATCATTGCGCACAAGTTTTCTCCATAATGTTGGCCCTTCCGATCATTATCAAAGAAAGTAGCAGGCGTACGAAAATTAGTTCACTTGATGATTTCACATCCTCTCCTCGGCATTGCTCACTGTATAGTGCATACATTGAATCGAAGCCAGACATCGATGTGTGCTTTGGTGTGTGTGAAGCACAAAATTAGATTCATCAGCGCGCACTCCGAAGCAGATAAACGAAATATTTAATTCTGTGGTGCGAAGTGATATCACAGCACGCACGCATCTCTCACTGGCTCTGGTTCTTCTGCTGACAGCTTATTGTTTGCCATTTCCAATAGCAAGCGATACACGAATTATCCATTCGAGAAGCAGCAAGTTGTCTAATTCTGTCATGTGCCATTTCGATACTAAGGTTACATACAATTCCTCCTTTCTAGGAAACCGAAGCGCGCGCAGATGAATCTAATTCTGTGGTTGCTATCTTGTATCTGCTATTCATTTTCGGATACCCATTAAACGGACCAGACACACCAAAGTGCTTACAACGGTAAAACCTTGTCGTTTGGTAATTCGGCAGAGTGCGTATTTCCCAAGAACTCTTATGAAAGCTGATGACTTGAAAACAGTTGACTTTTTCAACCCACGTACCTCAAAGAATTGTATTTCTAAAGCTATTTTATAGTTCACTTTATATTTTTCGTTGTTCTAATCCACTCTGTGTTTTTTGTAAATATGTAGTTGCCGTGGCATGTAATTAATTGACATTGCTGTATGTCACGTACCGATTAAAATTAAATAAAGTACCAAGACCATCTACAAGACCTGCACAACGCTAATCAAAAGGTATTCCACGATCCGCTGTTAAATATTCAGGTATTACTGATATTACATACAGTTGCACTGAAGCCCAGTTATTCACTTCATCTCCTCAGATTTTGATAAATAATTTTCTTGCAGTAATTTTTGATAGAAGTAAGAAAACAAACTTAATAATTCGACCCTCTGAGCTGGCAATTGTCAGAAATTCGCATACACTCTAATTCCTGCATGAGATTCAAATTACAAAGTGCCTCTATTATTAGAAATCACAAATTATGCGTTATATAGCCTACTATACCTTTTTTATGGTTTTCTTATTTAAATCTCATGCAGGAATTAGAAAGTAAATAGATTTCTGACGATGGCCACTTCAGATGGTCGAAATATTAAGTTTGTCTCCTAATTTCTATCAAATATTTCCTAAGCTACGAGTGCTATATAAACTACCGCATGCCATGAAATTATTCAGGAATTAGATTAACTTTACGATAGATAGGCTAAAGAATACATAATCTCTACAAAATTCATACAGGCTAGATTTTACGATTTTGTGAACATTATTTGGTATATAGTAATAATAATAATAAAGCGTTTATTTCAAAAATAATTGAAAATCGTACAGACATAGGATATTGATGTACGAATCATCACCATAGAAAGCTAAAAGTCAAGTTACAAGTTAAGAATGTCTCAAGAAAAATAGTTATTACAAACTGCTGTTAAGTAATTTAGTGACTCGTGGAAAGAAGGATCCTTGATACCTTTCAGTACGAGTAAGTTTGGATGTGAAGTGCTTGCTGTGTTGAAGTCGCTTCGGAATGTATTTGTTCAGAAGATGGCTTTTAGAACCAGCTGCCTTCAGGAAGAGTCGTTTGGCGATCTTCTCTCTTCTGACGAAGAGTAGAGCATGTGTTGTTGCACTAGGTGAGCTGTCATGAGTCTGATGGTTGATGTACCGCTGAGCACGAGTGTCTAGTCTCTGTAATTTACTATCGAGTTTCTTCGGGAGTGACACATAGACAGGACAGGAATACTCCAAAATTGATCGGATCAAGCCGTTGTAAACTTGCTGAAGTTCAACCGATGTCACAAACTTCTTCAATTTCCTTAAGATGAAGAATCGTCTATTACCTTTTGACAAAATATTGGAAACATGATCGTCCCATGTCAGCTTGTTATTCAGGATAACTCCGAGTATGTTCAGTTTTGAAACTACAGGAATAGGAAGCGGAATATTAGAAAATGCCCCACGCCTGTCACATAGCAACACGCAAGATTTCTGTTTGTTGAGGACAAGTTTATTTAGTTGGCACCATTCCTCAATATTCCAGATTTCCTCAAGAATACTTTTCTTTGCGTCACTGCCTTTCTTTATAGGTATAACCATATTGATGTCGTCTGCATATTTCACTAATGTGGTAGTTGAGGATTTAGCCACCAGGTCACTGGAAAATATCGAAAATATCGACGGCCCCAATACTGCTCCTTGAGGTACACCCTTTAACATAGGCAGCTCTTGAGAGATTGCGTCTCCAATTTTCACGACAAATCGCCGATCACTCAGATAGGATTTTAGCCACTTAAGGAAACCGAGAGGAAATCCAAAGTTCTTGAACTTCTGCAGTAATAGACAATGATCTAACGAATCAAAAGCTGCCGACAAATCGAAAGCGATGATAGCGACTCCATCAAATAATAAGTCATCATAGCATTTTAATGCATTCTCGAGAAGCTCTACCAAAGCAGATGTTGTGGAATGCTCCGGTCGGAAACCATGTTGACTGCTCCAGTAGGGTTTGAATCTACATGTTCATGTATAAGTTAATAATTCTCAAAGTTTTCAACAACTCGTGACATTTACGTCAGACAACATAGAAATCGGTATACAACTAAACTTATATGTTGCATTTACATGCTCTGACAACACTAACATTTGATTGACTGAGCAATTAATTGGGATTATGTCAATGATTCGTTGGGCACTTTACGCAGCAGAGTTAACGGACACGTTCATGTATTTCAATGAAAATGAGAATAGTTTTTGTCGTGAATGCTATGAAGCTTCCTTGCTGTGAAAACGGGGCTCAGGTCTAGCTGCATATTATGTTTCCAATTTCTCCAGAAATATTTCGTGCAACTATTTCACTTTCATTGCCTGGGTGTGGAATTTTCGAAAAGAACGGCTTCTTTTTGACGGTTGTAATTTTCAAAGTATTGTATTTTGAATGTTTTCGTCAAGGGATCAATGCATAGTCAAGAGAGAATGACTTTTCATTTCAAATTATGTACAAACGTGTCAGAAAAACGACTACAACTTGTGAATTCTTTTAGACGTGATCAAACCGTCATACCGGTGAAAACTTGAATTTAATTTTGAATACAATATTTTCATCAAAAACCTGCAGCATCGTATATTCTGTTCTAAACTCGATAACCTCGCTTTTGTATTCCGGTTCATCACGAATGTAGGAAGTACAAAAACGATCACAATATTCAGTGATGTAGTTTAGCATGATACTCCATCAAGGAACCACTTCAGTTCATCAGGAGCAGAACAATAATATCCGAAACAATTACTGCACTACAAAAAGACACGAACCTGGAGATAGAGCAGCCGTATGCAACATTACCCAACGCATTGTTACATTGCATTCACGGACAACAGCCATTAGCTTGTTAATATTGTCGAGCACATATTCCCGCTTGAGAACGCCTTCTTTTAGGTAAACTCCCACTTCTCGCAGAAGCTTTGGTACTTTACCGCCATCCTTTTGAGCCTGCAAGGAGAATACTTCTACTGCTGTGCACAAAACGTTACATACTGAATTAGATATTTGGAGACTATTATTTACGATTAAAAGGGATGCGAAACAACTATACAGAGGGATTTCATCTTGTCGGAAAGTTCTCTCATTCAGCAAATCAACCGACGCAAATTCAAGTCTCGGAAACTCCAAAGAAATTGTGAAAATAAAGTAAATATACTGTAACTGTTTGGTAAATACGATGATTAAATTCGATGGGAATCCATCACGCTTTGCCCTCAAACATTCGAACTTTCAAGTCTTTTCTAGAATTGCGTTCATAACGCGGCCAACTTGAATTCAAGACAAGATTGGCAAAGGCGAATCGATCGTCATAAGAATGAGAATCAAACTCAAATAAAACTGTTTGAAATAAAATAGTTGCATCATTTTGAAATGTCGGATTGAATTTCAGACAAATCTAAATATCGGTATTAAATTATAGCAACTTTATGATGCGTTGAATTACCTTTCAGCGAAAATACTACGACTGTCACCAATATTATAACACGCATAAATATACTGAAATGGTCTTTTTTACCGAAAAGCACAAGATGCATAAGTAGGGAAAAATAGAATGATTTTAAAACATGTGGCAAACAAATGCCATCGCTTAGCAATTATGGGGATAGGTTAAATATCTATTAATGTCGGAAAGAGTCAACAAATGCGTGGATGGTCACATACGATCCAATACTTTTTCCAAATTTTTACCCCTAGCACAGCTATGAGCCGTGAGCGAAGGTAGGGGCTACTCAATGAAAAAAGTAAAATAACGGATCTTCTAATCTAATTAATCTGTCCCCATCAGAAACCTGTTCGCACGCCTTTTGAAAGTATCAAGATTGTATTTGTCAGGGAAAGTGTGGTCTCCGTGGCACAGAGGTTAAGTGCTTGGCCTAGCGATCTTTTGGTCCAAAGGTCGAGCCCGAAGGTGTCATTGGAAGTCGGCAGGAAGGGCATCCGTACTAAAAGTACTACAGCGCTCCATAAGTCTGACTATGTCAGACTTGTCCAAGCCCATGTATGGGGAGTAGTGACGTAAAAAAAGGGAAAGTGGTCTGGGGAAGCTGATTCCAAAGCTGTGCCGTGCGAACAAAATAGCTTTTCAAGTGACTCACAATGCGTGCGCGTTCTAAGCTCACATGATGACATGTCAGTGCATCAGCTCTGCGTGTGCTTCTGGAGAAGATCTTAGGTTTGGGTACGCACACACTGCAAGCTGCTTCTACCGAAATATTATCTGTAGAAGAGACTGAGTGAAGCAACATCCCGTCTGACGGAGAGCGGCTGCAACTTGTTCGCAAGTTTTTCATCCTTAAGATTCTTGACACGTTTCTCAACCTGCTCAAGGTTAAGATGTACTAGTTGGGCACCGACCCACAGACGACAACAATACTCCATCAGAGAGCGAATAGTGGACTTGTAAAGATAGCAGACAGTCTGTGGTGGAAGATAGCTGCTGGCACGATAGAAACTACCAATGCGTTGAGCTGCCTGCTTGCTAATGGACTGGATGTGCGGTTTCCATGACATGTCTGATGGAGATGGAATTTTGTTCTCTGATCCTATTATCTGACATCCTAATGCTATAATGATCATCATTTCTTTTAAGTCGTGAGTGCAGAACACTGACGAGTTTCTCAAGGATTGAAGGAAGCAAGCCAATTGGCGCCCCATTCTAAAACCCTGCCAAAGTTTTCATCAAGAACGTCGCATGACCCCTGACGTTGCTGAGTATTCTTAGCTAGTCGCTCATCGAAATTGAAGAGTGTCGTGTCATCTGCATACAAGGCAATAAATTTCAACCAACATCCGTCGGTTATCTTCAAGCACAAGAATAAAATTTGAAATTCACGTCAAAACGCTTGCAGTATAAATCTCCACTTAGCAAAATGGAGAATGCAACGGGTATCATTGGGTTACACACTAACAACAGCATCTAAATAATGACCTGAATTGAAGTAGAAATGATGACACAGACATGATTGAGTAGTAAGCTAAGGGAAAAATTAACAATAGAAAAATTATCAATATATGTGAATTAGAAATCTGTTACTGTCAAGACTAGAATTTTTTAATTAATATTCAACTAGAAACGAACTTTTGTACAGCTACATGTATTAACTATAACGATTACGTAAATAGTCATATTGTGGATTTCATTTTTTGGATGTATTAAGCTTTACAAGGCCTTAGGGTTTCTCGATCATTATGATAGGAAATAATTATCGTATACAAGAAGCACCATGACAGTTCTGCTACGTTTGTGCATTGAAGACTTGATATGTTTTATGTTTTTCTTCACCGAATGCGATGAGGTCTCATGATGCTCCTGATATGAAAACTTCCGCACTTAGCAATCGTTAGGGGAAAGGTTGTGCTATTCATTCTGACCATGTTTGACACACAGATAATGAACATGTTTACACACCGATGACAAGGCGCTCAGTCAGAAGAATTTATGGAATATCAATCTCGTAAAATGCGAAAAAAAGATTGGAGTGCCAGTTCACCAAAACTCAGCAGAAAGATGTCCATAATCTACACATCACAGAGACTACGGCTGCCAAGAAAGTAACTGCTTAAATTGTTATTCCTTATCTTAGTACACGAGAAAAGCGTTTACAGGTACTATTACGTAAGAAAAATTATTGAACTGGCACGACGGTATATGTCTACGGCATACGCAATACGATGATTGCGATTCTTATGCTTGTTTCGCTAAAACTGTAGAATGAACATAAATAAATGTAATCTTCGTCAGTGTCAAAAGACAATGGGACCGCTGAACTGTAATTCGCTTATTTAAAATCAATTTAGCTATTCTAAGAACAGCATAAGCTTTTGGACACGGCTAATAGCAATATTTATTTAATATTTGTCAGGCAGGACTATGCAAAAAATTGTATTATCAAGGAATGTATTCATCTAAACACCTGAGCATTGCGATCAAAATCGGATAAGGGAAATGTGTAAAAAGAAGATCAGATTATTAAGAATATTTGAAGAATTTTTTATCACGTTGAACAAAGTAATCGCTACGTCAGTACGACGGTGGGGTGTGACATACCGGTTTACTGAGGTACATTCCGACATAAAAGTGATTTTCGGGATATTGCATGTCATGTCATGATCTTGATAAAATGCAGAAGCAAAACTAGACAAAACCATTGGCTACCTAATCCTTTAAACTAGCAGTTACTCAAAACGTCGATTTATTTGTGTGATGTACACTACAGATTCGACATGCATAGAGCTCGCTTTCAGGAAACACATATATGCAAATTTATGAATTTGTCTTGATATCGTATTATTTTGCAATTATCATGCATCAATTTATTTATTTATTACATTTATATAATTACTAAAAACACATCTCAAAAGCTTCAAATATTTTATTAAAATCTTTTTTGCAATAAAGATCAGAAAGATATTGCTGTAGATTTTCAAATCAGAGCTTCTATAAAACTATCAAAATCTAATAAAAGCCGCATGTTCAATCTGGCTTTATCAAATTTACATGCATCAAAGCATTAAGACCAATTCGCATGCTTTTTAAAGCACACAAACAATTTGCATATCATAAAACTAGTAGAATGAACGTGCATGCACATGCTCCAAAATGAATTAAGTCAAATTGCAAGTTGATGCACATCAAACAAATGTTCATAAAATTTAACAAATTGATGTGAAAATTTACCTGTAGTTTAACATTTGCATTCTCCAGTGTATTATCAAGTGCTGATTTAGCCGCCCGATATGGAACCCAAGCTTCAGCCAGATTGACTGTGGCGCCCATGTAAACGTTAATTACCCAATTCTCTGGGAAATGCTTGTCGACTATCTCACGCATCTTCGCTTGCTCATTGTTGAGGATGTCGGGGGCAAAATACAAAATGACGTACAGCATGGAGGCCTGATTCGCCAAAGCAGTAAAACGATGATCTGGGACTGGATAAGCGGCACATTGATGATAAATATCATCCGAACGGAGTCTATCAATTAACATGTGAACGTAATTTGAGTTCACTGGGATGCGGCTGAAATTGAAAGTAATGGTGGATGATAATTCCATCGAAGTGACGACAGCAACTAGTGCAACGATCATATAGAGAAGATCGAATCTGACGTAGAAAAAAACAATAAATATTTCTATAAAATTCTGCAATTTTCATTCACTTTTTTTCATGGGGTTGACCGTGATGTCAACATGCAAATGAGGCATTTTCACATTCATTCAAACGCTGTACATCACAAACTTCAAAATGATTTTGGTAATATTCGGTAACATTCATACGTTGAGTGCAAGTCTAAGGCCTCAGCCACACTGAAAGAAAAGCAAACACGAGCGTCCCGAGCGTATCGAGCAAACATATGTCCGTAAGGTATTAGTCGTTCCGGTTTGCTTTGCTCACAGTGTGGCAGTCTGCAACTGCTGTAATGATGACTTTATATTTGCTGCAAAACGTTTTGTTCGGAAACGCTTTGGAAAAGCTCGCAGTGTGGCTGAGGCCTAAGAAAGCTAATTTCATACTTATCTCCTTCGACGTTCTTTAGAAACAGAAAAGTTGCTGTAGCGTGAGATGAGATTTATATACTACAACACTGGTCTAGGTTGCTGATAGCAAACTGTGTAATTTTAGACTCGCGCGGCCTCATGAATTCATCGGCAAGTACGCGAAAGCAACAAGCACTAAACCCAAAAGCACCAAGTCATCACCAAGATATTAGTGAGGTAGCCTTCATGCAGCAGGAAAGTGAGTTCTCCAGTCAACATGGCCTCGTAATGACCAAGGAGATGCGGCCAATGCCAATATCAATCAGGTGATAACGATCAACAGATGATAACAAAAGAAGACTGATAACAATTCCTCTCAGTGGCAAATTTCAAATTTCCCACATGTATTTGACAATGGCCTCATTGTGCGCTATATCATTAGAAAAAATTATCCCTAAAAGTTGAAATTCATAAAATAATGTAAATGAATAATAAAACAATAATTTTCACTTATAAGAAAATTGGCATCAAAGTCACTCGGAAAGTCACTGAACTGTCCGGTGAATATTTCATTCTTTACAATTAAATAGATCTCCAACTTGGGGCTTTACATGCATGGAATAAATCTTTCATAGTCTAAAGTTCATGCTTATGACTCATGTTCGTGATTATATTTATATTGATAGATATATTTTGACATTTTTTTAAAACACTCAACGAATTTCAAAACTTTCTACAAGTGTCGCTTTTCTGATTTATCTTGGATGCAAACTGAGGAAACTTAGCATACGAAAATTTCTAACACTTCGTATCAATATGAATTTAGTCACGAATTTATAAATGAGCTCTGAACTTCCTTTTAGTGCTAACCTTTTCAAGGATTAACAATGTTGCATGGCCTCTCCACAAAAGTGAAGTAGGTATTGAGAATAATAAATGAGCTTGAGAATTCGTGATTAAAACTTAATGCGATTTGTAGCAATTAAGCACTGGTATGAGCTTGCTAAATAAACAATCCCAACTTCATGATTTGTTATTATGCTGGTTAAAAGAAGCCGTCATTTAGCATAATTCCCAATTACTTGAAAGCTGAGTATTTAGAATGATGCCACTTCCATCAGACTTCTGTCAATTACTCATGAAATGTTATTGACTACAATTACAACAGCAATTGATTACATTAATTGCTTTTGAAGCTTTTACGTCACTACTCACCATACATGGGGCTTGGACGGTGCTGACATAGTCAGACTTATGGAGCGTTGTAGTACTTTTAGTATGGATGCCCTTCCTGCCGACTTCCAATGACACTTTCGGGGCTCGACCTCTAGACCAAAAGATCGCTAGGCCAAGCACTTAACCACTGTGCCACGGAGACCCATTGCTGAGATTACATTACTTGCATAAAAATATAATTGATTACAATTGCTAATTGCATCTCCATCAATGCAATCCAGTACAATTATAAATGAATCCGTTTTTCTTCAATTACTTTAGATAATTTTAGGTTCTTAATTTGGATTTTGACAATAATCTTCGTCTTAAATTTCTACAAAAAGGCTGCGCTAATTGTACCCTTTGTACACAATATGTAAGTAAAACTTCACAGCATCGTATTAGCAGCAATTACTGTAAAGCATTATCGACGAGGAGAATATAGTAATTTATACTGCATGGTGAATGAATGCTTAGAAGTGCTGACTGCAAAGTAATTGCAATTACTTCTCAGCTACATGGCAAAAAATGTAATTGATAGCAATTATAAATCACTCGTACGAAAATCTAATTGCAGTTACAATTATAACACAGTCTGACTTCCATACGCATTATTCAAAATAACCTTGAAGCTTCTACTCAGAACTGTTTGAACTTCATAACACAATCTCTGAGAGAACAAATTCATATTTTCTACGGAGCTAAGTTTTCCAAATCGAGCGAATTTAGACTAGCATTTTGTATTGCAGACAAAAGCAGTTGTTGCACAAGTTGGCATCACTTGAATTGAGGAGAGGTAATCACTATATTCAAAGATAAACGAATATTGGGAATGGAATTATTGGTTTATGTATGTCTTATTTCTAAGTTGTGTATTCACAAATACAAGTACAGATTCTTATTTAATCATGCCATATCTATTGCTGATGTACTCAATGAAAACTAGATTTGATTCCAGAAATAATGGATTTAACGGTGGCCTGATTTGACCTCCTGATACGCAGAGGATGCTCGAATTTGTGTTCGGAAACTCCGTCGGTAGTTGGTGAAAAAAGCCGTAGCCTCAACATTGAAAATTAAAAAATATTTCTTCCGTTAGTAATAAAGAGACTACATCAACAATAAAATGATTGCCCGACTGTCGGAACGTTTGACATTTAGATTTATGTTGTTGTGCTTTTATTGGAGATATTCAACTCTCCTCAATAATCCTTGATCGCGTTATTCTCCCACTGACATAATTTTTGGATATTGCAGTCTCATCTGAGGCAGATGATGGCAACCATTAATCACAACCATCAACAGGATTTGTGAACACAAACAATTCATAGTCTCATAAATGTCGAAAGATTCTGACAATTTGAATGTTAGTTTCTGGAAATTTACACGTGAGGAATCATTGACACCGTTAATACTGAGCAAAAGTGTCGAAATATTTTTAATGGTAGATATCTCTTCAACAACTTTTGCCTGTTTGCCAAAGACTTACTTACTTTTTTTTTACTTTCTCCTTTTAACGTCTTCTTTTCCTCTTCTGTTGAGGGTTGGACGATGTGAGACTTCTCCATCGAGAACGGTCCTGAGCATCACTCGCAGATATTCCCAGCTCCATTATGTCCTCATTGACGATTTGGAACCATGCCTTCGGTCTTCCACGAGGACGGGAACCTTCGACCATCACGTCGAGCACCTGCCTCATTGGTTCATCTATATTTCGACGCTTGGTATGACCGAACCACCTAAGCCTTCGCTCCCTGATTACTTCGTCTAACGGTGTGAGGCCACACCTGATTGCCACCGTAGCGCTGTCGATCTGATCAGACAGTGAAATGCCACTCAAGCATCCTTCTTTCGCATGACCAGAGTTGTTGAACTAGATGTTGAATGAGGCTCCAGGATTCAACAACGTAAAGAAGTACAGGCCTGATGCAAGAGTTGTACACGTTACCTCGGCACCTGAGTGGAATGTGAGCAGACAAGCGACGTCCTTCCATTTGCGCCAGGCTGACGCGATTCTACCACCCTCATGTTCTAGCGCCACCCTCGCAGCAAAGCACATCACCAAGATAGTGAAATTCTTTCACGATTTGAATTTCCTCATCGTCTACCCAAAATGTCTCAACATCTACTGCACTTCTGCAGCCATGGACACGAGTAGAACATTGAAAATTCACTATGCAGCTGAGAGACCTGAGTCCATAACGCTTGTGGCACCACTTCTCACGTTGCTGACAAACAATGGAGTTGAACCCAACACCTTTGCTGCACACAACACAAGGGAATCTTCTCGCTTGAACGTGGTAATTCTCTTTGCTGACATTGATCATCATCTTGGTCTTCTGGGAGTTCACTGTCAGGCCTTTGCTTTCCACATCCTCCTTCGATTTAAACATCATAGTCACCTCTTCCTAGCTTTCGCACGTAAGGACTAAATCATCCGCGCACAGCAGCTCCTTCATCCCACCTCTTCTACGATCTTTAGTAGCTTCTTCCATCAAAAGGATGAAATGAAGGGGACTGAGAGCGGATTCTTGTTTGCCAGAGAGATCGCATAATATCTTCTGACCGCTAAATCGAAGACACCGAAGTGTAACGGTGAAACAGTAGGCGTGAGAGTAGTCCTAGTAGTTTTATAGTGTGCTTACAATCATGAAATTCACAATGCATACATTCTCAAACCATACGGTAATTCATAATAAAAGCCTACATGAGCATGATCGATAAAAATCGAGTAATAACTATTCTAAAATGAGTGTCATCAATAAATTTTGGAGATTTAACACCGTATAGACTTCTCTTTGAATAAAAATAATGCTTCAAATGTCATTTAAGATTTTCGAGTATACCCAACATAACGGATGTTAAAATGTCGTGTAAAACTTTAGAGGTTGTCACTAGTTCAATCATTCGCACAGTGCAACTCGAGTTGGGAATTTCATTCGAATTCCCCATATGAATTGCGGTAGACTGCACAAAAACGTGCGCGGATTATTAAACTAAAGCTGGTGACAATCTTCTAAAGTTTGCAAGAATTTTGGTACACCCAGCAATTCATCTCAAATATCCGGACATTGTGGAAGACTCCGGTAGGTGATTGAAAGCACACAATATTGCATGTTTTACGTGCACTTTGAAAGTAGATTTAATCATTGAACTTCTTTGATTTTGTCAATAATTTTCTTATTGTATTAATCATTTTCTGTTAAAGTGTGCCTACAATACATGAATAAAATGTTTGCCGACGAAATGGATGGCTTGGCACCAGACAATTTCGATATTGAAATTTAAAATGCGAAGACTGGAGACGGTTGGTACTCCGGAAAATCACTTTGCCAGTAGTCGCACTTTCGACTTCCGTATTCATGCCAAACTGCTTTCAGATAAATCTTGATAATGTGATAGGTTCGTGACGATTTTGTCAGCTTTTGTCGCTGCTACTTTGAAATCCATGCTAGTAAGAAAGTGTTGACAATGAGAAAGCAGCTGCTAAAGAGGATCAATGTAAAATATAACTGACGATAACAGACAATTAAAACATTTATGGAATTTCATCTGCTTTGAAAATGTGAAAAGCAAAACACTGTTCGATGTTTCGTGAGCTGATGTCTTATTCTCTTCCAACAATATGATATTTCCGCAACAGGAGAGAATGACGAGACATTGTGAGCACAAGTGCACACTGTTTATCATTGCTGTTATAGCAGCAGACAGTTAGTTTTTCGCATACGTTTGATTTTTGGAATATGAAAGCAACTTTCTATTAGATTAATATGAAATAGACAAAATCCGCCCAAATAGTCAAACAATTCTGACTGATCTCAAAACAGAAATGACTTGCGAAACTCTTCTTCACAATGATAGCAATAATTATCACGAAAAAGCGGAAGTGTTTCATAAATAAGAGACATAGGTTATGCCATATCTCTAGGTCTGAAACACACAGTGAAATAAGGTCCCTCAACGTTGTCGCACAATCATCCACGCACTTTCTGCGGACGCAAAAGTCCAAATTATCCAGATATTAAGAAAAGAAATAACGAAATAGAGAAAAACGGCAATTACAGAGTATTTATAAAGTGAATAATCGTGACAATAATGCGAAGAAAACAAATGATTTGCATTTGACATTCATCTGTCAATTTAATCATTATTTCTTTTCCATAAGTTATTGCATTTGACTCCAATCTTTAATGAGTTGACCCCAATCCAAATTGTTAGACATCGAAACTACTCGTATGATACTACTTCATAGCGGCCAACTCCATCATTGATTTCATCTTAATTACAAAATTTGAGGAAATTTGTGTGCGGTGACACTCGACAAAACCGCTTCGTTCCTTTTTATTTGAGCATATTTTCTTATTATATAAGCATCTATTTGATCCACATGGATATTTTTAGACGAAACATTGCATCAGCTTCAAAAGTAGAAAATGTTATTGTGAAGTGACGTATGGTTAAACACACGTATTTTATTTTAGTCAAACATTGCTCCTTAATTTATCACGATTTGTTTCTTCAATACCTGAATCCGCATGAACGCCAATGAAAGAGATGCATATGTATATCGATATAAACATATTCCGATGCATGTCAAAGCAGAATGGATTTTTGTAACTTAAGTACATGAATAATCTAACAATGATTGAAAGCAACCTCAAATTTGAAGCCACAAGATTATCACTTTTCGTAAACTATAACGCAACTAAGAAAAGAATTTGACACGGAATTGTTTCTATTTTTCGAGAAAGTTTTTGGTACATTTTCATTGTGAATGAAATTCGTGCCACATCCTCTAGCATTCTCAATGATGTCAATGAGAACAAACTATAATTGTAGAGATTACGAGTAGTCGTTACTTCCCTTTATCCTTTCCCGAATTAGAACATCTAAATTAAATGTAATAGATCAAAAGATGAACAGATTACATAATTATGAAATGCTTGTTACACCTGCAACTTTATGTGACAGAATTCTTATATGTTCTGTTTTGTATCAAATCATTGGTACTGTTATTAGTCTACTTCTTTCCTTTTCATCATTAACAAAATATTTCTTATGGAAGCATCGAGTATCAGAGAATATATAGTGTTTAGAATCAGAAGTGCTCCAAACTTTCAGCAAAATCGACTATTTGCTATAATATACCGCATACGGCATTTCTTCAAATACCCGGGTTCTAATTTATTTGGACTCTCCTTACACGGGTTGCATGAAATTATCAGTAAAAAAGTTTTCTTTATGTATAATATATCACACAAAAAAATTACTTAAATTGTGGAAAATAGTGAAGACCATTTTATAATACTCAAATTTTGGAGAGTATTTGACGTAGATACCTTTTACTCTTCCTCTCCATTATTGAAAAAACTTAGTGCACAATTTACTTAATTTTCTACAAATTCATGAGACATTAAGTTTGCTTGCCCCTTCACGCCATAAACTACACTCCTTCAAGCGACTAATACTTCCGACAACTGTTTTGACTGGTCGCATTAATGACTTGCAGATTTATGTTATTCAGTTCTGCCATTATAGAGGCTAGAAGATGATTGATCAAGTCTCAAAAATCCACACGTCCATGTAACGATCATCTGCAATTCATCTTGTATTGATGAAAGTCAATTTGGTTTCATGAAAAGACGAAGTACTACGAATGCGATATTCATCATCACGCAACTGCAAGAAAAACACATTGGCAAAAAGAGATCTGTACACCATGTTCGTTGACCTAAGAAAAGCTTTTGATAGGGTCAACAGGCGTGTGTTACAGTGGTCAATGCGGAAAATAAGTAGTTGACAAATGTATTCTTTGTGTCGTCCAAGCGATCTACGAGCAGGGATTGGAAAAATTGATTGCAATTTAATTTGTCTCCTTTTATGGGATTAATCAATTAATCTAATTGGATGACATGAGTAACCAACTAAATGCAATTATTTTTTATCATTACCAAATCCTGGAAGATCTTTCCAATAAATGATTGCATGATAGACACTTGATTGATAAATGCATAGAAAGTTATTTCCATAGCACAGGTCTACGAAGGAGCATTAAAACTCTTACCGTAATTACATGTACGCATTTTCTGCATCACAATGTTCGTTGAACTAATTTGCATGACAAAAGATGCAAATGCACTGATATTAAGCAATAATTAATCTATATCTTATTTAATAATAAATAATAAATTTATTATTATTAATTAAATTATATTATTAATATAATAATATTAATTATAATAATTATTAAATATTAATTAATAATTATAAAATTTGATATTTTTATTAATATTAATTATATTACATTTATTATAATAATTTAATAATAAATCTCTTCTATTCTAATAGCGCAATATTTTCCAGTTCAAACACCGAAATACTACCACTCTGGCTATCACGAAAGTGTGTGTTTCATTAGGTTTACCATAATGAGTTTATCTAAGATTATAAGAACATATGAAGCATACATGTTTAGAGACCTCAAAATTAAAGTTTAAATGAATGCTATGGATTATTAAGAACAATTTCGCAATAGGCTGTAATCAAACTTTGCTTTGTTTAAAAAACGAGTATGCTTATAGAATATTATATTAACGACTGTGCAGGCCAATGTGTAACTGTATAGCCAATAATGATCGCTCAAAAAATCGCTTTTTTGACTTGTGAAAATTTGCAATTAATTGGAATAATTGGCACCTGATCCAATCAATTAATTGAATTGAAGATATTTCATCAATCAATTAATTGAAATTAATTTCTTCCATCCCTGTCTACGAACACTCAAAGCCTGTCGTGTGCTGTGACAAGGCAAGGAGTGAGGAGCTCGCAGTCAATGCTGGGCTGCATCAAGGTTAGGTTCTGAGCACACTCCTATTCATAATCGTCATGGAGGCCATTTCACACCGACTCTGTTGAAGATCTAAAAGATCGCTACTTGATGAAGAATGTTGGCACAATGTCAGGAGAGTTTCTCCTGCATTTGTACCCCAACTGACGCAAAACCGACCAGAATGGAGAATGCATCCACCCCAACGACAACAGACATAATCCAACATTCAAACCTGGGAAAGAAGAGACAATAAGCGGGGAGCAAGTAAGTCACTGGGACTTGGACGGCGCTGAAATGGTCAAACTTTGCTGGAGCCATGCGTCAGAACTGTACCATTGGCCAAAACTGTACACCAATTCAACTTCAGAATAAAGAGTATGTGTTTTTAAACCCCTCAAATTGAGCAGCAAGTGACCACTGACCACTTTACTGTGAAACGTCCGTCAGATGGAAAATTTTACATTCAAATCTGAGAAATCTTCAAGAAAGTCTTCACCTGAATGCATATACATCAAAGCAGCTAACCAAAATGTCCTGGTGAATAATTAAAATGGCTTTTTTTTACGTTCAGTCTAATAGATGTGCTTTTCAAAGACAACTACATATTTATGAATATAATGATGAAGAGTAGATACTTTATACTGTATTGATTCTATTTGTAGCCAACAGTCAATGATAGGCAGAGTGAAATCGCTCTGCATCACTTTTAGACACATGAATCAGGCGGAAGCCGAAACGTCGTGTCGTGCTTTATAAAAAAGCAACCGTCGGAAACGTTTCTTTTAATTAAATTGAGATTTCGGGTACGTGGAGACTACATTCCTCGCTGCAATAAGTAGAGCAATGTGACACTTGGAGATGGAAACCAACTTCTTGCCGACTTCTATCAGCACTCAACCACACAACATGAAGTTAGCCACCCATCAAGCCTTCATGCTACAAGGGAAGATCACCGTGCTCTACATGTAATCACACCAAATAGAAATGAAATGGAGGCTATCAATCACTCATTACACAGAAAACTTTCATCAATCAGTAGATAAGTTATTGCTTTCATCATCAATAGGCGCAGAAAATGATTGAAATATCATCTCGCAAACTTGTTTTACCAATGAGTTAAACAAAGAACATTTAAATATTATTTAAAATCATTGTGTAAAAAACGTGATCGATGTTTAGTCATTTCAATGACTATAATCAGTGTTGACACAGCGACCACTGTAGAAAACTTCGCTTCATGTAAGAAATTGAGCAACAAGTTCTTGATTTCATTCCTGATGCCTGAATTCCAGACCTGTTGTTGTCATTAATTTGGGGATGGATCCCGAAGCAACGATCATACATGCATTTCTTGTTCGCATCGCATGGATTCAATTTCCATTTTCTTCATTGCCTGTAAAAAACCTTACACCTGATTTTACTGATCACATCATAACGAATTACTATATTTTAAAGTGACAATAACAGAAAACAGAAAATGATCAATTAATGGATGCCTAAATGACATTCATCTAATTGCGAGATAGAGAACTTTTCAAATCGCTGCACTTCGAATCGACGCTATAATAATGTGTATCTGAAAATGAAGCATTTTTATCGGATTCCGGTGTACATTAAAGGAACAACGAAGCTTAAAATCAGAGAAAATTCATCGAAGCTCTTTTCATTTTAGGCCATGCTATATTTATACTTACAACGAAAAACGTCAAATAGCAAAAACAGTAAATCGGCGGAGTTTTCAAATTGTCAAAATTCCGGAAATTCCGCCGCGGTGGAAAAATCCGCTGATGTTTCAGTGCTGGTGATAATAACCAAACTCTACTCTTCTGAAGATAAAAGAGAGAATACTGACATCCTCATCAATCTCACGCGACCTCAAACAACAATTGCAGTAGCGGGAGCTCAAATCTCTACGAGATCCATAATTCATATTCAATATTGAATGACATTTTACAAGCGTGCTGTCATTCATCTTATCGCTCTCCAAATCTTAATCTTAGGATCTTCGCATCAGCAGAACGGTCACAAACCTTTCTGTCTTCTCTGTTTCCTGTCAAACATTCGGTCGTTTCCCTTGACCGGACATGACATTTTCATCGTTAGAATTGTTAAGAGTTCGATTTTCGTCACTTTAGTCGTCAAGCATTGTATTCATTATTCCACTCTTGCTACTGAGCAGAAGCCAGAAAATCACGGTTATTTCGATTATTGATTAATAATCCTCTAGTACTAACAAAGCATTAAATTTGAAGAATCTTGGTGAAAGCCTTCTCAAATCCTTGCATTATTTTCTGACATGAATTATTGTCGAAAGCTCATTTCCATAAAACTGAAAATGCTTTATGGGTCATTGTTGCCATAATTCAATCGCTTCACTCACACATGATAGTTTTTAGAATCAATTTAGTTTCTGTTTTACGTTTTTGACTTTTGTATTTAGATGTGTTAACAGTTTGCTAGGTGGTCCGTGGCTACTGTAGTCTCCGTGGCACAGTGGTTAAGTGTTTCACCTAGCGGTGTTTCGGTCCAGAGGTCGAGCCCCGAAAGTGTCAGTGGAAGTCGGCAGGAAGGGCATTTGGGCCAAAAGATCACAATGCTCCAGATAAAAGTCTGATAAGTCAGCACCGTTCAAGCCCCAGTATGGGGTGTAGTGACTGCAAACCATCATTTTTCCTGCGGACCCTGCTCCCAGGCGGGATTAAACGCAAGCAAGAAGTACTAGTTTGCTACTATATAATGCATTTCGAGACCCCTGTGCTTGACAAGAATGTCTAGCCTAGTGCCAGACTCCAACTCCTAAATTGTCATTGGAAGTCGGCATGAAGGGCGTCCGGACTGAAAACATTACAGCACTACAGCAAAGTCTGACCATGTCAAGGCCATCGATGGGGGATTAGTGATGCTAAAATCGCGCCAAAATGCACCAAAAATCGCTAAGTGATTTCAAAGTTGTTAAGACTGCATGTCACTGCAAGGAATTATTTATTCAATTACTATATCAATTAATTAATATGCACGCTATTGACTATCATAATTGAGTCACGGCTGCTATTCCATGACTACAAAGAATGTGTGACTAATGCACTCTTTCTACTTTGCACACTCTGACCGGTTACATATCCGCCGCCTTCCTTGCTCTGAAAGGAAGATTTGGTGCCACTACTGACGTCATTGGAGCATAATTACTTTCATTCTAAATGTCGTTCCTGTCGACTTCCAACAATATTTTTGGGAATTCGCGATCCTGCGACCACAGGATCGAAAGACCAATAATTCAGTTACCAAGATATTGATATTTTCTGGTTTTCGAAACCACAGATTCTCTACTTTCAATCCTTACTGGCAACTGTGCCGCTAAGATCATATATCCTCATGCGACATCGTAAATTCAAACCTAGACAATCGTGAAATAAATCTCTTGAAACATATAATCCAGTGATTATTCTTCCGTCATCCAGATTTCATCAGAAATATTCTGAGATTCACTGCATTATTTCATAGTAATGAGAATTTATGGAATATTATGTTGTTTATCATCGGAGAGAAGAAATGTTTTGTGTTCTCCATATACAATCGAAAAACCTTTCATAATTCTTTTTTCGAAGTAATTGCAGCGGAAAAACTGTCACACGGGAAGAAAGAATTGTCTGATTGATTTAGAGACCGGTCAATCCTTCATTTGAGGTCATGGAGATAAGTACGGATTAGTTGTTCCATCTGATGTACGCCTGATTAATCCGACATCCCATCTTCTATCAAATGTGGCGATGCAGCGATAATTTGGATAACGACATCAATAAAATCCTCTCCTCGTGATGCCTGGTTAGATGTGAACAGCAGCAAATCTATTAGTGACTGATACTTTGGTTAAGATACAATTACTAAGACTAATTCATCAAATAATCAGAAATAAGACTTCTCTCAATACTACTAGAGATAAAATGTGTCACTAAGTCGAAGTCAATAGACAAATAAGGCAAAATATTATCCACTACAAAGATGGCTTCACTGACTCAAATAACACTGAGGTTTATACACCGCATTTCCTCTTGCAAAAGATGCTCCGCGGAATTAATGATAGCTGATTAAAAAATGTCGCAATACAAAAAGATACATTCCAGAAATAATTATGGAAAATGAAAGTTTTCAACTTGTTATGCGAACACAGGCATATGAAGGCACAAAAGGAGGCCGCCGGGCAATGCTTTTGAGGTGGGTCGCTCAATGACACATGGGGTCTTATAGCGCCGCCATGAGGGACACCAGTGACAAAGGGGCCTCAGCCAACTCATCTCTAGTTGACCTCAACCAAATTTTGCCGTAGGGAAAGGAGGGGTTTTGCTATTGCTCAAAAACAATGGAAATTGAGACTCTAATTTCTTGTGACTTGTAGTATCTGCGTATTTTCGATCGCCAAATTCAAATTTTTATCAATCTGGCTGATGGCAGTATCAAAATTTGAGCTTTCTACAAAAGCAATTTTTAAAAACCGAAATTGTTTTTGAAAAACAATCGTAACCATTTTTTGATTACTTCAGTCAAATAAAAAAAATTAAGAATCAAAAATGATATTTGCGTGCTCGACAGAACTGCTTTTATCTAGAATCTACTTTCACTAGATGCTGAAACTGTCTAGTGTCAAGGCAGCTATGCTACCAAAATATTGCAAAAATACAGAGTACATACCAGGCACATGTCATCAATCATCCCTGCATTGTTTTCCTACTTTATTCAAATTTGATTTTCGATTGACGGATACCTTTGTCGCATAGGTTCGTCCTCTTCGCTCAAGGAATGATATAGAAATGATACAGAAGGAATGATATAGAACATTACTGACAGCTGAGCAGTTATTGGCAAATTCACGCGTCAAGAGGAACCATTGACATGGAGAAAATGTACAAGTATAAGCAGTCTACGTAGTATTTTTCGAAACAATCTTACCACTAATTAGTCATCTAGTCGACTTTTGTACGTCCTATTATATTATTATTTCTTCACCATTCCAACAGAAAACGCGAAGTAGCAAATTTCTACAAAATATGCAGAAGATGCTATTTTGCAATTTTAGCATTGTGATTCTTGTAAATTTTGTTAATTTTGTTGCCAAACTGCTGACAAGCTTGGACTCCAAACTTCTAAGTTCTATCATAAGTAATTTAGTTGCTATGTACTTTACAGCTATCATATTCACCTTTTACAAGTTTCAATAAAAAAGGTGTCCAGCACTAAAATTACTGAGATATTATGAATGAGTAGTGGTATGATCTTCATCAACGAATGAGAAGAGTTGAACAGACAGTTAAAACACCAGTTTCTATGTAACCTTAGATGCTACAGCAGATTTGAGCTACACTTTGATTGTTACCAGAGAAAAACACCTATGGCAAGGAAGACAGAATCACTGTATTCTCAACATTTACACCAGAAATAATTACATAAATCTATGAGCGTAGAATTGGCAGCTTTATAAATAAAGACTATAATTGAGTTGCCATCATTAGCAATTTAGTGATGCGTAGTACAACGGTGAATCTGAATAGAAATAATTTAGGGATGCACAGCATAAATATTGTAGGTGGATGCCTTTTTGTCCACCTCCGCACTCTGGCTGCATTTATGTTAAAATAATGAACATATGTAAATGAACGATGCAAAGAAAACGACAAACAACTTAAAACGGTCAATAGGATAGGCGGATGAAAAAATGAGCTTGTTGCCTGAAATGATGAGTACAATCAAGCATTTGTTATTGAATAACAAACATCTCTGATGAAATCGTGAGTGTGGGTGACGAAAATATTCCGACTTATTAATGAAGGTTTTATTCCTTGCTTATAATACAAATTCTTGATCAGGTTGTAATTCACGCTGCTGTATTGGTCTGGCATTGCGTGCATAGATGGCATTCTGAACATTTCAAATGTAAGCACATTGTGCATGATTCAAAAGTAGCTACGAAAAGACCAGCGCGTCATCGTAGCCAACAATCAGGTAAATGGCAATGATTGAAACGTCGCGAATAGAAAGGGTTTCCCGTTTACTAGCACCCCGAATACTATTTTCGAACATGGTCATTTCAATGATATTACAATAATTACAGGAAATAAAACAAAAGCGGCATGTTTCTCGGCCTAGTTTCATGCAAAATATTGCATTCAGTGATGAAATATTTGAGACTTCAATAAGGTTTTCGAGCCCGGCCTGTCTGGGTCTGCGTTCAATGTTCTTTGCTGAACAGCATTATTAAGCTATGTCTATCACAACCATTACGATACGAAGACAGCAAGACGCTAAAAAGAGGCCTGCATTGCACTGCCACCATCCATTTTATTCTATTCTATGGTTCATCCTAACTAATCAAAGAACTATGCTTTTAGAGGCTTCTATGTTCGACATTTGTTAGATATGATCTAGAGTCGACCAGCTGATCTATCATTAAATTATTTACATTGACCTCTTTTGAGTTTTTTAACATGCTGGTGGTTTGCTAAATGGAAAAATGCACTAAGAGACTAGACAATTGAATTCAACGAAAAATCTCTGAAGTTAGTTCCATAACAAATGCGCTCTATTGACACGTCAGATGTGAAATCTATCTATGAGAAACTGATTGATATAGCAACAGACTAGTGGCTTCCTTACATCGAAGACTTCAATAGTTTAAAGCACAAGGTGACGCATCTGTGTTTCACCAAAGTTCGACATCATTGCATTGTCGGTATCCCATGAATGACGTACGATGATTTCTCACTAGGGAGTCAGTGCAGAGCTGTGCAGCTTAACTGCACCTAATCCTGATCGATGTCTTACTGACCCGCCAGCTTCATGTTACATTCATGAGTATAACTTTGTCTCTTTTGGGCGATTATTTTCTATAAGCTTATGTGTAGACACTGTTAAGCTAAGTTTCAATTGCGATTTATTCGTCATATATAATGTACACTATAGGATACTCCTGACTAATACAAGTACATCTAATTTCTTTGCAACAATTGATTTTCAAGCGTACTTCATTAATGAAAATAGTGAAGTAGACTACATAAAAATATAATATGTATACAATGTTAACGAATATACTGAAGTACAGTATGTAAAACGACAAGGTACATACAATCAGACACAGTTAATTAAGTATAAGCATTTAACTATCACACAGAAATGTCATAATACTTATCATAATAAATAAAAATATATAATTCTGTCATAGATGAAAACCAGGTCATGGCTCGACATGACCCATGGACCCTAAAATTTAGTCCCGACCCAGACCCGCGCGGAGGACCGGTGAGTCGAGCCCGGGCCGTTCCAACTCTGGTTCTACAAACTTTAACACTAAGGCCGGATAGTGAATATGCACAGGCATTTAGGAAACAGAGAATAGCAAAGATGGAGGAATTTGACAAAAGTAGGGGTACGGTTAGGACAAGTAAATAATAATGATGCCGAATACCCGGGCACATGTTCCCGGTCTGTCTATTTGAGTTTCCTAGTCCAGTTCGGTCGTCTATCGAATCGATTAGCCGGGCACGGATTCGGACTCAGCAAAATTCCCAAGCACGTTCGATCCCTACATTAAAACCTTGAAAGTAGAAGCGCAATAAAGCATGTGTTTTCAAAAATTACGGAAAATAAAGCTTGCGCCGTAATGAGATATTATGATGCAGATTATGCAAAGATTTAATGACTCAGAAATCGATAGGTGAAATGAATTATGTGTTCATATTATCAGGAAGCAAAATTTGCAGGAAAGAATTCATGTATTGTCCTGGCAAGAAAAGTGGTGTCCGATAAAGTTTCGACAATATACATGATACTGTCTTCATCTCCTGAAACAGTAATATAAATGTTCAAAATGACTTCTCCATTCAGCTACACATGCACTTTATTAGGCCCTTTATGAACAATATATTAGGGTAGCAATCACGTGTAAGATGGGGGTTTCAACTAGTTGAGTTGATTATAATTGATATGAGCATCACAACAAATAGACCAGACTCCAAGGGGTTCAACCGACTTGGAGAGGTCACAATGTATATTTTAATGCATGCAGTCTGGTAGGCCATAAGTGTGTGAGAAAGGAATCGAAAGTCTTTTGGAGATTTGTTGGTGGGTTGGCTCAAACGGACACCCTAAAGAACCAACCTCAACTAAGCTAACTTAGCTGGAAAGATTGCACATTAAAAAAGCAAGATATCAAACTTCCATTCTAGTCTATCCTTATCTACTTCTATGGTTTAGTAATAATGGCTTAACAATTCCATACTATGATAAACAAGTTTCACTTGGTTTGAATCGATTACCTCTCCAGCTAAGTTAGCTTACCTGAGGTAAGTCCTTTGTGGTGTCTATTTGAGCCAACCCTCCAGCAAATATGTCTGACATTACTCATTCAGTGTTATGCGGAGTATGATGAACAATTTCCATTTGATTTGAACCGGCAACCTTTCCAGCTAAGTTAGCTTACCTGAAGTCGGTCCCTCAAGGTGTCCACTTAAGCCAACCCACCACCAAATTTTCAAAAGACTTTCGATTACTTTCTCACGTGCTTATGGCTTACAAGACTGCATGTATCAAAATCGATTACCCTTCCAGCTAAGTCAAACCCCCTAGGATACTGGTCTATAACGTGTAATGGTGAATCGTTGATCCCTCCAATTGCTATCGGTCGCATGCAATCACGCGAAGCTTAGTAAGAGCAATTAGAGCAACGGGCCTAGATAACCTGGAGGACGCAGTTTCGAGTCCTGCTAGTCGAAGATCTTTTGCATGACAATTTAATCTAACATTGATTTCTCTGCATTCATTATGTAATTGTGGTAATGTGAAATATGGTAAATGTGGTAATAGAAAACTGCTTTCATCATGATGTTTTGGATTTCGCATATAATTTCTAATTCTCCATACACTAGGCGTCACCCAATTAGTATAGACTCATGAAATAAAATACTTCATCTACAAAAATTTTGATGCAATGAATTCATTTCCTTTCCTACTTGAGGGCAGCAGATTAATCCAAGTGTGTGGATTGTGTCTGTGTTCCATCTAATTGTGTCAAGTAGGATCTTCACAGAGGAAACATATTTTGACTGTCTCATTCTATACAACATGAGCTTCAGAAGCTTTGTTCGATAGCACAACAACAATTTGCAAATTAATGTAATACAAGTACAACACAAAATGAAAAATAGACTTTGTTTTACAAAAAAGACAACGGTAAATTTTATCTCAATGTACTAGCACAACGCCACATTGGGACGGCGTAGTCTCATATAAGTCCAATAAAGATTCCATAGAATGCTACATTTATCACGCCACTTCTTTAACGAACGATTCTATGAATACCAACAACATGTTGAGACCACTCTAGTAAGCTTCTTAGATAGATAGAAAACAGATGAATATAATATAAGACATTCATTGCTTTCTAGATGTAGATGAAAGTCGGTGAAAAATTTTGATTTTCGTAGAAAAATCTTTGCTAGAAGAGCACTCTCGTAGGTGATATATATCTTTATTTATTTTTATTTATTCAGTACATTTATATTGCGCTGTACCCAAGTGGCTCACAATCACTTCCTAATATAGTAGATGATTGGTGATGTGACTGATGACGAATTGGAGTTTCATTACAGAACAAAAGAAAATATCGCTCTCATACCGAATACAAGTGGAACTGGGAGATATTTTTTTATTACCGATATTTCCACATTTTAGCAGAACTATACTACTTTCCTCCTACATGTGAGTAGTTACACTCGTACATGCGATAATACATGATAATCAGCAAATCATATTTTAGCAATATATCAAGTTATTAACTAATTGATTAGTTACCCGAAGACATTTCGATGGGCTACAACTTAGCATTGGAATGGAAGAAGCGATGAGAAGAAGGCGCTTGAGGTGGTACGGTCATGTAGTGAAGAAAGCAGATGATGATTGGATGAGGAAGGTGTGGAAGTCAGAAGTGCCAGGGCGAGTGCCCAGAGGACGACCTCGAATCACCTGGGAGGAAACAGTTCGAGCAGACTGTAAGAAAATGGGTCTCTGCGAGGAAGATGCAAAGGATCGCGCCAGATGGAGAACCGCCATCAGAGGCAATCGTGCAAGCCAGCCAACGGCGGAATAACGGACGTAAAACGTATATGATGATGATGATGACAACTGTGCGTACAAATTAAAGTTCTTTACTCATCATTCACTTCGAAGTCTTGTCACTCAATAGAAAATCCTAGAACGAACGTTCACACATTCTCCAAGCTGCATGACTGAATATAAAAAAATTGTCCTTGACTTTTCATTATGTTTCGCTGTCTTTTATTTTCATCATTTTCTACAATTCGAAGTAACCTTTCCAGATTCATAAATGATGGTTTAACGTCGCTACTCCACCATACTGGGGCTTGGACGGTGCTGACTATAATCTGAAGCGTTGTGATCATTTAGTCCGGATGCCCTTCCTGACGACTTTCAATGACACTTTCGGGGTTCGACCTATGGACCGAAAGATCGCTAGGACAAACACTTAACCAGTGTGCCATGGAGACCAGGTGGCACTTTTTCAGGAACCTTTTCAGATTCATTCAATTATAATTTCTAATTTATGAAATTATAATGTATAAATACGTGTTATAATTGCAAGTGTGTGTAGAAATGTTCTTCAGACATGTTTAAAGAAATTCTTCATGAAAGCCATGAGAAAAATGTTTGGCCATTTCTTCAACGAAAATCATAGTAATTTAGTAATTCAATTATTCCAAAGTCAGTATCATTAAAAGACGACGGCCTGTGACCATTCCTCGTCGGAGAGGCCCTCCAATCACGAAATGATATAAGCGCTACACGCAAACGTGAATGCCCTAGCGTGTGCATAACATTCATGGGTCTTTTAAGAAATGAGTTGGGTCAGCTGTTTGTGAAATTTCTTCATTCTGGATCTATGCCACCTACGGCACTAAAAATGAATGGCGTGAATTCTCCACTTTACTCTTCGACTGCGGTCGTTTTCCTTCAGATTTTCATGAACATGAGCGAAGGCATTTTCTAAAAAGGTGGCGGCTTGAAGATGAAAGATTCTGAAGCTAACAGACGTCCTTTTCATGGGTTCCAGAATCCTCGCATCGACACGGCCAATCTGGCTTCATCTTGAACATATGTCTGGGCAGAGTCTCTCCTGTGATAGGTTCTTTCCGAGCATCTTTGCATACCTGTGAAGATTCATTCAGGGTTCCTACTCACTCCCAGGGAAAAAATTCCACGACTTTTTAAACTTGTAAGTAGTAAACGAATGTTAACTATTTAGTTAACATCTAAGCGATCTAAGGATATTTCATTACTTCAATATGTAACAAGAATCTGAAAACTTAGAACATCTCGTACTATGATGATAAAAACAAACATAGGTAGGGTAGCAACAAGCAACTGACATACAGATAAAATCCATGTGCATATAACTAAATTTTCTAGAATCAATCAAATAGTTCACAACGTCATCATGTTAAAAGCAATAACATTCTTTGGTGTGTCTGCGAAGCAATTACTTCCATACTTTTCGATGAGATATACAGCATTTAATAGAAATATATTAATAGAAAAATGTGTGTACACAACAAGATTGATGAAATCTTATTATTTTATGAAAGCAAAAAAAGCTTTGGAGATTGGAACGACACAATAAACCTACACTCGACATGCATACTAGCATTTCGCTGAAAGAACAAAAATCATAGGAGCGATGAAGCTTTCTGAACATAACGCGAACGAATATCAAGTGGCTTAATCCAGTGGTTCATCTAACAGCCCCCGCTGACTTTCAATAGATTTTATCTCCAAATCGAGTTCCAATTTCCACTTTCTTCCATTGGATTCAACCCTATCCTAATCGCGTTTGCTCGCCTTCAAGTATAGTTTTGAAATCTCCACGACTTTTCCAGGATTTCCAGGACCGATAGGTACCCTGTTCATCGTGCGTGCTTGCGGATGGAACTGCTCAGCAGATGAGCATATCTCACCAAGTTAGACTTAGTAACCCAGCAAAGAGCAGCTTTGACCATATAAGCTGTCCAACCACTTTCCTTTATACAATTTAAAATCTTTAACCTAACTAATTGCCACTAACGCTCAGTTCATCTTCCAAGAAGATGGACTCCACTGATTCCTATGGAGCTGATACGTATGAGAAGAAGCTTTTACTGATCTTCAATTAAGCTTGCAGCATCATGCCTCGAGCCCATTATCGATCCCAAGATTCCTCACGAACAGGCGGAGTTCCGCCGCGGTCGCTCCACTACCGACCCGATTGCGCTGCTCACTGATGATGTTGAAGCAGGATTCGAACAGAAGCAAAAAGTCGGAGTAGTATTCGTTAATATGAACGCCACCTATAACACAGTCTGGTTGAAAGGACTTCACCTCAAACTCCTGAGGATATTGAGTGATGTCCATGCCGTTGCATTCATCATGGAGCTCCTATCTAATCGAAGCTTTAAGCTAATGACGAATGAGAACTTCGACGGCTCCGCAATGGGGTACCACAAGTATCTGGTTTATCCCCGATGCTCTTCAACATCTACATCAGCGACATCCCGCGAACCACCTCAAGGCAGTACGGCTATGCAGATGATCTGGCTCTCCTGACGGCAAATGTGAGTTGGTCCCAGGTTGAAAACACCCTCAACAAAGATGTGAAACTGCTGCACGACTGCTTAACTACGAGCCACTTAACGACTGCTACCCACAATTCCGCGAGAGTCGCATGTTATGAGTCTCGCAACAAGAGCCAAGGCCAACCAACATCACCTCCTCCATCATCGTATTATCGCTACACCAACTCAGCAGCTGAAATCACGACGGCCTTTCTCACGTCACGCGTTCCGCTTCCTCCTTGAAGGTTTTGATGTTTTGAATATGTGGAACAAGCAAGTCAAACTCCAAACCAATCGTTTACATCCGGAGCCGACCTCCCTCGAAAGCAATGGTTCCGACTGAACCGACTCCACTCCAACACCGCACGCGTGACCGCCACCCTCCAGCGATGGGACTTTCGAAAGTCCGCCTCCTGTACTTGTGGTCATTCAGCTCAAACAGTGGAGCACATCATCTCGCAATGCGGAGTCCACAGATCTCCTGGTAATCTGCGTCTCCTTCGCGATCCTGATGTTGACTTAAGACATTGGCTCCAAGAGATAAAAATTGATTTTATGTGTTTGGCATTCGAATATATGTATCATGAAGTAAGTCGATTTTTTTATCCAATCAAGTTCCCTTGTAAAAACTCACTGAAAACATGAATTTCATACACACCGCTGTCTCGTCTGCCACGTGGGATGAAATATGATTAGTTTCAAAGAATTTCTGATCACCCACGCATTCTTTCTTTGCTTCGAAGGAGAGATACGAATAATGCTTGGTGACAATGATATTGCTCTCGTGATGGGACATTGAAATGACGATTAGTCTGTCTGCTTTTGAGTACGGTACAAAGGCAAGTCGAAGCACTTTTGATGAAACTGAATCGTTTCTTCTCTGAACAGAAATCACAGCAACGAAACCTCAAATCTGAATTCATTGATGATGCTCGAATAAGGTATGGGATTGAATCATGTTTAAGATAAGGTAAAGTTGATGTCATTCCTTTGGAGCGTTGAATATTTAATTCATTTGAAAATGCAGTTTAGTGACTAAGACTAGAACAGAAACAAGCATGGCAATTTGAATATAACAACTAAGTTTTTCTGCTTCGGTTGTGCATTGATAAAATGCAATCTTTTGTTAACTTAGAGTTATTTTGATGATCGCATTTTCTAGAAAATAACGCGGGTTATATGATTCTTCAATTTTTGCAATTAAGTGGATGGGTTCTAGGCGAAAGAAGGGAAACGGAAGGGAATAAATTGAAGAAAAAGATGGGTATGAGAGTGATGACGATCTGAAGACACAATATTTGCCAGAAGTATAACTCGAAGCCTACGCTGAGTGATAAGAGGAATTGAATATTTTGGAGAACTGAAATCTTTGAAGAATTAAAGAAAGACACAATTTTATTTTGATCTCATTTTATAATTAAGTTTTTAATGGCAACTTGCCCTAATTAGCAATATGACCGGATGACTTATTTTCCTGTCATTTTATAGTATTTTATTCAAAAGAAGTTGATAAATCTGCAGAAAGTGTGTCATGTGTACTGTTAAACTGATCACTACTTAGAATAATTTTTTATTATATTATCATGCTATCATGTGAGCTTAGAACGCGCACGCACTGTCAGTCGCTCAAAAAGATATTTTGTTCGCACGGCACAGCTTTGAAATCAGCTTCCCCAGACCAATTTCCCTGGCCAATGCAGTCTTGATACTTTCAAGAGGCGTGCGAACGGGTTTCTGATGATGGAGAAAACTTCATCAGATTGGAAGATCTGTTATTTTACTTGTACAGTATTTATTTCAAATAATATGATTTATTACTTTTTCATTCAGTAACCCCTAGCTTTGTTCATGGCTAGCAGCTGTGCTAGGGGTGAAAATTCTGTAAAAAAAATTGCGCATACTGCTACTACTCCGTATCGAAAAAGCTGAACTCAATCAGTTGCGAATTCATCAATATTAAGATAGAATACCGCAAGTGTTACTGAAATAGTCAACCCGTTGGTATTGCCATTTAGGATAAGTTAAATTTCCCATTACAAACTGAGTTGGCCTTATCCACTGCTCACACTATGTAATTACTAGGATCAATGTTTACCAATTAAGGCAAAATCAATGAAACATCAAAGCTTCTGAAGCTAGTACGTCTGTTTGGCTTTCTAGGATATTTAATAGTGAGACATTTTCAAATTTTGATGTTTTCAGAATTTAGTGAGTTGTTTACGCACCAAGTCCAAGACGTGAATGTTTATTCATGTGATTGCGCACATCACTTGAGAGTTATTTAATATCTTTTAGAATTGCAACTAAACTAACTAACATTTTGATCTTTGTCCAAATGTAAAAGTCACATAACATTCAAGTACTGTTTACCATGCACAGCGCGTTGATATCATTAAGATCTCCATGACCTAGTTACTAGATAAATAGCCCTGAAATCTGCTAGCCTCGATGTCTAGTATCTACGAGAACATTTTCGATAAGAATATCATCCGAACTGAAGCCATCAAAACGTTTCAACAGTGTCTGGTCGTGCTAGACATTGTCAAAGCACTCAGCTTCACAGATTAAAATATTCTCAAAGATCAAAGCACGTCTTACCCAAAGAAACTTTCAGGATATCCCGAAGGACGCTTGTATGGGTTCGCAGAAAAACCAGTGTTGCGCATGAGGTTACAAACATCGTCAATATTCGAATTGATAGCTGAATTGTGGGCTGAATATCGATGATACGAGACCAACATCCGCTCTCGCACAGGACCATCGATTTTACTGTCAACAGTCATAAGCATAACGCCGTACAGATACAAGGCCTCACACTGAAAAAAAAACATTGATGCAATAAAACTTTAGAAAGTGTAATAAAGCTCTTCATTTTAGAGCAGTGCCTTTGATCACAAATTATTGTAACACATTTAGAATGAAAGTCAAAAAGTGAAACCACTTAATTTGAATTCTTCTAGATAAAACTACAAGAACATCATTCGTCCTGATGAATTGAAATCTATTTTTCTTAATTCAAAGCTGTATTACGACCTTTGATCTTGTTGAATATGATACAGCATCAAATTAAGTTCGACAACATTATTGTAACAAAACGTATGTTTTATGAATAAATACAGCCAACTAATTCATTCATAGAAAATCAAAAAATGAACTGTCTTTTTGAACAATATATTTCTTCTACATGGACTGAATTTACAAAACAAAATCTGAAATCAGCACTTACACAGCAATAATAAATCTATGAACAAAATTGAGAGCATGTAAACCTGTCATCCATCAGCTAACAGCAATTATATAATAAGCCTAGATACCAGGCTTGCCGTGGGAATGGGAATTCCCATGAGATGGGAATCTTGCTTCAGGTCATGGGAATCCCATGGGAATTAAATGAAAATTTTGATCACCAAAATAAGATAAATTTAAATCTTATTTGAAAGTATCAACTCTTTTTTGGTTTGCAAAGGTTGTGAGAAAGCGAGAATGCAGGCTGTAGTTGCACTCATCTTACTGGATGACTAGGCGAAGCCGCTCATGAATGACGCACAGATTGAAGTGAAAATACAACATTTATACATGTGCATTGTACAGGTGTGTCTACAGTATTCTTGTCTGAAAAAAGCATGATTCTGTCAGGGTGACGAAACACGGGTCGGTAACCATCATCATAACAATTCTTTTCTTGACTTATCAATCTTATAAGAAGACTAATATCGGTCTTGAATGAGAGAGAGAGAGAATCTGGATTATGTAATTATCTGTTGAGGCTGTCTGTCAATTCGCATCGTCAACCGACGGGAGGAGAATCAGTATCCATGTCAGTGTCCCGTGCGCTGCATGATCAATTTCACTTACGCAACTTTTGACAATTCAAGTGAGGGAATGTGAGCTCGCAAAACGTTCTTTTCCCCTGATTGACGCTTGGCGATGATTCATTAGGCTGCAGACCGAAGAGGAACCGAGCTATATGATGTAATTGTAATCGTCTGCAACTTCAGTTCCCACTCTGAGGCAGGTCGTCGCTGCGATGTCTTCGAACAAGTTCTTCGAAGTAGACAAAAAACTCTGCAGCAGCACATTTCTGCTGCTCGTGTATCTTTTGTTCCACCACCGAAGTCATTAACCAGTGGTAGTGCCAATCTTGATTCGAGGATAAAGGCCGTGCAAGTGGACATATCACCGGTTGCCGAGAGCTCAGGAGACGACAAGAAACCATTGTTGGCCCCTTTCCTTTATTATGATGCCTGTAAGAAATTGTTTCTTTGGTTTAAGAAGACAAGAGGACAGTGGGTAAACCAGAGTGGGGTCAGTGCAATAAAGCGCCATCTCGAGAAAAACTGCGCACCGGCGACGTCGACGTCCAATCAACTCATCATTCACCGAAGTTTTCAGTGTGCTCTATCAACAAGCAAGCCTCATCTTCCGAAAGAAGCAAAAGAACAATGGCAGCAGCATGTAGTGAAGCTTGTTTGTGCCCATCCGACTGTGTCCATCAACGCCATGGCTCAAATTGC
Source organism: Prostheceraeus crozeri (assembly GCA_907163375.1). Taxonomy (NCBI): domain Eukaryota; kingdom Metazoa; phylum Platyhelminthes; order Polycladida; family Euryleptidae; genus Prostheceraeus; species Prostheceraeus crozeri. Next base: position 208,493 of record CAJQUW010011313.1, on the reverse strand, counting down.
ATCTTCTTGCGCAAACTTCGCTTCTTCGGTAACGCACAGAAACAACAAGATCAATGACTATTCCATCGGACGAACTTACATTTCATCGGGGTTAATGACTGAGGGAGAGCAATCCCATGCGAAGTTGCAACATCATTTTAGAAACAGTCTCAACGATCCGGATGCTGGTGTATCATGCATGATTGAATTTTGGTCTGGAAGACATGAACATCGACTTTCTTATTTTGCTATTGTTGCTTGTGGACTCGATAAGATTGGCGTTGGTTCAGTTTTCCACTTAAGATTTGTGATTTGGATGATGTACCACACGACGCTTCGTTCACTTTCAAAATTCTCGAAGAATGCATTAAGTCACCGGATGATGAAAAACAGGGTGAGCTCTCTCAACCCATCTTTATAGTTAGTGACAACGAACCGAATATGATCGCAGCGTTCGACGGCCGTTATCCAACGACGCTGAACTTCGGTGGTAGAATTGGTTGTACCGAACATGCCTTGTCGACTTGTGTCAAAGACGTTTTCGAGAAGTCTCCACCAGAATTACTAAGTGGCATGCTGTCTAATCTGACTTCTGTGGAATCTTTCTATAATGTACGCGACCAAAATGCGAAGCGACTGAAGCGTGCTATTCCTGATAAAAACACGACTCGCCCATGGCGCTTTCAACATTCTCGACTTCGATCTGCGGTGGACAACTACACTGTATTTCTGTCAGAAGAAGACTGTCATGTATCTGACAATTTGCCACCTTTACCTTCACTGAAATCTCTTGGATATTATGGATGCCGTCAAGTGCTTCTTTGACAGAGTTGAGGTTGATGAGCCAACTTCTCATCTATCTTACCTGAACTATCTTACTTTGGATATTCACTTGTTCCAAATGCAGATTAGTGAAGAAGTGCCTCCCATCGCTCGGGAGACTTGCTGCCTTCTACGAAACCAGATGAGAAAGAAGCTGTGGCCATATTGTGGTTCATCATTTGCAAAAGCGGCTTGTTATTTGTCAGGCATTGATGTCTGCAACACGGCTTTGGATATGGTGAAAACTCTTAGATATTCCAGCAAAAAGACCCGAGAATTACAGGTGTTCATGAATGAATGGGAGCAGGAGATGCCAGGATTCAAATCGAGTGTTGTGAACTATTTGAATCAGCTGCTTGATTCAATGCATATATCTGATATCCCCACGGACAAAGTCAGTGATAACCAGGAACGTGAGCCCTCGACATCCAGCAATCCGTTTGAGACATTGTTTGCTCCACGCCCAAAGCGCATGAAGACTTCGCTTCATGAACAACTTGAAACAGAAATGTTGCTTTTTGAGACCATTCGTGTGGCCTCCAGACATCCGACCAAGGATTTTTGGAAAGAGAAAGGACCACAAATGAGACTTTTGTCAAAGCGTGGAAAAATTCTTTTTTCCACCCCAGTGTCATCGGCATCTGTAGAAAGACTATTCAGCGAGGCGGGGATTCTCTTATCAACGCTTCGAAAAAGGCTCAAGCCTAACAAGCTCAGCGCTATGATTTACACAAAATATGCTTGTAAGTTAGAGACTGTATTATAATTCAGTTCCTAGGTTTGCTTGTACATTTGTTATTCATTGTACATTGTACATTCAGGCTAATGATGAACTTGTACGGTACACATGGAAGGCAGACCAGAATCAGATAAATTTATACGTGTCCGTCCATCATGCTTCAGAACTCTTCTACGAACCTAAGACACACGTGACTGAATCAATGTTCATCAAATATTGAATCGACCAGAAGGACATGTTTATCAATGAGCGAAAATTGACGCTCTGAGGAGCTATTTTCCTTTTCTACTTCGTTCAATTATTTCTTGTAAATAAACGTGTCGTAAAAGTGCATTCTCAAGAATGTGTCAAAGTGAATTCAGTGGCTGATGATGATGAATATAAAAGCTTGAAAATTGTGGCGAATAAATCTCGACCAATTAAAAAACCTTGAGACATTAAAACTATTGAACTGAACGTGGCATTTGTCTGCAAACTTGATTTACTTTTAAAAAGTAATTAAAAATGCTCCAAATTCTTTATGTGAAAGAAATTAATTTATGATGAAAACAAATTGAAAACTGACGATTCATACGCCATTTTCTCCATTACTGTACGATTCACAGAATCTTCAAATTCAAACATGTCTATTGATCAAGCAGTTAAAATCACATTCACAACTCCAAATTATTCTTCTGTTTTGATTTTTAGTCTATTTATGCCTCTCATTGGTCGGTTGATCTGCTCACTCAGATCACGTCATCAAGGACTAAACAGATTGAATGATGGAAATGATGACATGATGGTCATAATCGGCCTGGAATGTATTCGAGATTTTGCGCTCGAAGGCAAAATGCTAGATTTGAAGGTTATTGCAATTATCAAATCACTTGCTCGAATGACACGACAGCAAGGCTGCAGAAGTTTAAATTTTTACATTCCATCGATGGCTAACTAGCATTTGAATTACGTCATGCAGACAGCTGATATTAGCACTTCTTTGTTTGTAAAACAACGAACAAATACATGAGTTCATCTATCAGTGATACATAGGAAATGAGATTTAATGAATAGGAAGGCTTAATCCATTATTCATATAAGATGCGGAATATGTGAACAAATAATGCAGAGGTTCAATAGCAATCCTTCTTAATGATTAATTTCACGGCTTGAATTAATCCATGCACTCTGCCGGAAACTCTTATAATGTTTCAACAGTTCATCTCAGAATCTAATGGCAAAGGTAATGCTCTTAACGTCGACACGTAAACAGAATCATTCAATAATTACATGTTAGAAAACAAGAAGTTCACCTATTTCCTGTTTATCACTTTGCAAAACAAGAAAAGCAAACAAAATTATAAGATAATTGTGATAGTCATGTTGATAACGTCAATGTCGTGACGTCAATATTGACATCCTTGAGGACGTTTTGTACCAAACTTATAATCCATAAATGTATGTCCCGATTCAAGCACTTGAAGTACACAGGAAAATCAACAATGCGGCATGCAGCATTTTCACTACGAAGAGCATTATGATAGCAAATTTATACAAATACTGCTGTCCAGAACTAAAATAGAAGCAACGAAACTAGAGTATTCAATAAGCAATCGAACCAACGCTTGTCAGCAAGGTGTTTATGGTCGACTTAGGGAACCACGGAACAATTTGCACGGGGATGGTAAACCTGCGTAGCGACTATTCTAAAGATGATCAAAGATGCGATATGCAAGATGAAATCAATTTAAAAAAACAAGACGCACATGAAAACTACTACAGAACCAATAAAACAACCTGAAATGACAATCAATTGTTAGACATTATTTGTTGCTGAATCCCGAGCTACCGAAATACCGAAAACGATCTCGAGGCCTACATCCTCACTCATTGAGAAAGACTCCATGTTTGAAAAAAGTAGAAAGAAATGGATCACATATACGTAAACTATGCAAATAGACATTTCTAACCATCGAATGATCGGGACACTTTCTCAGCCCCTTCTATGTCTTATAACTTGTGATTCTTTACTTGGCAATTTTGACAAAAACTGGGGTAGGGGCTTTCTTGAACTATTTGGTGTTTTTGAGACTTCACAACATTTACACCACTCACTTATTCCTTCAACGTCCGTCGTCTTCTAAGCTCCGCTAGGCATGTTTCGAGCGTCGATGTTCCACATCTTTTGGTTATATTTCAATAACTGGTTGATTGACCACCAGTGACCTATGACATCCCAGCCTACAAGATAATATTACATTTCCTAGGTAAAAATAAGGAAGGAATGACTAATTGTATACATGATATTCCGTGCAACTTTGGCAATTTCTGAAATTATTTTTTTTGCTACTAAACGAAAAGGAAAGTGCCACAGACTTCGAAGAACAGTTAATAATTCCAGCACTAGAAAAGTCAGTGCTTTTCGAAAGTATAAAGACAAGCCCATCTTTCGTCCAGATTTTATGAAGCAATACAAAAATATTTTCCATCTTAGTAAAGAGACATCTAAGAGAGAAATGCCACCTACAGCAGGTGAATAAAAAGAGAATGAGTACATCGCGCTGCAAGAAGCAGACAGAGGGCAAGACGACATCATCAAGATAATTAGCATTTAGGAAATCAGCAATTAGTGACAATGATAACTTCAATCTCAAAATTGATCAGTTTCCTAACATAAATGTGCCTCCATTGTCATCTTATCGTGCAGATTTATCAATTCAAAAGAGAAGCAGAAGTCCTTGTCGAAAACTATCAGAATTTGAGTTTTACGAACGACAGGTAAACAGCAATGCCTTAAGGTACAAATTTTTTCTATTACGGACGATAATGATCATCATCACGCTCAGTTTCATTACAACACGGCAAATTTGACGTCATAATTTATGAAAAGGAAATTTATAAAAAGGACGCATTAAAAGCCGAGAAGAACTTATCATGCGATGTCAATCAAAGAACAATGAGAAAGACACAAGACAGACATCGAAAGCTTCCTCGATAGAATACGATTAATGATCCGTCAATTTCATATTCGACTTTTTCATTACTTTGATGTAAAACTCAACAGATTCGACATTCTGATTTGATAATACACTCGAAGAGATCAATTGATGTGGTTGAAGTGATTATTCAGCGATATGAAATAATCTTTTGAAGTCATCAATCCGCTAAATACTCGAATCGATCTGACAAGTTGACGATGCTCTCCATGAATGATTGACAGATGAATTCATGCATCCGAAATAGAAATCAAAATGACTCTTCGAACCTAAAGCAAGTGCAGTTTACGCCGCAGATGTCTTGCATCTTCACTTTCAATGTTGGACTGTTTCTTAAGAACCGGAGCCTAGTAGAAACAGTTAGCTAAGTTAGAATACATTGTCCGGCAGCCACAGCGAGTTTCTGCAGGGAACGAGGCCGAAAATCAAACTTCCACAGAATGATGCACATCCCATGCATACTACGAATCTGTGCGCCAGGCGAGTTTTATCTGGTTACTCTTCTTGTCAGACACAATCAAAGAAAAAACACATGTAAATTCAGTGGGACGCAGATTGACATTTTTGACAAAATTGAATTTTCTATGTTTTCTCTGATAAAGCGAAAAGTTTAACGCCCAGAGTCATATTTTTTACATGGAATGTCTACAGGTCATTTCCTATCATGTTCATGCACCCCTGTCTGTAAAGCTAAACATATTCATATTTGAAATGGCTCTGGGGCCGAATCTTCCATATTCAGATTTGGCAAGCCGGCAAACACAAGCATTTTGAGAAATTTAATCACATAGAACCACATTCTCGAATACACCGCATATAGAGAGAAACACAGCGTCTAAGACTGCCAAGGAATTATGTGATTGCGTTGCTAAAATGTCCTCACCTTTCCATTGCATTTTTGTTAATTACAAAACCCGATGTAGCTCACGTCCAATGACGTACGCAGAAAAAGTTATTTGAGGAAAAACAATACAAAATTAATTACAAATATAGAAAATAACTTTCAGTAGTCCTGAAGAAGATTTAGGATTGCGCTCACTAGGAAAAACGGCAGGTTACAATATAAGTTCACTTGTCTGTAAAACAAAAAAATGTAGGTCTACTTGCATTTGATAAAGCAAAAAAGAGACAATAAAGAGACACAGGCTCATCAACAAGAAGTAAATAGATCAACAATAGATTCCGCTGGCTACGTCTTCTTTCGGCTTCATTACATATTGGACGAAGAGAGGAACGTCCAAGGAGTGCCCTCACAAAACTCATAGAATTCAAATCTGATTTCTGGTCAATTTTCGGAATTTACGGAGAATTTGAATACCCTGAGCCGCCCTCATCAAACTGCCAATCGAATAAAAAGCTGTCCATCTGTAATCGAATTCATTAAATTCTTACCAGTAGCTGTTTCCCGTCATCATTCATTAGAATCGATACGAGACTGTGGTGAATGTAAATCATATCTTCTAAATCCACCAGAAACTGATTCAAGTCGGTGATGTATTTGTGAACACTTTCAAAAGCTGAATAGAACCGTTGTAAAATGGACAGGTTATTCTCTCGAAACTCTTCATCGCGATCTTGTAAATCCTGAAAATACAATGATAGCGTGCAAGGAAAAATGTATTAATTATTTTGTAATGATACATAAGGGAGATAACAAGGAACTCAAAAAGAATATCGATACCGTTCACACATTTCATACTGTGCATATTACATGAAGGAGACTGTGATTATCTGTTTTGAATTGGTTCCATGGCAGCAAACAAAACAGAGGATAGTCAATATCAAATTGTCTACCAGTAATGATTAAAACAATTCTTTTCGAAAGAGACCAACTTTTGTTCTACGAAGTATAGAAGATTCTGCTTACAATGCTATGAATGACATCGGACATTGTGCCAATCTTCACATTTTGGTTAATGAATTTTCAGTTTCGTTTCAATTTGATGAGATAGCGCTTGCGTTAAGGAGTCTTCCATGAGAGATGCACCAACCCGAACACAGCACAACCCAAATCTTGGGTCAAGTCGGCTTCACAAAACATCTCCGGGTTCGAACTGAGCCAGAAAAATTTGATTTCTATAATTTTAGTAATGCTAGATTTTTGAGTTTCGATTCAAAACACATAAAACAGAGATCAATAGTCAAAGTAAAAAAATAGATTAATAAATTAATTAAAAGTAGAACTTAAAGTTTTTTAGAATAGTAGCAGTGGCTGCTATAAGAAGAAATAGGATGATAAGATTCCTACAACAGAACTTGCAAGGTGCATATTGTGCAAGACGTGGACCTACAGACGTTCTAAAATACGAGGTAGTCTAACAAACGCAGCCTCTAGCTTCAAGTGTTCGCGATGTCTCAACCCGCAGAATCAGACAGTGGCCCTCATCGAAGATCAGGTCATTTCCCACCCCAGAATCAACACTGATGGCAACATCTTGGAAACAGCTAAGCACTGCTACCTGTGAGATGTCATTGATTCGAACGCGGGTGTGGATTTTGCAGTTACGGCACGCATACGGTGTGGTTGGAGCAAAATTCCTGAGTTGGCGGCATTCATGACATCTAAGGCCCCGTCACTAGAATTAAAAGGGTAAGTTTATGCCACCTGCTTCAGACAGCATGACGCACGGGTGTGAGGCGTGGGCTTTGCGTGCGGAACATGACAGCTTACTCCAGAGAGCCGAGATGAGAATGGTGAGGTGGATGTCGGATGTAAAGCTGGCCGACAGAAGGTATAAACGGAGAACTTAGACAAGCAATGGGACTTCCCTCGATCTCTGAAGTCATGAATGAAGGGCGTTTGCGTTGGTTCGGGCACGTGTGGCGTAGAGACCAGACTGAGTGGGTCAGGAAAGTGTTCGAAATAGTAGTAGAAGGGAAGAGACCGAAACTTGTCATTCCTTTGAGGCGACCATTTTATCAACGTGGATTCCATAGAAATTTTGGAGGACTCTCAGTGGCGAAAGCGCATTGTAAAGGAAGCATTGTGGACACGAAAAGTTCAGTCTTACACCAGCGTGAAACACAGTCAGTGAGTAGCCACTGGAACTTTTTTGACTTTCTTTCATTTCGACATTCTTTCTTACTACTTACATTAGTTTCATCAGTATTGTCTTAATCGCTCTTTTTGCGAGAGAATGCTAATTGTGTACGCATAGATTCCGTGTTGCGTTATTTTATTTTGTTAGCCCTCTTGAGTATTATTCATTCCGTGCATGACTTGCGAAAGTTCGCCTGAAGATGGCTGTCTGTAGCAACTGAAAGGCCTCGCCAAATGAAAAAAAATATTATATCTATCGTTTTGGGCTTCCCTCCTCTTAGCAAAAGTAACAGGTATCATATAACAATGTCAGTGAAGACTCCGTTCAAATTCATCTAATTTATCTTATGCACAGATTCATCAAAAATGATGTAGATGATTTCACAACACGAAGAATATGTATGAGTAGATATGTTTGAGTAGGACCAATAAGACTTTACCAACTCATTTTCACAATTTTATGCAATATTTTGTGATCATGCTAATGACGCAAAATTGAACATATTTACTCCACTGCTGCACCATATGGAATAAGTTTTTTTACAGGAAACTGAACCGAGACTAAACGTCAAAGAAGAAGGAAGTTATGATATTAAAAGACAATAAAGATGAGACCACAGTTGACAGGAACTATCACAGAAAGTTGACAAACATTCAGAGAGGATATAAGGTGAAAAATGACGATAGGATGACACATTATGATGATATTTAGAAAGATCGTTTTATTGACAGTGGAAGTATTGACACTGAGAAATGAGAATCCTGAAAGCCATGGCTCACCGGTAGTGTTGCATCGTTGATTGTTAGGAGAGAAATCAGGAAAGACGAAATAATCAACAATAACGTAGTCTACTACCCATCCAGTTCTGTCTTAACCAGAGTGTTGGTTTAAACTGTTATGAGCAATATGCATGTAAATCTTTGGTCGAAATAGCTGTGTAGGAAGAAATTATTCAGCGCAAAATATAAAAAACGAAGCCTTGACAGGAAACCAATTTGTCGAAGACTGAGATAAATAAAGTTGACACTGAGATGAAATTGGAAACAGTAATATATTTTTGTGAAAATAACACGAGTAAAAATGAAGTATGATATTAGGGACTGGAGATATTATTAGATAAGATTAGCGACTGAAGATATCATGGAACATAAGACATAAGTTGTGATAGCACCGTAAAGCAAATCCAAAGTTGTAGATCTCTGTAATCTGTAGAAGGAATGTTATGACAAAACTGTGGACATTAATAATGAAATATACGAGTACAGATATAAATGTTGCATTTGAAGTCGTACAATACGTCTGAAAGTGGAAAAGCGCATATGACACAAATGAAGATAACGAAATACTTTGACTAACCAGTCTCGTAAGATCTTCCTTCCTTTGAGCAATTTTAAGAGAAAATGCAGTTCTCATATATTTCAGGGAGTGCTTTTTCAAATATTGAAAAGATGAAAGTGAAAACATAAAAAATATGGAGAGAAAATATAACGTCTTTATATACGTTTTAATATCTGAGTGAGCGCTGGCTGAAACATAGGGTTTTGTGTGCAATAGTAAGAGCAACCTCCATTCCAACATCCTATTGGATTTACACATAAGATCAATATTCAACAGATTCTCGCGTTAATTGTGATTCGGAATTTCGGAACTGTGCTTGAAAAAGTTACCAGCAAGTTCTGGATGTCGAATACCCCCACGGAGAAACTTCGATATCGTAGACACATGTTTCCATCACAAACACGAGATTGATCATTTTCAATGCCACTACTTTCATAGAATCCATTGCTGACATTCTGCTACACAGGTCGATGTATTGAATTCAAATCGTCCTTCTTCAGGATTATCTGATCATCAATCATTGACAGCAACGTCATTTCATAATTAATGTCATTTGCGTAGAAACCTTCAGCTTTTGAATTTGAAGAATGGAAACTTTCAATATATTTGAGATGCATCTGATTTCCCATTAATTAATTTGACGTTCTGGGTTAAAGTGATGACTCTGTTGAATTGAGATCAACATGGTTACACTTGATAACCTATACAGAAGTGGCAAATTTGCGTTTCCAGGAAATCAAATCAGTTTGCCCACAAATTTTACTCAACAGATGGCAGACTCCAATCTCTCTGACTTCCAACACTTGACATTATTAATTCTCCAGCTTTTTATCCTAGCCATTCATAGCTCATTTTGCGTCCGTTGATACTAGCCACGAAATAAAGCGCCTCTTATAACAAGAAAGCATTTATTTATTGACTAATTCGGGTGCATGGTTTATATCAAAACACTACATTCTACACTGTTGCTTGCTTAGGAATAATTCCGAACTATTATACTCCTTCGACAATTTATTGAGTTCTTAACACGACTAACTGCAAAAGCGATCTCAGAAAATACATGTTTCAGTCATTAAAATAGTCTACACCCTTGCAAACATCTTTTTTCTAGGGAATTAATTAACAACAGTAATCCCATTAACTACAATTTTCTCACTGCATTTTCATAAGACTTTCAAAAATAGATAATTAGACAATCGCAAAAAATTGAAATAGGTAGGGAGGTAACTCATCATCAAGACACGTTCGCTATTAAAATTTTCGCTAATAAAAGAAATCCAGCAACAAGCCCTTACAGGGTGTATCTCTGTGTCGTCAAAACAGTTGGAACAAAGTACACTAAATCACGTTTCATTAGACACACCTTTCTCTAAATACTCCACATGCGAACTTTGATATGTACTCATCACATTAACATCAAAGCTAACGTTCTTTCGACAAGTGAACACAAAGCAACCCTTAAATAAACCGATGAGAAAGCATGAATTCGTTTGAAAGCATGAAAAAAAGAAAGACATGCCATTTGAAATTTGTGACTTTAACAATTCCCACGGATGCTAAAATGAACTTTCAGACTTAAATCTGTAGCTCAAATTGTTCACACGTTTTTCATCAATAGAAAAGGTCATTCAATTAACAATCTGGAACGTCATTTAACACATGACGATCAAGACATCAAATGAAGTACGCACAAGCTACGAATGATTTAATGACAAAGACCAACAATTTTATTCAAAAGCTTTCGAACTTGATCGGTGGGAAAAAAGCGTCAATATTAGTGGTGACCATTTTCAACATTTAGGTGACGATTATCAGCGATGCTCCATTTTCATGGACGCAAAAAGAGCCATTTCAAATGGTTTGCTTTGCTTGTTTTATTAATTTGTCAAAACTTCCCGGTAATCCTATATCTGATCATATGTCATGTAAAATATCAGTTACATAACAATATAATATACATAGGGCCCATCATAAAACATCTTGGATCCAACTTATACACGAATTTCTTTGCAGGAAAAAGTTTCAACTGAGAAACTAGGAGAGATTTTCGCTTTTTCAACATTTACACGTAGTTTAATTTGGGAACTTACCATTCGATTTTCCAGCTTATGTTCAAAATTTTCCTGTTGAGAGAAATATGTAAAATCACTTAAGAGTTCCCCGTATTTCATATTTTCGTTCCTATTTTCCATTTTGAAGACTGGTGGAATGAAATCTGCAAGACGCAGCAGCTCTGCAATAATAGAATTGCCTCGAGCAACCAGACGCAGAATGGCTTGGCCACACTGATTATCATCAGCCAGAAAATCCTTCATCTGAAACGACGTAAAAGCGTGAATTATTAAAACAGGATTTTGGTTATTCATGGTCAAGTCTCAGAACAAGATGTCTATCACAGCAACGCCAAAATCTAAGTTAAGTGACGATACTTTTCATACACTGGAAGCAGGAACCATAATTTGAAAAAATCTTAAGTTGCAACAAAAATTCACCAAATTGTTTATTGAAAGCATGCATTTTTCGCTCTCAGTCAATTAACTGTTCAACATTGATGTAGAATAATCATATTCATGGATTCATAATTCTATCATTACAGGTGAGACATTTTTATACTCTTAAAATTTACACTTTGTCTTTTTACACTTGTTTTTTTTATGATTTTGATCTCTATTGATGCACCCTGTTCGGTTCACCCCATCTTAATAATAATAATACTTAATCATTGGTAAGACTTTTAGGACCAGACAGTTAAGTTAGATTGTACATACTCATATAATTGAAAAACTTGTACTTCCGATGATGAACACTGATTCGACAATAATTGTGCATCGTGCAAAGATGCAGTTATATTCTAACAAATCTCTGAAAATGTTCAGATAATGAGATCTTCTATTCGCCACCCTGCCTTCCTGTTGATGTGAGAATTTCACCTTTTTATATGTTGATATGTTGTATCGTCATGTTTATCTCGTTCATGTTTGTCCAAAACTTTTTTGGCAATAAACAACTTATGACTTATGAGGATACTGACAAAAAGCAATTACAGCTGCATTTCTCCATGTAATTTCTGTAATTATTGCATTGTGGTCTCCGTGGCACAGTGGTTAAGTGCTTGGCCTTGTGATCGTTTGGTCCAGAGATCGAGCCCCGAAAGTGTCGAATGTCTTGAAATAAAAGTAAAGCTGCCGAACTAAGCAATTATTCAATTAAAGCCAATTTCACATTTTCCCGGACTAAAAATGAGACACTGACCGCTGGCTGACCTTTCAAATGTGAATGATTTGCTTAGCAGTATTGTTTGAAAAATTATATCCATAACTTCATTTGTGCATGCGAATTAAATGATTTTCCATCCAAAAAAAAGTCTTAAGTAAATGCTCGATACACTATGATGATCTTCTACGCCTGTGACAGATTGCGCGCCGATTTGTGAGATATCTCCATGGTCTTCAGTCTTGCAAGAGAGCATTCAACATCTCCAGGTTATGGATCATCCATTCCTATACAAAGTCGACCCAACTTTTCGGCTGTCGACTTCTGCCTCTCTTACAGTTCATCATTCGCTCAAATCAGGACTTCTTCACTTCTAACTAAATGTGGACTTCTTGATGTTCATGTGGAACCTCAAATAATGGCATTCATAATATGTTCATATAATGAGAGTGAGCTCTGTAAATTTTTGTACGGCTTCAATCTTCATGTGATTATTAATATGTGGTTAGCTTTGAGACTCACCATCTGCTTTTGGGAGATGGTAGAGTAATTATATTATTTCAATTATTAGATAAACATGTAAAAAATGCGATTGGACATTGACAGCCACTTCTAACCACAATGCATACTTTGAAACATAAATTATGCTTTCGGACAAGCTTGTGGCTCTATTTCCCAACACATACTAATATTATATAATATTCGAGACCAGTGCATTGGTTTTGATACATTCAAGAGTTCATATCAATCTCAGTAGTCCACATGAGCTAGCGAATAAGTTCGTGAAGAGATGCGCCTAACAGTTGATTCTATACAAATAATTTACAAACGTGAATAGCAATTTGACAAACTTGGTTAATGCCAGAGAGGAATGACACCAAAATTGTGCATCAAGCTTTAAAGAATATCAGAAATTGTGGTGGATCCATTTCTTACTATGAAAGCAGGAAATTAAATTAATGTTCTAAAAATCCTGCCATGATATCAACTTATATTTGTCAATTAAAATTCGATACTCCATCAGCAGTTATCACGACAGTTGAGACATTCTTTCAGCTGTTTGAATGCGTTTTTCGACACGCATGTTACACGTAGCAACAATGTTGATTCCCAAAAGTGATCGCTAAAAATGCTATCAAAAACAAAAATAAAAAATATCCGCCTGAAGATTTTCATTGTGAATTTTTTACATAGATTTTGCCGATGACTCAAAACTCATTAAATATCAATAGGTAGCATGAACACGTGTTCAATTAATGGAGAAATATGTTGGTTGAGAAACAAATTCATCGGGCTGTTAGACAGGAAATGTGGAGCACGAAGCTTTATGACATAATTTACACTGCCTTTATCTCATTGAAACAACAATTGAAATGTTCAAAATTATGCCCTTTGCTTTCTTTTAAGCTGTATATATACTTCAGTAACTGATCAATGCTCAGACAACAATCACGCCTTGGGAAGGTGTTTTGACTAGCTTGAAGTACTCATGAGTATTTTTTCAATTTGCTTTATGTTGATCACGATGCATCACTGATTTTAATGATAAAGATTAAAAATGATGAAGAAATACTTGTCTAGGTTTTTTTCAGGATTATTATTGCATGCATTTAAATGCCGGACGATTCGCAATTATCTGCATCAAGCCAAGTTTTGCACATAAAAAAGAAATTTCAAGTTGTTACAACAAATGCAATGCGGATAAATTAATGTGAAAATTCTAGATAGCTAAATGAAGGGAAATACTGGTAATGTCCGATAGTGATATATCCTCAAAAACATTTCATATGGAATAGAGCGTGAGGACTATGATTTAGAAATGCATAAATGTGAAAAAACAATTCTATCCTGATACTGTATGATGTCAACCAAGAAAAAGCGACGATACATTTATAGGTGCATAAAACCAATATCAGACGCTTCGAGTTCAGACCAATATCAGAATGTTTAACGTTGTTTTGTGGTATCTTATGAGGTTACACCCATGGAAAATTAAAGTTCATTACATAAAACATCAATGAAAAAGATCAAAAGTTCTCCTCCGCAATCGTTGATGAATATAACTCTGTTCCTTTGTATTCATAAACTTTCCATCGATGTACTCCACCAAATTGAATAGCTGTAGTGTAGTGCACCACATGGATATATTAGTGTCTATTATAATATAATACTCCACAAAATGCATCATAGATTCCCTTGCTCTTTCGTCTACGACATGCATGTTTTCAGACTACTGTTGGCATGTCGTCTACAGCAGCAACTGGATAGCATATCATAGCATGTTCATTCAACTAGCATATTAAGGATTTCATTTTGAATATCTGATTGCATAAATTATATTATCATATCAAAAGCAGCAGCAGTAATTCAAGTCTTAAGATTAATATACATAGTTGGGTCATGACTCTTGACTATCCAAAGACAGAGACAATGAGACAGTCTCTAATGAGATATTGTTATGATTGGCAAGACAGTTCCATTTTGGAATTGAGGTCAAAGATACATATTTGGAACTGCGGGCTACGAATTGCAATCCTAAGTACGTTTCCAAATCCCGGGATTTCGAAACAAATCGCTCCATGGTATATTTAGAGGAACAAAATTGTAATCTGATGGTCCTTTCATGTAGAATTTATTCGCACAATCTGAACGCCAGCAACAATTAGCGTTGGTGATCGGAGATATTTTTGTGAGTCGTTTTCGAATGGGACACCATACAACGGTAGTGGTCATTATTTCTAGTGACGACATGAAAAACTGAAAATATAGTTGAAAGGAAGGGGAAATGTGAAAGCAGAAAAGCCAAACTCCACAAATTACTAGCTGTACAGCGGCTTGATGCAGGGCTCAGTGTTAGGCAACATGCGGCTCTATAGATTATAAAACACAGGCTATAGCACCACATGCATTGCAGAAAGCAATTTACAGACATTCTTCATAGTTTCTGGCTCTAACTAATGATATATTGCTGGGGCAGAATCGGAGTAGGAAGATTGAGAAATAATTCTGTCATTCCTGCTACTATCTGAAACGTTCTTAGTCCCTGCAGCCTATGATAAGAAAATGTGTATGGCGCAATACAAGCCAACTCGATACAGCAATAATCCACAATATTTTAGTGATTCAACGAAAAAAAGAAGAGTTTTCGAGTATCTATGCAGTTTCCACTGGTAAAATAGTTAAAAAAAATAACTTGCTATTAAAGCGTCTAGCAATTACTACCAAAATGACAACTAAATTAATCCCAGGATCCCGTGAGAAAAATGCCGGGATTGCAAAACCCACGGGATCCCGGGATTGTAATCTTCACTTTGCAACTGGCCTAGTCACTTGATTTTGGTCAGATTCGGAAGATTTTTTAAAGACCATTTTCTCGAAAAAAAAATTGTAATCTTCATCATAGGACTGAAAAATGATGTGCAAATCAATGCGAACACGACATTGACACGGACAATTATAGTGCACGAAGTTCGCTTGAGATTCGCAAAAACTATAATCTGCTTGAATATGTATCCTTTTCTTTTCGTTTCTATAGTTGACTGCTATCCATCGGCGAAAGGCTACTGTGAATATTTTGAAGCAGGGATGCGGAGTCCTATCATTTTGATAAGACTCCGACTTCGGGTGGCCAGTATATATATCTTTGTTTTTAAAAAACCTGGCAACCTACATCATAGATCATTATAGGCTTACCTAAACCTATCTTTAGTGATCATTGCTGTATCATTTATCAGTAATTTTCGATGAAAGTTTATCAAATGTCGCTTTAAGTTGGATGCATGCGACCCGCCTCCTCCCATCTTGTTGATGTGTGCTTCACACGATTTTTCTCCAGTCTCTAGCAGGCAGGAAAATCCCCCATTCTTTAACATGCGTTTTGGAGGAGCCATCACACACGATTAACGTGAGGGTAAGAGGTAATGTTTTCAAACAAACTAGTATTTCATTTTTGTCTCTGATGTGACCTTTGGTGCGTATGTGTGATCGAGACTAGGACGGCTGCTTGCCTTCTCTATTAAATCGCCGAGTGAAAAGACAATCCTTTTTTTCACTATCACGGTTCATTCCCTTAACTATTACAAGCTTTGCATGCAGCAGTGTATCTGTACTTTTGTTTGACGGAGAAAGTTGAGATCAGGACAGTGACAGCTATGCACGAAGATAAATAATTTGTTTGTGTTATATTTCGGGTCTGGTTATAGGTCAGAGTCCGGAGTCTATTCATTTGATAGGACTCCGACTCCAGCAAAAATGATAGGACTACGGGACTCCGACTCCGTATCCCTGTTTTGAAGAGCCTGAAGTGAATTCTACAACATCTGTTGAAATCTCCTCACAATTTCAAATGTTAACGCTTCGTAAGAAATATTGCGTTAGAAACATATAAAACACGTATCATGAGTATACAGTCCTGTGCGTTGACTTTAGCAATCCGAGTCAGAAGATTCTCAGAAAATTCATGGACTCGGAATTTGCACCACCAAAAACAAAATGAATCATTAAAAAGACAGAATTTCACATACTTGACGTTACAGGTTAATATCAAAACGACTGCTCACATTTTTGTCGGAAAAAGTAAAAGAAGTGAAAGAGAACACTCTCAATAATGCATTCAGACAGACATCAAGTCTAAAGCATCGTTAACCCCTTCGCTGCGGGAAAATCTAATGCTTCTAGTCTGCGGATGCGAAGGTTCCTTGCCAGTTCAAGTGTCGTCTCACATGCGGATGCGCGCGTCCCCGCCTCAATCACGTTGTATCTGTGCAGACATGACGTGAATTGGCGTTATACAAAATGAATGAATTAATGATAACAATAGGAATATATTTTTTCATTTCTTCTTTTTTCAAATTGATACCAACACCTTATCTTCCCGACCTCATTCATCTGAGTAAGGAATAGAACACGCGGAGTCCACGAAGGAAACGAGCGCGCAACCTATTCACCAGGTCAGGACGACGGAACAACTGTTCGCTGATGCTATGAAGTCTTGATGATAAAACGTTCGAGTTAAAGTGTTATTTGTGCTACTTCTCACGCATGCATTCTTTAATGATGTAATAATAATAATAAGCGTTTATGGAATGAAAATGATAATCCTAAGTTACAAGAAAAAGTGACTAGGCTATATATATATATATATATATATATATATATATATATATATATATATATATATATATATATTATATAGCTGGACAAATATCGTTGTGATGAGGCATGCAAAAGTTACTAAAGGCTTTCTTCTCTTAAATCATCGTAGATGAGGCCGGTTGCAAAACGAAAAAAAGTTTTCTTTCGCGTCAAGGTTCTGAAGTACTGACAACAAAACTGAGATCGATATCGCGTCGGAATACTGGGGTGCAAAATGTGGGTTTTGTGCATTTGAACTTGATGGAATAGTTTCTTACTATGACGTCTTCGGTGGCTTTCTATTTCAAACCTAGCACAATTACATTTCTTTATGTTGAGATTCTTGTAATGCGAATTGAAAATCATTTTATGGGCTCTATTATCAATTTTTTGAAGCTTTCTAGCTTAAAGATTGCTTAGATCAACCACACACACGAGATTTTCGTGACAAATTCTTTAATCAAGTAGTTCGGGAAAAAGTATCTTAGTTGTTAGTTTCATATATTTCAGATTGAAGCAATTGAAGCAATAGTGAAGTCAAAGAGGCCTGCAGTGATATAAAGATTTAGAAGATAAGAATTCTATGGTATTAATTTTCCTAATTTCATTTAAACATCTACTGAAGAGTAGTCATTGATATATCAATGCATTTTACTTTTTTCACATGCGAGCTCTTGTCAATCAAATAGTTTGAAAATTCGACGCTGACGGCAATTCAAAGGAATGCGAAACGAATAGAAAGATTAGTTTCTATGATTTCTATAGTATCATCAAACAGTGCATTAAGGCTGTTAATGCCCACAGTGCATTAATTGATAAACCAACACTTCATCAGTTAACAGCTGATTGTAAAATATGGCAACAAGAAGTGGTGTGCAATGGAGGGCGGAGGAGAGCTTTGTCAGAATGCTGTTTGACGGTTCTTCTGATTCCGAGAAATCTGATGCATCAGAATGACTGTCAGATGACATTCTGGCTGACACTGATAGTTCAAGAAGTGTCACCAGTGAAATGCTATTGGAAGTCATTTGGATACTATTAGAGCAATTCTTCACATCACAATTAACCGCACACGAGCAACAATAGCAAGCTAGCCTGCCACATACACAGCACCAATTATCATAGAGCGTTAACAGTCGAACCGCACACACACAGATATCAATCTCGCGGAGACCCCCATATCCGCAGCGAAGGGGATAGCTACACATGTAGTTGTTTGTCATGATTCATGAAGGAAAATGCGGCTATCTCAGATTTTTGTACAAATCATCGGATATTATTAATTAATTCACCCCCAGATACGTAAATTTCTCTAGAAGCCATTTAGCTGAACCGATCGCCAAGAAAATCGAGATACGAGAAATTAAGTTTATTACCTAATGGGAAAGCGACCAGTTAACCAAAGACTAGCGCGCATTTGGGTCGCTGAGGTGAGTATCATGTAACACTGTTCCCTGGATAGTCAATGCCGACCAAAGATCGGCAATGATAAAATGATAACAATAAAACATAAAATGATGATAACGTGAAGTGTAGCGATGTCAGCTGCTTGATCCGACTCCGTCTGTTCGACGTATCATTATTACTCGTGTGTGCATTGCTCTCTCTCCATCTTCGTCGCATCCGCTGCCATTTGAAATCTTCTCACAACCACTACCTTGCCACACATTTTTTAAGGTTACAAATGTTAATATAGAGGATGTTACCTGGTCATCATCACTTCACGAGTTGTCGGGAATTGACTTTGTTGACCTCAAGTGCTTTCTGCTCTGACGATGAGGTCAGGTGAAGTCAGATCAAGCTGCTGACATCGCTACACTTCACGCTATCGTTTCTAAATCAAAAAGCACTTATCCGATTTGCATGATTTTTTGCATGTGAGCAGAAAATACACTCAAATACGTGTCATTACAGTTTTGTGATGATTGATTCATTCTTATAAATTTTATACAAATTTGAAAACGTGGGGGACGACTTAACCCACAAGTACCTAAAGCTTAAGTCAAAACTTGGGTGACATCTAACTGAGCCGCGTGATAAATTCAGTGTCACTGAGCCGCGGATTTCCTTACCTATTAATTGTGCCACCCGCTGTTTCTTGCTGACAGATCCCTCTGTTTAGCGCTGACGAACAATCGGCATCGAGTTTCATATAGAACATTAACATCAAAACAATTCAAGTACATTTATATAGCTCATAATCCCATGTACACTGAAACTCGACGCAAACCTATGAAAGAAGAATCCACCTTTGGGAAATGGATGCCACACTGCAGTTACCACAGCAGTCCCACGCTTCTGTCTCAATATCTTCCAGCCTTTTTTTAGACAGTATAGATGCACTCGTCTTGGCATACTTGCGCTGTTGTTTCGGGGGAGACTTATCATGACTTGAATATTTTCCAACATTTCCTTCATTCAAGCGCAACTGATGCAATGATTTCTGTTAAATATTTTTAACACTTAATCTAGAATTGAATTAGTGAAGCAATTGATTGACAAATATTGGTCATTTTTCAGTATCAACTTTCAATATTTCAAATTAGGAAATTCTCATTTGACAGTTATCTTGACAGGTGGTGAAGAGAAAAATTTCCTGCTGTTTTTGACAGACGCGGCTTCGTGAGACAACGTGATGCGGTCTCGTGAGAACGCGAATCCTTCGTTTAGAAGCATTTTGCCTACGCAGTCAGAACAAAGACGCGGCTCAGTTAGATGCAGCCCAAAACATGCGATGTCTGATGTATAGGCCACAGGCCATACCTAAGTTTTTGTATACAAAAGGCTTTGTGTGACTGAACTGCTTTCCTCGGTCTTCCAGTGTTAGGAATATATCGATGCTGCATGCAATCTAATTTTAATTTCATTGCTAAGAGCAGTAAAAGTGGCATGGTAGCAGTGTAAATCGAAAAATTCGTATGACTAGATCTATTAACGGTGCACGCCTACGTATATTTAACTAAAAAACTAGTATATTTTCATTATTAAAAAATAAAATGATATGATTTTATATCATTTTATAAAATTCGTAAAATGATATGATTTTATATCATTTTAAAAATAAAACGATATCATTGCCGATCATTGATGCCGACACATTGTTCTTGATATCAAAGGCGTTGCGTCTACTCGCTTGGAATGATATACCGTTACGATATCGCCTCTAATTCAAAATCTATAAGTGCCACTTTTAATGAAATTTGGTTTACAGGTAGAGCATACCTATACATATAATTATCTCGATTTTCTTGGCGATCGGTTTACTTAAACGTCTTCTAGAAGTACTTTTGCATAATTGTGAATTAACTAACAAGATCCAACTCATTTCCTTTGAAATATGCCAGAAGAGAAACTCCCTTGCAAAGCAGCACAACGCTGTCCTCATCGAGCTAGTCACCGAAGCAATGTTACTCGAGCTTAATTTTTTTCTCCCCACTGAGAAATTCTAAATATTGAGTCTATCATAAATATTATCCTCTTGACATGTCCTTTTAAATCATTTCAGAGAGTGTTTCAAATATATGTAAAGATCACGAAATAATTGAGAGGTTCTCTGATTTTCACTATCCAGAACTATTCATCATCACTCAGACAGAATACCAAAATTCCCTCTGTTCATGAGATTTAAATTGAAGATACTTCTACACAAAATACATGCAAATAGATTTCATGGGAGTCGACATAATTATAATTTCCTTCCATTTTGTCTGTCCCATCTAAATTTAGGATCCATTTGAATCTCATGTCTTTCATAAAAACCACATTATCGTATAAGTGATGATAGATTATGGGATACGCGCTCATGCGAACACAGGCATTTCATCAAGAAATAATGCAACACGGCGACTTGGGAAGAATATTAAATGAATAAAAATGACACTGCTCGACAACTGAGAGGCAACCTCGCAGAAACGCCTGTTTTAAGTATTGAGAATTATTAAAGATGCGCTCAAATTCTCTTCGTCATTTCTTTCTGTTGTCCCGTGTAGACTCATCAGCCGTGACGAAGTCTCTTTGTGACACTGAAACTATTCAATTCCAGCCATCCTACTCAACAGAATCTTCTGCTTCCCATGGATGGAAATGACAACGATGAAATGATTTTGCTCAGCCATGAACATCCTCTTCCGGCCTCATCTCTAGTGAAACATTTAGTCAAACGTTTAAATGCGTGATGGAATACGATGGGGATGCACTTTAGAGAATACTTCGACGCATCTTTTCTTCACATCGAATGCTGTACTCTTACGTCAGAAGTGCAACTACCGAATTAAACAATTATTCAATTAAAGCTAATTTCACATTTTCCCGCACTGAAAATGAGACACTGACCGTTGTTTCGCCTTTTCAATATGAAGGAATGACTTCGGAAATTCAGTGCGTCAAACCATTGAATATTCAATTATTGATATTTAGCACGAAAATTGGACAAAGTTACTGATCTAAGGACATGAACGGAAATGAAAAGGTGATTTCCGAATTTGGATAATGATCCGATCTAAACCGATGATGGATAGCAAACCATCAACACCCGTCATCTGACAGTTAGTTGTGAACACGAGGTGCAACTTGACATCGGAAAATTTATGAAAAATGCAGATATGAGGAGAACGAACTGATAAAAACCGGTTTATTGTTGTATGTTTGTTGGTTGGTCAGTCCTGCATATTCGTGATTCGAAACTTCTAATTGTAATTTAACAAATAAAAAAGCTGAATATAAGCATTTCATTGCATTTAATGACAGCCAACAGTTGTCATATTGATATCATTGCGTTTTTCAAGTGAAGCTAACTTGCACGCAGCATGAGATGCTGAAGCCAAAATCTTGTGGTTGATTCGTGCTCACGGATCATTTTTATGAAATTTTGCACATGCTTTAGATGCACAACAATACTTCGGAAAAACTCCCCAAATTGATCAAACGCAAGGTATCCTTTAATGTCATTTCTGAGGTAGAAATGCTGAATATGCCACTCAGATTGTAAAACGCTTCGATGGCTGCCTCATCTGCTCTTCTTTTCCATAGAGCGAAACCTCAGTTCTACGACAAAACTCTGATGAAACCTGATTGAATGCATATGCAATCACAGTCACTATAGTCCGGCAGCCAGAACGAGTTTCTGCACGGAACGAGGCCGAAAGTGAGACTTTCACAGAATGATGTACACCCTATGCTTACTACGAATCACCACGTCGGCCGAGTTCTAGTGAGTTCCTCTTCTTGTCAGACAAGATCAAAGAAAACACATGTAAATCCAATGGGACGCAGATTGCAGTTTTTGGCTAAAATAAAATTTTCTATGTTTTCTCTGATTAAACGAAACGTACTAAGCACAGAGTCATAATTTTTGACAGGGAATGTCTTCAGGTCACTTCCTTTCATTTTCATGCACCCCTGTCTATATAGCTAAACACGTAGATTTGCCGAGCCTCTTTATGTCGGCAAACACAAACATTTTGAGCAACTTTATCCACATTCAACCACTTTCTCACATACATTGCCGATTAGATTCATGATAAAAGCACATGTACATCATAGGAAATGACCTGAAGACATTCCCTGTCAAAAATTATGACTCTGTGCTTAGTACGCTTCGTTTAATCAGAGAAAACATAGAAAATTTCATTTTTGCCAAAAACTGCAATCTGCGTCCCATTGGATTCACATGTGTTTTTCATTGATCTTGTCTGACAAGAAGAGGAACTCACTAGAACTCGGCAGACGTGGTGATTCGTAGTAAGCATAGGGTGTACATCATTCTTTCGGCCTCGTTCCCTGCAGAAACTCGTTCTGGCTGCGGACTACTACCTACATACTTAATATTAAGAATGAAAAATTGGAGTAGACATCCTCTGAATATAGTGATAACGAGCTCATTTAAACCTGAATCAGTGCAGTGTTTGGAAAATGCTGCAAAAATGTGCTTTCATCAACTGAAATCATTTTGAATTTATCTGTTGAGAATCACTGTAGAAAGCCCTTTATGCTAGCATTTTTTCGATGGCAAGTAGTAGGCCCATCGGTTTCAGTCGCTTCACTAATCGGTAGTCAGACAAAGTTTCTGCTTGGCATGATGAGGAGAAAAACGATTGAAATCGTGCATTTCGCCGATTATTTAAAGTAGACATAGAAGGAAATTTAGAAAAACTACATCAATTTCGGAGAGCAGATGCTTTAAACTTGCAAGAGTTCGATGTTAACTCAACATCGCTGCTTCTAAGGAATCTTCATATTATTTAGCTTAGATCAGTTGGATGTTCTCTCCGCAGCTTTCTTCTACCCAATATCAATTGCCTCACGAAAGACAGAATTATCGCGCATTCGCACACTATCATGAAAACTGCATCGCCTGATCAAAAATGAATGTGCTTTTGATATCAATGCATGGTGCATTTAAGTAACAGATGCCCTTTTGCATTTATACAATGCTTCATACTCCTTTGTTAAAAATTAGACTGATCAATGTCTGACATTATTTTTCAAACTGCTTTATCATGAAGCTGGAAATTTTCATCAAAAGCTGCAAGATGCGGATAATGTTCTTGTTCCTAACTATCGAATAATCAGAGAAAAATGAGTCGAAAAGAAAATGTTCGAATGGTAGCCTCTTTTACTCATTCCAGCTGCACTCTGGAAAAGGAGACATATGAACGAGGTAGGGATCAATCAGTCTTGCAACTCTCACCACACCTATGTGAAAAAAAATGAAGCGATAAACCATAAGCCCCATAGATTACTAAATGACTAAATTCTCACATAGCAATCAAATAAAGGCGGTGAGTAATCTTCTAAACAGCTGGCGCCCACATTCTGGAATAATTCGAGGTCAGATTAAACAAACACTCTTTGTAGGATTTACTAATAGCTCATTATTCTCCGGTACCCATAAATTTTATATCTAATGAGAATCACAGCCAAATCGATATTGGTGATCTGAAACACATTCCTTATTTTACATTGAATTTCTTATATATAACCAAATTTCGTCATATACGTTGATTATGAAAATATTTTCTCCTCCTACCGACTCCCCAAACCCACCTAAGGTACGAAGCCTACGTTATCTTATGACTGATGCAGTGTTCGCTCTCCGTCGTGAAGTATTTTCTCAGTTAAAACATCGTCATTTAAAAACCATAACTGCATGCACACTGTATGTTTTTACCAAAACATCAGCAGCAAGGAATTAGAATAAAATACTCTCCTGTGGAATTCCAGTGCATGTAAGAAAGTTTTCCTAAGAACATTGTAGGAGTTAGGTTTTTGGATTAGCAACCTATAATTAGAGCAATGGTGCCCTCCCATGCGAATCAACTGTCTCGACGTTGCATCTTCTGCATCTCAGTGCTGTGGAGCAGCTCTGAAGTAACGGAGCTATCCAATCACCTACAACTAAGTGAAACTGTTCATATGATAAGCTGATTTGTGATCTTAATTTGGAACAACAAATAAGAATGATGTACATGAAAAATGTAAGAAGCAAAAACTATGTCAGTGAAGTAAAAACAGATTAATATATGAAGAAGTAAAAGAACAACAAAAATGCCTTATTCACGAAATTTCCACTGTTGTCGACACATTGGACAACACTGCTGCCCTGGTTGAGAGCTTAACCATTTCACAATACAGTGGATGTGATAACAGTGACGACATTGTCCCCAAACCAATGGGCAGTCATCGCCGGGTAATTTGCAGTCAGGACAACAAGCATCGAAAGGCATTCGACAAATGCCACAATTGTCATCATTGGCACACCAATGCCATGAAGCTGCTCCTGTCCAAGACTTGAGAGTGACGGAGAGGCGGGGAGATGCAGTAGACTCGTCGCATGGTGTCACAGGACTGAAGCATGTGTCGACAATTGGAGAATTTTCATCATCCGCGTGTTCTGATCCGGAATTCGTTTCTGCCGTGACAATCCCTGTCTCGTCCGCTGCACTCGTCTGCAAATTAACAGTTTCGTAGGTGTGAATGTAGAAGTACATTTAACATTTGCAGTTAAACGCAAACCAGCCTATGTAGCACACTTGTAAGCAGGCTGGAGTCAGTCATCTACCGAATCAAAAATACAATACTAACCGTCGCAAACAATTCATTTGTACAGTCACACCACAGTCACGCACAACTATAAAAAAAACAAATCTTGCATCTTTAGTAATACGACAGTATGAAAAATGAACCCCATACTGGCGGCTTGAGCGGTGCTGACATAGTCAGACTTTTCTGGAGCTTTGCAATACTTGTAGTCCGGATGCTCTTCCAGCCGACTTCCAATGACACTAATCGGGGTACCACTGTACCAAAATATCGCTAGGTCAAGTACTGAACAAGCCATGCAGACCACAACAGTTATAAGATAACAAACTGTCGACATCACTTGGAGATGATTACTGCCTTCACTACAGTAGTATTCCTTTTGTACCATCGACGAGGTCTAGCGAAGAAGGTGCGAGATCATCTCCACTGGTCGGACTTCAATTCGATTCCTGGGTCAGGCGAGTGCGGTCGGGGAATCAAGGATGTTGGTGTCTTTCATCGACTTAATAGCTATCATTCTCTTTAGACATTCAATATAATACAACAAACTTCCAGGTGGTCTCCGTGGCACAGCGGTTAAAAGTTTGGTCTAGCAATTTTTCGGTCCAGAGGTCGAGACCGGGATTAAAGATCACAGCGCTCCAGAAAATCCTGATTTTGTCAAAGCTTTATTATTTCGTTGTCAAAGCAAATAGAACTCCAACAGAATGGAGACGGTCATGAACCGTGTAGTCAAGATAGAAAACAATTCATTAGCACATTCATACAAGACAACAGGTAAGCAATAAATTAACACTCATCCATTCGCGATCTTCGTCAAAATCGAAAATTGCTTGTTGTCTATCATGATAACATATATGTGCCAACGTGGCTGCATTAATTAGTTTTTTGGAGTAGAAAACAACAACAACAACACAAGAACTGGACTAGAAAAATCATGATAATCCCACTGTCAATCCATGCTTTTTGAGTTTCATCATTTTCATGCTAGCATCATAATGAAATAAATGAAAGCCAAAGCTGCTATCTGTAATATTATCTGCATTTTCTTTTAGAAATAACACTGCCGAATATCGGCTTTCACCGTCTGCTTCAGGGGAACAAATGCTTCAAGTTTGAAGTAAAAACATCCCATAATATGTAAATAAACGTTCATTATCAGTAAGCAGCATTTTTGCGTAAAGAAAGGAAAAAAAACTTCATCTCTTGAGAATGCCGGCTGGTGAAATAGCGCAATTATGTTTGATATTGTAAACAAAATCTACAATATCTCTACAAAATCTGAGTGCCTCTTCCGGACAATAACGCAGTTTTTAACTCAATGTAATTCAGTGGACAATAATGCCAGCTACGGCATTTGTGTCCGCTGATTGATGTAGAAATCGACATTGTAGCCTCGGCTGTACGACTCATTGATGCCTTCAAAATCAAGGTATGATTGATATATTAAGATGAATGATGATGATAATGATATGCGACAGGCAGTGCTGGGCTACAATTTGCCAATTCATCATCATTCATTTTAATATTTCATTGATGTCAAATCATTTTGCCTATCCATCCTTGCGTACTACTAACCCTGTAATGAATTTCTTTTTTACCTGAAGATGGTCTGTGGATGCTGACCGACAAATTTTGTATACAATATCAATTATAATCGTTTAATATCAAAACATTCCCGATTCTTTCTAACATCATATCAAACAACATGGTCAATCAGGAATTTTCACTTTACAGAGGAATTAGTTATTGAGTTATTCTCAGCAGTCTGGGCATATCCATAATTACTTTCTTCAAAAAACTTGAAGACTTGATAAAAAAATGATAATGATAACAGAACTGGAAGGGCAGTCCCAACCACAAGGTCTGAACAGTCAGCCATATATTATCTGACAAACCACTAAAAGAGAAGTGGCCAGTCAGAAACAAACAGATTACATGACAAAGAAACGATGAAAGTCACTGGCGGCTAAAATAGGAACCATCAGAAGTGATGCTATAATTTAAAGATGCATCAACCGATCTCAGAAAAATAAAAGATCGATAGTTTTCAGCGTTTTCTCTTGAGTTGATAGTGAACTAGTGTTTGGTCTCTATATCATCATTGACTCTTTCAGTCTCAAACTGCATTGTCTTCGTCATGTTATAATAGAAATTGAAATGTGCTGTTCTGCATTACCTGTCTGGAGGTGCTTGGAGATTGACGAGGCATTTCGCGTCCTATAATCGCTGTTTCTGTTATGGAGGGGTTGGATAGTGCTGGCAGCGTACAATTTGGCACACTGTAGATATTTAACTTCATATACAGCTCTCTTTCTATTGCATAATTCCTTGCTTAGTACGCAAGAGGACATATTACAAGGCTGTTACAGGTTTTCTACAGGCTTTGCAGCTTTCCTATATTTTCCGGCGGCGGACACATGAGAGAACCACGCCATCATGCTTCACAATTGCAGTCCATAAAACAGAATAAGTTCCATGGATACCTTTATCTTGCAGAAGGTTGAGACACCTCAACACACAGTCGCAAGATCATCTCTATATCACAATCATCCTTTTATCGTTCATCATTTGATCAGACATCGTTAGAAGACATCCCAACTAGTGATCATCTCACACACCAGATCTGAAGCGGTCGGTTTGGACGCCGTGTGAACGCCGTGCAGCAGCTTCACCCTCAGCAAACGCCGAGATGCCGCGAGGGATCACGATTCATAGAAAACGTCAATCCCATGAATTGAGACACTTGATTCTGTAGTGATTGACTGACGACGAGGATAAAAAATTGAGCAATCTCTTTAATTGAACATTCTGTTACGTAATCTTTCTTTGAGTCTTTGCTTGCTTGTTTCATCAATCATGCGACATTTTACTGATTAAGCGTATTGACATTTTGTGCTCGTGTACTTGCCTACTTAGCTAATCAAATTTTATTGCTACACCTGGAAATTGTAATCAAATAATCCAAATAAAATTCACGAATTTGAGCTATACTGTAGAAAAAACGCATGTCTAAATGATCAAATAAAGTCTTGCGCTGTTTTTGAGACACCCAGCACATGCATGTTATATATAATGCTTAGATTCAAAAGTGATAGAAGTTATAGATTCGAACATTGTTATTGTGCTAACTTCAGCGAATGCAAAGTTATTATCACGAACTTCAAACATGATCTCATTTCGTTGAAAGAAGTAAGTCAGTAAAGAAATTCTACCCTTAATTCTACGTAGATTCTTATAAGGCATCATTTTTCAAACTTCAGATATGCACTTGATGTACCTTGGGATGAAAATGGAAATGCATTATAAAGCAAAATTCTATCCTCCTAGTAATAGCAAGAATTCAGAATCTCCAGGAATTCATGATCAAAAGAAAAAGTAGGGAGAAAACTGTTCTAATGAAAAGGATATTATATTACACAATCGTTGGAATTCAAGAGTAATTTGTTTCTTAAGTTTTGATAATCATTTCAAGGGACATACTATTTGACAACATAATCCTGCACAAATGAAACAACCTTCGATCCCAAAAAACAAATGACTATCGAATAGTTGCAGAAAAAGAATAAGTCACGAGTGGGATGATCAATACTTGAAGGTTGGCGTGACATTATAATTTAAACATATGTTAACCTCAAATGTGGTCGATCCCACTTGATTTGATCGGTTTCTGTCACTAATTCAGGACTATCTAATGGCATTTGGGATATCTGCTTGAAATCATATTTTCTGATTCTCGTTCTATACGGCTCAATTTGATTCTTACAAAATATTTGGGCGGATAGCAAAAGAGATCAATTCAGGAGATTCCTCTTTTATGGAACATTTGGTGATGCTTTCAGCATCTGTTGGTGTTGAATTGAAACAGTCAAGACGGCCGCCAATAACTTCCATTGAGATCCATGAAGTGTGATCAATTGAAAAGATTTTGTCTCTACATTTCTATTATGTTGCATTGGATTTTGATGTTATCATCTTCTTCGCTATTTCCATTTTTACCCCGACGAGTTATATAGTTATTAGTTCCTAATTATTTATTGTACATTTTGCATTCCCAATATCTGTCTATTCACTATTCTACCATCCTTGCTTTCAGTGCTTCTGGTATTAGCCTACTTACTTATGCAGTTATGAGTTGTTCTTTCCTTCGTTTGATTTCGTATTGTTTATTGATACATCATCAGGGCATCAAGCTACAAATCGGCAAAATGAGGTTCACATACAAATTAAAATGATAAAGAAAGCGCCGTGTATGAGTCAAGCATGATCAAGTATGAGTTCTATTTCCAGATGGGGGCATGTGCGCTCCCCGCTCCGGAGCGCAAGAAACAATTTGCACTCCTTCCTTACGCTTCGACCTTAACATTAACATCCCAGGAAAGCACTATAATTCGGTCATGGAATAATGATTTCTTTTGACATCGGCTGAATCCTTCAGTACCGGTACATTTGCCACAAACGATTTCAATATGAGTTTTAGGATCGTAATACAAGACATCTGACACTAAATGAGATGTCGCAATACTTTTTTGATTGCTTCTACATTCGTCGAAGACTAACTGAATAGGTGAAGCTGTCGGATGCAGGATGCCTCAAATATTCTATGATGAAGACCTTTATTAGAGAATGTGATGAAATGAGAGAGAAAGCGATAAAGAAAGGTGCACTTTACATCGACCGATGGAAGGCGCTCGACGCCGAAGGCCCTGTCTTTTTTACCTGTAACTTAATTTTGTGATAATAAACGTTTATCGAGAGTCCGGATGCGTTGTTCTGCCTTGAACACTTTGAAAACATGGCTCGCATTTCTTGCGGCTTGGTTAACTACGCAACATGATCAGCAGATTATACCTGCAGATTACATGGTGCTGGTTGGAATAACGGAGGCTCATACTCTATCAGATATTGTCACCCGATCACCCGATGAGATCATTGATTACTCAAGATATTCGATATCATAGAACGAATCATTTAGTTTTTAATAACAACAACTCCTTAGTCAGATTCACCAAGAGAGTCGCTTACTTATAAGAGACATTTATGAGTTTAGTCCGGAGCGCGGTCCACACTTAGGTCAGCCACACTGGAGCGCAGAGCGCGCCAACCTCTGTATATTTCTCACTACAATACTGCTATACAATTAATTAGCCATTTAGTTTTATTCCATTTTCATCCCGCTTTTCTTTCTTCGATTTTTTCTTCTTTGTCATTGATCTGTTAAGGGGCATTCGGTGTATAGATTCAGTGTATAGATCATCCTTTTCCATCAAGCTTGATTTTAGTTGAGCTACAATGATTTTGGGCTAGGATGTTGGTTTCAATAATTATTATCACTGAATTTTCTAATTTCTCCCTCGACGGGTGATGTAGGCGAGTTCGAAAATTATTAATAAAAAATTAATATCAAACTAGCCAAATTTTTCTGCCTCTTTGTCAAGACTGAAGATGAACACTAGAATAGTGATTCTGCATACAAAAACAATGTTTAGTCAAAGCTTTGAGTGAAATGAACGGCTGCATGTGAGGAAATGCTGCCCCAAAGAAAGTGATTACTATGAGTATCCATGATTTTCATGGTGACATAGCTTCAAAATCAATGGCGCGATAGATTTAAATATCAAAAACATACGAGAATTATGTGATTTAATAAAATGTAGATGCAATATGCACCCATGAGTTGATAAATCCTCTTAGATTTGTTGCTGTTGATGGTACTCGTAATGTTAAGGTACACGCCCGAAGTGCCCTAAAAAAGAGAGCGCTTGGCCAGCGCAACCACTTTTGCGGGGATGCGTTGGCCAAAGGTTGAGAGTGGTACCGTGTGGCTGTCAAAGTCAAATGCTTCGAAGCGCTTGCGGGCCTTCTCTACACCTGCAAATTGGGTCAACTGATGGGTTCAGGAGGCTAGCTTAGACTGCTTGCTTGCTGCGATGCCCGAATCTCAGGCGGGTCAATAGCACCGCGACTTTCCTGTTCGTAACTTGGGAGATATCTACGGAGCGGGGGACGTTCTCGTAAACTGCTTTGGTTTGGGTATAAGATATTGGTTGGTCCTTTACCCTACGTTTGATAGCTGTGACTTGTTGCTAGAAGACAAGATGAGCTTCGCCAGCGTAGAGCTGAGAGCACCAATCTCATGGCAACCTATGTCAAAAATGCTTCACGAAACATACGCGTCTACACAGCATTTTCTTTAAATTAAATGCACTCTTTTAAAGTTCGTTGAGTGGCAAAACCTGATTTAAAGACCGAAGCCTGGCTTCCAAATTAGGTTATTTCCTTTATGACAGGATTCATTCCATGACAGCTTCTTGATCTTCGACCTCCGTCATATTTCAGCCCTGTTGTCCATCTACAACGTCGACTCTACTCTCCTGTGGAGCCAACAAAATGACAATAAGGAAAATCATGCGGTTACACGGTGAGTACTGGTGAGAATCTCGAACTATCAAATTCGCGACATAGTTAACAAGTCCGCTCTCCTACTCGATGTCCGCACTATCTACTGCCTGATTCCATCGCGCAGCAACCTGTCTTGTAGCTGCAAACATGCCATACTGGAAACGAAGCATCCGCAGGTAATCAACACTGACTGGACATTCTGGTCTTTGTCTGTTTTAAAGCTGTACTTCATTAGTGTACTAGTCACCTTGATTATTCAGAACCAAGAATTGAAAAGCTACAACGCAGACTGCTTGATGCCATTGATATTTCGCCCCTTGCTGTTAAAACCTTAATGGGATGAGTGCCGAACATTATGAGCAAAGTCCGGATATGAAGTCATGTACCCATGCAGATTGCAAACATACTGCAAGAATTTTGAGGCGAAGCGATCACTGCCGGTTAAATACGGTCTCGCTGAAAAAGTAAGGTCCTAATAGAATCATTTCAAACATCATCTGATAGGGCGACGATTAAAACAATGTATGCATACACGCAGGATAGTTATTAACATCCCTCGCATTTCAAACTAACGCTTTAAAAGATCCTGCAGTTCCTCTGTTTGTGTGAAATTTAACATGATAATAGAAAACATACCCGCTACGCGTGTTTCGAAGCCTTCTTATGCTTCCTTGTTGTTATAAACCGATTGCTACCTGCGTGAGGAGTACATGCTTTGAAAGATAAAAGGACTTCATAGAAAATTAAAGCTTTATAAAAATAGTTGAGGTAAATTATTCACAAAACTTCCATGGCTGTCGACACATTGGACAACATTGTTGATTGTGTTGAGACTCTAACCATTTCACTATACAATGAAGATGAAAGTAGTGACGACATTTTCCTGGTCCTAAAGGACAGTCGTCACCTGGCAGTTTACACTCAGGACAACATGCATCAAATGGCATTCTACAAATCCCACAATTGTCATCACTAGCACACCAATGCCAAGACGCTGCTCCTGTCCATGACTTCAGAGTCACTGTCAGACGTGAAGTCGATGAATTGGCGCTTGAAGCCGTAGATTTTGATGTCCCATCCACAGTTCGCTCTCCAGCGGTCTCCATGAGTACACAAAATACTCTGAAATAGAAGATTATCGATTAATTATCGTCGGAGGAATTGAAGACTATAAAAAAACAAGCGAAAATATATGACAACTTCACATAAGTACATCATCACATATGTAATGAAAATATTTACGCAATCTGTCATATTCTTAGAATCTGACAACAAATACAAATAAATGAAGACTGATATTGGTGCGAAGGGCTGCATTCACTTATCATAGGGGTTCCCAACCTTTTCATATTACGCACCCCGAAGTAGAAAATCATAGGATTTTTCATTTTTCCGCGTACACTCACTTAACATAAAAAAAATAGCAAAAATTCAATCATACTAAAATTTAATTACCGTTAGAAATATACGAAATTCGTAATTGAATAACACAAAAATTTAACTAGGCGTAACTGATGCGCGCTTGTGTAACAACACAAGCGCAGCGAAAGCTATGTTCTAACATCAAACAAGCTCTTTGTCTGCTTTTAATCATTACTATGGTGGAGAATCCGGATTCATATAAGTATGTGGTTGGGGTCGAGTTGGTGGTCGCTAATTAGCATCGGCGCACAAAGTTAAACAGTTCAACTGACCCATGAGCAGGAAAGTAATGAAAAATTGAATTATAATAAATCTCCAATGTTCTGCCTACCACTCAAAATTCCTTCGCGCATTATCAAGGGGAACGCGTATCCCAGGTTGGGAACCCCTGACTTATCATCTAAGCGGAGCGGTCCATCACTGCGCTGAGTTGCAGAGTACCAATTAATTTATGGGTAACAGACAGTGCTCTATACACTTTCAGTTTGCGAGATATTCTATGCCAGTTTGCAATCATTTTACTAGGATTTGATATTTTTAACGCTCAATCTACGCAGTGCAATCAAAATACCCTACAATTATCATGTAACATAATTTTGCATTCTACTTCACTTGAAAGAGTTGATTCCCTAGTAGCTTGCATGTTCATGTACTCGTCTATTTTACATGCAAGAATCATAATACAAGTCTTGGTCGTCCAGCGACAGTTGACCTGACTGCTGTGCATCCGCTCAACAGCTCTGAATCAGGAGCGAGCACAACGGAAGGGTCACCTTTGATGGCGGCTGAAAAAAAGATCACATGCCTCCAACGACACCAAATGTGAGAAACTTGGTTGGGCATGTATTCAGATGGCGGCTACAGCCTACGGATCATGGGGAGAAGGAGCCTTAAACACATTCTCTCGGATTGCTTCCAGACTCTCCACACGAACCTCAGCGACCTTTTCTGAAGCACGGGAGGCCATAAAGAATAAAATGTCAATCGCCTTAATGCGCCACCATCCCGGAGCACTTCTATCTTTAAATATTGCGGAGATTGGCAGGCATGAACTGGTTCTGGCTAGGGCACCGCGTTACTTTGGCTCTCTTTTATATTTTCTGTATCACATAGCATTTGTTATTTCAGGATTTATGTCTAGAAAGATGCACTATCTTTTTTTAAGGAATTAGTTGTTTGTAAGAAATCCAGCAAGTTGTACAATTTCTGATAATAAGAAGTATCAAGGATGTTAAAAAAATGCAAGAATAACTCAAGTAAAGTCTTTGGTTAACTGTCGTTTATAATGGGTCCTTGTAGAAGGTTCGTGAGAAGAAAAAGTAGACTACCGAGCGCTTTATAATGTCTATAGTTTAATTTGAATTTGTGTTGTGTAAGGACAATTGCCGGTAATATTAAATTATTAGGAATAGTGATGATGGAATCGACATTATTCTTATGTTTGAATGATCCCAAAAAGCTTCAATTTTCATTTCAAATTTGGTATGGAGCCTAAGCATACTATCATGATAATGACATACAATTATAACAACAAGAGCGTGTATGTCATTCCCTGTAGCATTGCGAAAGTGCTTGGGCAGAATATAAGGATCCCACCTGTTTTGGAATCACTACAAATGTAGTCAATGATAATTATTACAGGTACTTATTCCAGGATGCTCACACAACAAATGTAAATTACCGACTTCTCATTCAATATAAGAGGGAATCCCATGTACTGAACCTCTTTAAATAGAAGTAGCCCCAAGATTGAATATCAGTCATACTATAGTTGGAGTGCACCGAATATTCGGCCGAATAATAGCATTCCTCAGGTATTCGCCATTCGGCCGAATATCAAAATCATTATTCAGTGCACCCCAACTATAGGACAGCTGACCCCATCTGCCTCGGAAGTTCTTGTCGGTTAAGTTTTAGGGGGTCAGTTCAGCCACGTTTCTTGACTGTCTTGCAATATATGACACTTGCCATGACGAATAGAAGTGTACACCTGGGCGGAAAAGTCAGGAATAGTTTCGTTTTTTAATTCATCAAAACTATAATTGGATTTACATATCAATGAATTAACAAGCAATTATAATGCACAACATACATTTCACTACATATGCGAAGTTTCTGGTCAAAATGGAAATGGTGTAAATGGTGTCAAAAGTTGCTTTCATAACTCTACAAAACTACACACTTTTATGACTATCTTCTGTATTTTCAGATTAAAATGTGCTGAATATTACCAATGGATGTGCATGGTTTGCAGCATGTTGCAAAATACATGTTGACTAAGCTACGATATTAGCCTGCTATAAAGGTTTATGCAAGAGGGTATGACCGTAGTAGGACTTCTAGTAAATGTGTGATCTTGATTCCTTGAATCATTCATGAAGCTTAGTTTCTGACCTCAATATATAAATGATTCAGTTCTCCTTCATATTTCAGGATTGCATGCAAGTTACATGTAGTAGAATAACTGAGTACTAAAAGCGACGATATTTCCAGAAATGTGTTGTTTTTCTTCGAAAGTGACGTCATCTTGTATTCAAAATTATCAATCAGCATTGTTCGTTTATAAAGTACGTGCATTTTATTAGAGTTCCACATAAATATGACTAATGGTGCCCTCCTTTATTCTGAATCTTAAGAATTACGAAAAGTTAGCCATCTCAGTGCTGCAAAATACGAGCCGAGTTAGCAAAATGCGGAATTATGCGGTGCCACTCTTAGCAGAATTTTTTAATACACTTTGAATGGGCCATTTGCAAATGATTGAATGAAACTACCGAATTGAAATGCCAATTTAGTTGGAACTGAATGATGCGGATTCTACCGTATCAACATGTCACCTCAATTTTTCTTTGATGTAAATCTTCTATCGGGCCCAGGCAACCATGCTTTTTACTTAATTACCTTCACTCAGCCACACTGAATTCAGCAGCATTTATCATCATGAGCTAAGCGATGCGTAAATGTAATTTCTAATCGAATATATAGCTGCTGAGTTTTAATATATTCAAAGATATTGAGAGTAGAGTTACCTAATCGGCAATTTTTACCCATCAAATGACTTCCACGGAGATGTTATACGACACTACTCCCAAGGGTCAACAGGGTAATGAAATTACGTGTATATTAATAGAAATTCAACTGATTCAAAGGGTTTCCAAACTTAGATCAAAGAAACATAAAATTTTGACAGTTGAAGATTAAGACCTTGTTATAGTGCCACTTCTGAAACGAAAAATATATATCAAATGAAATCAATCTATATGGCATACAACATAGCGTATAAGATGAATTCATTCGATGAGCATAATAAGAAAATTATCAAAACAAAAGAACCATCCGAGCCAATTTTCTAAGGAATGATAGTGTGTGGTCTAAAAAATCAAAATGAGCATAAAAAATGTGCATGCTTTTTTAATTGGAGGACTGACTAATGCATAATGCGATAAGAAATATTAGGATTGTTGATGGAGATTTTTCTTTTTGGAATTCTATTTTCATTTTAGCTTCATAGATATCGCCGACACCAGCTAGAAAACTGGTTCTTTCGTTTTGGTGATTTATTTATCATGTTCATCAAATATTTTAATCACGTCAACATCTCAAAAGGATACATATGATCAAAATCCCAACCATTGTCCTCGCAGATCAAGTTTCAACAGATATCATTGCATTAAACAACTAGTCTACGTGGATATGGTGAATGTTCATCATTTTCAAGCTATCCATAATACCCCTGTCAATGCCGATGTCGGTAAGAAGAGGCTCTTGCATTTTGTATATGACATACCTGTCAAAATGATCACTTTTACAGCAATATCGAATGAAACACACACATTTCCTAAGTAATTTAGAGAAACTTTTGAGAATAAGGACCAAAGGCGGCGATAAGGGGAATGATATCTGCTCACCTTATAGATATGTACATATTTGCATTTCATCTTGAAAATTCTTTCTGAATAGCAATTTGATAAGGACTGGGATAGTCGAAATACAGTGTTTATATAAGTCAAAATCAAATTTCTTTTAAAGCAGTAACAGCTGCACAGCTTAAATTTAATAGTTCAAAGTACAATTTTAATGCCTAAGAATATGATGAAATATTCAATCAGTCAAAAATGATTAGGTGAAGATACATTTCTAATATGATAATCTCAACATAATTTCTTACTACAACGGAATCATAGAATAAGTACTTACTATATGAACGAAATACTTATTGCACGTCTTTTCTCGTGTTATCTCGCAACCTATAATTACATTCAAAATCTGCCAAAAAAAATGAATATTTTTGTTTGGCAATGAATGATGCAGATTATGCCACTTCACCACTTGATCCTGAGCGACAAGTAAAACTTCTATTAACTTCTGGTAATTAGAATGAAGATGGTTAACCGGTGAACCGATTAGCCGGTAAGCTAATTAATTCTCTAAATTGACCAACATTCATTCGCAACTCGTGTTTGATGGCTAGAAATATCTAACTTTTAACAGAACAACCGATCCAATATGTCTGTACCTCAATACAATGGAAGCAACATATTCGACTGTTTTCGTAATTAATAATATTTACCATTATTATTGTTCCACCATTGTCATTGGTCCATATTAGTCTGCAACCAGCATACGTGCACTGTAAAGCATCAATCATGCAAGTCCTATAGTAATCAATCATGCACAGTATTTCAACTATCCTGTTCAGAATCAGTGTAGAGTATGCAAGATACGAGTATTTTAATGTTTTCGAGATATTATGCTACGGTAGCAAAGCAACATATCTTTTGATTAATAGATTCTCAGGTCTCAAGCTGTTGGCACATCAATGTTGCTTTGCTGCCATTTGCACTCATCCTTTAATGTATATTTTAATGATAAGTTAGTCATTTAAATTATTTAAGCACGGCAGCAAACTAAGAGCATTCTAAATTCCCAATTTTACTTACTTTTTTGTCTACAATTTTAGTGAATTGTTGCAATTTTAGAATTCGATTAATGAATCCACGTTAGTTGATTAAGTTTTGAATTTATCTTCAGGATAAATAAATACTTGTGCGTATCTGTGTGGTCATCAGATTATGCGGTTGCCGTCCGTGGACAATAAACGGCTGTTAATAATGGATTAATTAAAGCAAATTCTGCTTTCACATATAGCAAAAGATATGTATGGCCAAGGAACTCAAATCATCGTTCATTTCTTGTCCCGTGGTAATGAGGACTACACCATCTATCATATCATATCTTCATGCATTTATTTTTGGTTGACATTGCTGCAATTTTACATTACTGCTTGACTAGAAGTGGTTCCTAAGTCTACCGTTGTGATACAGGTATGGTTTACCAGGTTTACGCAGATATGCTCTACAAACTAATAGGTCAACTTTCTGATGGGTCAACTGGTTAATAAATTTTAACAGCTTTATTCCTCATCTAGGTATCACAATGCCTATTGAATTATGAAAGATCTGATCACTGATTCCAGGTGACAAGTGTCATGAATATTGTCCACTATCCAGAATTTCAAGGGTAAAAATCTTCTCAATCATTTATCAACGTCTCACGCATGGAACGCTATGATTTCATGATGGAATGAAGGGCTCGTGTGGAGATTGTTAGGAATTTTTCAATACCTGTCAAAAGACAGATGTTCATTGACTATCGACATTGACCGATGTGCACCTGTCGGGAGATATTGGAGATTTGTGTCGCCAGTTTTGATAGATCTGCTGTAACACGAAACAGAAAACAGGAAATTCCTATTGATTAGTTCCAGTTGTTTTTTGTCAATTCAATACATCAGCCTGGCACCGATTGAATACATTTTTATTTCCATAGAAAACAAGAAATAATATAAACAAAAAAGTTAGAAAAATTCATCTGGATCTCCTGAAAAGCTACAATGCTCATGTTTACAAGTCATTAAAATACACTTGCATAGATAGCATAGTACAAGAGACATTTCACACAGATTTACTATTAAAAAAGCACGAGTGACGCAGAAATATATGTGAAAAACAAACGAACGAAATGAGTTTTGCATGAATACTGACTTTCTTAAGATCATCAATAATTCACAAGCGATCTGTATTGAGTCAGTGAGCCTTGACGCTTATGTTTCTCACAGCGACGTACTACGTCGCATGTACAGACAATATAGTGACATTGATTTATACAGCAGTACAAAGATGCGTCATTTGCCTCAATTCAAAAAAGAGATTGATGTCTCCGACACTTAATGTGGTCTTTATCGTCCAGAACGTTTTCTATGGATATCGACGTATGCAACATACAGAAAGAAGCATATTCGTCTGTTCGTCATTATGCTAGTCAGAGGATTTAAGATTCCTTTCTTCGCTATTCACTACGTATAAAATAATGTGACAGTCCTGTTTAGCATCATCAACCGTCCTGCAGATTCTTAGGATAGCATCAATTTCCTATTTCATCTCTCTCAACTTTATTTCAGCTGTCTTGACAGAATTATCTGCTCGACTGATCGATTATGACATCCAAGATCGCTCCTTTGTAGTTCTATGCAAGGTGAAGCAAACAAAAGATGTTCAAAAGATTTACGAACTTTTTTGAAATTTAGGGATTCAGGCGTTCTCTATTTGAGAATATCATAATGTTGAGATAACCCAGGATTTGATGTTGGGCTTGGATGACGTTGACTGGAGGTATACATGACTCCAAAACCCAGGATCACACACCCAAGTTCTGACTATGTTGAATTTACTTAAATTGTACAAGTATTTTCATATATGTATACAAGTACAGTATACTTCCAAAAACGCGAATGCTTTTGTCGTTGAAAAAATGTCATCTTGACATTTCCTTGTTATCATTCAGATACTGCATGTAGTTGCAGGCAGGCTTACATTCGAATCATCATTGTTGCAAGTGACAGCAACATCAACCAAAAAGAAACGCAACAGAATACAGGGGCAAGGCTAATCACCGGGTGTCTCAGGTCAACACCAATAGAGGCTTGGCTGGCAGAATCAAACCTAGAACCAATCAAATTAAGAGGCAAAATCTTGGCAGCGAATGCTAGAGAAAAGTATAGAAGAGATGATAAAATGGGAAAATTGTCTAAAGCAACATCAGACCAAGGACGCAAGACAGATCTTGGAGAGCTTTGGCAGAAAAAAGTACCCAAGAAGCAGGAACAAAGGACCTTGCGACGGAACTACTCATAAGACGAACAAGCATTCCACCCTGGAAAGAAATACCCAATGTATGCCTACGAGAAGATTTACCAGACGAGTCTGGCAAGAAAGATGCAAAGCAGCACAAAGAAAAGCTAATAAGATATGCAGCGAATAAGAACTAAGCGTAGAGGCGAATGTGATCTGTCATACCGACGAGTCAGTGAAGGAAGGGCAAGAGAATGGAGGAGCGGGATGCAGCATCAAGAAATCGGGAGAAGGTCATACTATCCAAAAAAGCGGCTATAAAGTACTGTAGCAGCCTCATAGCAGATGCAGCTACCCTAGACAGCGCCCTGGAAAACGTTAGCAAGTGCACATATGTAAAGAAAGCTGTGATTTTCACAGACAGCAAATCCATAATCACGAAGATGAAGACTGGCCCTGCAGATCAGGACATCAGACACTTGGACAACTTTTGGAACATGCTAGATGAAATTAATGAAAACGGAGCCGAAGTACACACCCAATGGATACCAAGCCGCATGGACATTGATGTCAATGAAGAAGTTGACACAATAGCAAACGAGGCTATATCAAAATG
Organism: Prostheceraeus crozeri; assembly: GCA_907163375.1. Lineage (NCBI taxonomy): Eukaryota > Metazoa > Platyhelminthes > Polycladida > Euryleptidae > Prostheceraeus > Prostheceraeus crozeri. Next base: position 167,643 of record CAJQUW010011313.1, on the reverse strand, counting down.
CCACTGCCATAGACTACCGAACAGCAAGGTCTGCCAATGAAAGGAAATTGAAAGCGAACTACAAGTCCAGTGACAAACACAACAACGAGTGGAAGATAGGCGGTAAGGATGAAGTGGAGCTCATGAGAGAAAAAAGAACAGCTCTAGGAAGAATAAGAACTGGACTTTCTACCATCTTTCGAGAATATCGAAAACGGATCGGACAAGAGGAAGACGGCACCACACGGAAGATGACAATGGCAGTTCAACCGCTTAATCCCATCAAAGCATTGCAATTGACTGAAAATCTCCTACACGTGTGTATTCAATATTCATAGTATTGCCGATACTGCTTTGTCGTTGATGATTTTGCTAGCATTTCCATTCATTTTCAGATCTGTAAACTTTGAATCATCCTGACATCGTTCGATTATGTAAGATCAAAATTTCAAATAAGTATCATCATTCAGACGCTACGATTTGAAAGCATTATGTAGATAGTACACTACGACTACAACAAGTTCATTGAAGAACGAAATGAAGAAAATATGTATTATACATGGATACATATGGATATATGTTTAAAATATAAAGGAAAGAGCAAATTTACCGATCGAAGATGTTCAATTTTGATAAAAAATGGAAATTAAGAATCGAAATTTCAAAATTTCAACTTTTAAATTCAAGGTAAATTAGTTAAAACAGGGTTGCTGCACGGCTCCTAAAATAAAATTCGGGTATATTTCGGTTATATTTTTGGTGACAAAATTCACAAGTTAGTAGTAAAGCATAGACATGGCAGGTTACATAATTACGAGTAATCATCATGCACTTCTTGTCTCCACGTTATTGCCATTATTCTGATGCATACTTACGAGTATCTTAGCATCTCGTATAAACTCGTGTCCAAATAATTGGCGTTTTGCAAGAGTATTAAGTCAAGAAACTGGAAACTGATAATTATTTCAAATACTTATATTTTTAGAAAATGCTGACAGCTAATTGTATATTAGATATGTATTTATATTAGACCGAGTGGACAGTCAGGTAGGGCCTACTGAGTCTCAAATCACAAATTTTTCTCGATGTCTCTTCTTTTTTTGCAGCTTTTAAGGTGACTATTGCTTTTGCCTCTTCTTGACGTGTTTCCAACAATTGCACCCGTCATATTTTTCTTGCTTCTTCCACGTCATCCTTCTTTCTTTTTTCTGTGCGAAGAACAGAAATAGACTAATAACGAAGATTTCATGAGAAACATATTTTCTCAAACCATGAAAATCATCATAATTTTCTAAAAATCACAAGTTGTAAAAAACAAAGTAAACTATTTTGAAAAATAAAAACGATGCGATACAAGATAAGTGAAACATGAAATTTCAGAATTCGGGTGTGTTTACCGATTTTTTTTTCAAAATTCGGGTTTATTCGGGTATATACCTGAAATTCGGGTATGTGCAGTCACCCTGTTACAACTAATCCAACATCATAATAAGCCTTTAAGAGAAATTCATGGTTATTCTTTATCCTATGAATTAATCATAGAGCTGATTTTGCAGATGACGTCCATAAAATGAAAGAATGGATTGGATGTTCAAAACATTTGCAGCTATGACGTAGAAATGATTACTACTAGAGCCGTGTGCGGTGCACCTAAATGTGCGAATTTTGAGCCATTTCATATTTTGCTGCATTATTTCAATTGCCTACGAATAAGTAAAATCAATCAATGTTTTATTATATCTTAGCCACAGTTGATTTGTCCATTAACTGTAATAATGCAAGAAGACGATTAACAATATCATTAATTCTAATCTAAGAACACTTTCGAATTCTGTGCTACTAGCTAATCTCTATTAATTTCTAAGTCATGAAAATGAAACTTAATAAATATCAAGGCTATATGTATATATATATATATATATATATATATATATATATATATATATATATATATATATATATATATATATATATATATATATATATATATATATATATATAAGAAACGATGAATGCATATTCTAATGTCCTCCAGGTGTTGAAAGTTTCGTCATTCTTTTTCTTAATGGCTGCATATCTTTACAATTTCTGTTGTAATTTTTTTTGAAGAGCGCTAGAACTATGACGGGATAAGAAAGATGAGAATCATTTCAAGTTTTGGCTAAAAGACTAATATATAACAAGACATAATGCAACACCAAAAGATACCTATGCAAGTATGTCTCCAACAGTGACTGTGCGGAGTACTTGCACTCCATCCCGATCCCTGTCAAAATTAATCGAGATCAATTAATTAATTTCAATTAATTGCATAGAGCATTCGATTTGCAGCTATTAAATATTACATAAAAAATTTGGATTTCATTCAGATTGCAATCGATTTCCTTTTGATTGCCGGTCAATAAAATAATCAATGACAGTTTGCGGCATACTATTATTCTAGTCACATTTTTATCATTATCTGTTAACTCAGATTCATACTAATAACTTGTTGTTTCATAAATTTAACTCCATAGGATCTCGATCGCAATTCACTAATAATCCCAATTCAGCTCGGAATCGGAATACTCACATTTCTCAATGCCGCAAAATCATCGGTTTCTAATTCTTTAGCACTACTAGAATTTTCCTAGTACTTTATATAATTTGCATTTAATTCTAGAATACAGTAACACTACTAATGCGCAGGACAATCTGTACTAATGATTACCAATCGGCCAATGGTTATCATGCACGGTGCACTGGTGAGACTAGCGCACAACCTTAATTCCTAAATTGCTACTTAAACAAATTATCAAATGAATCATTTATAATGAAACTTTTACTTAATTGAAGTCATCCCTGTTCACTGCAAGCAATTCATTGCTCTTGCATAATAGCTCCGACGAAATAATCGTGCGATTATGAAATACATAACCGATTGATTATTAAAAAATCCTAATCGCACCCAGCACTGATAATGAATATTAAATTAGAGTTGAGAGAAAATGTGAACTGCCTACTTCTATTGAAAACTTCTAATGAGTCGATTTTACTTCCCACCTTATTGACATATTTATGACGAATTCAGTTTAACTTCCCAGAAGCATTTATCTTCAGCTTGCTTTTCTATGAAAGGCGTGTTTATCCTTTTAACATTAAAATGCATACAAAGGAATCATTGAGAACGATAATTTTAGAAATTTCATTCACAGGAGCTTTAGTTACACACCTATTGATAGAAGACGGAATGACTTAAAACAATGTAACATTATGATGATGATTAGATTTGATGATGATTGAGATAGATTGATGAAATTCGGGAGAATTTATTTCTTCCATCACGTGGCCAGAAGGTGTTGAAATAGAATCTTGGAAAGAAACCATAAACTAAATAACATCATCTGGTGGCCGTGAAACAAGATGATATCCAATAGTACAATATATATGGAAGAAAAATTGGTCTCAAGCCTGGAGTTGTAATCTGAAGACCATTTAAAGTCTCATCAGAATCAGACCCGACCTCTTAGTCGATCAGTTCAGGAAGAAATATACCGTTTATTCCAAAAATAGACAAAGACCAGTTTTCGCCGGCAAAAATCCGTTTTCAAGGCATGCATAATTACTAAAATAATAAAGTGATTAACTAAAGATTTGGCACTTCAATTTAGCCTCAGTGCGGAAACTGTACACTCATTTAAGAAGAATACATTTAACTTGAATGTGCCTTAGTAATATTGCCTCAACATTAATTATAGGGAAAATGCGTCGAACATGTCGGCAACTTTGAAACTCTCTGTCGGTGTATCAGATGTTGTACTTACCGTAATGAAATACTAAATTCTCAGCATTTCACAAGTTTGATTCGATCGTAAAATCTGAAAACGTTTTATGTGACTGCGAAATCAAGCATGAGACATTTCCTCGATCTGCGACCGGAAATTCAACCTGCAGAGATCATAGCAACCTACAGCTGAGTATGAAGAAGCATGACTTCAGAACATCGTCTCTCATGTGATTCAACGATGGCTTGAAAATAAAATCTTTCTCATGTTCTTACTTAATAGCAGAATCTCACACGTCGAGTCACTGAGAGCTTGATAATAAATAACTAAAATGGATTTTTCCTCATATAATTTCTATAACATTGCATTACTGAAGTAGGACTACACTTGCTTACCACTGACAAAGAGTAAGTATTAGTAATCTTGAAAAAAATTGCATTTGCTTGTCACATAACAAACTTTGTCACATTGATCTTCATGCAAAATTCGATCATTGCTCGAACTGCGACAATCTCTGATACGTTTTTATTCCTTTTTAATCAAATCGATTTTTGAAGGTGCACTATATAAAAATATTCTTCCGTGCTTTTTTAGTAAAAGAATGTTATGTATACTTGTTGCAACCGAAGCCAAAAAAACCGAGAAGACTCATCGTGTGCTGCTGGCAATCATCTTTTTTGGAATATTCAAAAACCTGATCCATTGTTATTCAGCATCTAGAATTTAGGATAGAGAATGTCACTGACTTGCTAATTCCGATAAGATCAATGCAACTATCTGCATATCCTATGCATCATGGCATATTATTAATAGTTCGATATACGTTTCTATAAATGTTGTCCATTAAAATTATCGTCATTATGTTCTCATCGAAGCATCAATTTGGACTGATTCCAAAATTTTCTCTTATGTTTAAGCAACATGAATTTTTTATTTCAAGTAAACCAAGGAACCACCGATCGGCAATGATGTCATTTTTAAATAAAATGATTTGTTTTTTATAATGAAGATATACCACTTTTTAGTGAAATATACGTAGGCCTACACCGTAAATACATCTAGTTACACGAATTTTCGATTCACACTGCTACCATGCTTTTACTGCTCTTAGCAATGAAATTGAAATTAGAATGCATGCAGCCATTTATTCCAAATAATGGAAGATCGAAGAAGCAGTTTAGTCTTACAAAGCTCTTTGTATATCAAAACTTAGGTAGGGCCTGTGGCCTATACATTAGACACCTCAAGTTTTGATATAAGCTTTATACACTCGAATTACAAAATATGCCTACAATATGCAGTTGGTTAGGCCAACAGTGTGTCTCAAAGTATTCAAGACTTCAAAAACATCAGGACAATTATTAATGAGTTCAATGTTCAATCATAGGCCTATACTGGAAGTCTGAAGTAACTCGCTTACATATTAATAATTTATCCACAATAATTCGCGTACTTGCAGTCCTGCATTGTTAGACAGTCAGTGTGATAGACAGACTGACAGACAATAGCATGTTGCTTTTCGCTACATGAATCAACCAGTGGGGAAGGACATGGGTAGAACAAACGAAAGAGACTAAATTTGCTTCAATACAAAGCGCGAAGAATCTATGATCAGAAAATATAATGGAACAAAAATTTTTGATGATATCATTTTGTATCATTTTTCAAAAATAAAATGATATCATTTCCCCTCGGAATGAAATGATATCACTTTATCATTGCCGATCTTTGGATATAATCACATGTTGGTGCATTTGACGAAATGGTGATCAATAAATACATCAAAACTTCGAAAAGAGGGTTTGAATTAGTAACAAAAGATGCACCTAGATCCATTATCAAGATGCAATCTAAAGCTAATTCAATGACGGTTGAAAGAAACTCGAATTTCCTTCGAGACTAAATTTTTTGAGAGAATATTTTGCATCTTCAATTGAAATTCCAGACTTTACAATGCTTTGTTAAACAAATGCTCTCAATCCTAGGGTCAGCTTGATATGCGTGTTGATTTATTGTTAAATGAGCATTGTAATTTATTTCTAAAGCTTTACATATTACTGAGGTTAAACTAATGAATGGTGTCAATGCATGCAGTTATTCTGAAAAATCAAAAAGCTTTCAAGAAATTCAGATGCTTGCTGTATCTCTCATTGCAGGTAAGCACATGGTCAACTCTCCTCACTTGAATCAGCGACAAAAAATGTACGCACTACGCAGATGCACTATCAAGTCAACGTATAACCTATAGTTAATTCAATGTAGGTTATCAGGAGCTCAAATTTCCTGATCTGAGAGCGAAAGTCGATCCTTGATCATTAATTGGCTTACACGCTCCTAACTCTACTGAGAAAGGTTCATTCATATGCGTAGAGGTAAAATCTCTTCCTGTCTCAAAGTCTAAAATATCATTTTACAGATGGACTAATACAACTTAACTGCAACCATACACAACTACTATATACATGTACATCCATGTACAACTGCAGATCTAAACTATCTCCGTTTATTCAACTATCTCTATGTAGCCTGGAGAATGGTTAGTACATTGCGTGATTGCATTACATATATGACGTGATAAGTCTCTTTACCAATCATTGTCCATAAGAACAATAATCTACCAACTGACGACATGGACTAAACCCCAGACAGCACAAAACTTGGCAGCACATTTCTTCTAGCTATTACTAATACTGTAGAGAGAATTAATGTCTACAGCATTAGTCGTTACTGAGCAATTGCACAGGTCAAGTCTTCGACGCGTACAGATATGATCTTCATCGGTGACCTTTCTCTGGGAACCACCACAATAGCAATAATTTTCTTTGACTTTTTCTGTATTGCAAGCTAAAAATTCAATACAATTTCGCAAGAGAACAAATATTTTCAAGACAATTATCACAGTGATTGCATGAAATAGATTGAATATCTTTTCCTGGCAATCACTCCAATGCATGTTATCAAAAAAGTTGCAATCAGGTCAGTTACTTCCTTAGCAAACTTCCCTAAATAGCGAAGTGCGCATGTCCAGCTTAAGCTCCCACAATAAGACCCATTTTCCTCAAAAAAAGACCGAAATTATCAGACACCTGAATAGCACATACATCATGATCATGTAGATCATCTAAAATTCTGTAGGAAAGTTTTTCATTGTATCGAAAAGCGCATAATAGAAATACTTAAAAATTCATTGAAATGGAAAATTAATTGGTTTGAAGAAAAAAGTCATGAAATGGAAAATCGGGCTAAAGCCCTCGACTTCTATAGTAACGTTTGGGGCTTATCTGCCACCACGAAACTTTCAAAAGTATAAATTAACACGCTCTTGCTTCATTAATTAACTATCTTCATCAACTTTTCTTCATTTTCATCCGAACATCACATTGCGGACAATAACAGCATTATAAAGTATATTTGTCTCCCTCATCAATATTTGAAAACTTTATGTGCTGCTACAAATTGACGGTGTAAGTAGTATCTACAAAACTAAGTATATAAAATACAGGAAATTCAAAATACCGGAAAATCTGTAATAGAATGAGGCTATAGTGGTCTATTTTTCGACACTCCCTTTCGGTTTGCGGTCTATTTTTCAACATCTCCGCGACTGGAAAAAACCGCTTCAATAAAACTTGCATCAACGTGCACTTCCATCTACAAGACTCTCAAATAACTAAATGCTTTACTAACTAAATACCCGATATGTTATGAAAATATTTACATTTCGGTTTATTAGCATGACATATGATCTTACAATTGAAACTTATTATGATACTACACACATACGAGCATTAAGTGATATCAATATTCAATAAAGTGATTTATATCTATTAATGACAATAAACATTTGGGTCTAATTCACCGGTGTACTAGAAGTAAAGGATAAACGCTTAACAAGATAGTATTGTGCTGCATCTATCTACCATAATATGCATACACGCAATATTACTAACTATAAAGAAAATAAGATGACCAACAGCACGAATCGTGATTGATTTTCAAAGCACTTTATCATTAAAGCAATTGTTAATAATGAAGAAGTTAAAAACACCTGAAGAAGTGCAAGTAACACATCAACTATCGGACAGGCCTTACACAAACAAATATCTTGGTACTCACTACTTATACCGCCAAAGTGAAGGCAGTGACTGTCTATTGCAGGTGGCGATCTATCGCGGGTGGCGGTCTATTACAGGTTTTACGGTGTAGTGATACCTTCAATAACCACAGAAGCTGTACATAAATAAGTCCGCACTGCATCTTATAACTTAAAACTGACTATTCATAACTATAGTAGATACAATATTCTACAATTGAAATTTTCTATTTAATCTAATCTGAATAGATAATGCGCTGAAAGTTTGTTGTGAAGACGCTTCATCAATAGATATTAGTGCAATGAGATATTTCATTACTACATGTATTCACAGGATATCCCAACTTATTCAAGAGTGTTGTATTGATATTTTATCCGGCATACTTAGCAAAACCTCGGACCTTCTTGGTTAGGCGTCACCAGGGGTGGTCATTGTCCTATGTTCTTATATAATATCGTTAATGCATGAAAGGATATCTGGACAAAAAGATGAACACTGCGCTGCATAGATTTATAGAATCGTCTGTGGAATGGGAGCGAACAAACCAATCTTCATGTACATTAAGTGTAGTGTAACCTGAATGTGTAGTTAAGTGTAGTGAAAACTGAATGAAATTTGATTTCAGTTAAAGTAAACAAACTTTGTAATTTAACAAACTGTCATTATTTCGACGTCAAACGCATGTTCATCAATGATTACCTTTACCTTTGAAAGTATTATGAGACCTCGTAACCGACGTTTTGTGCGCGGTAAACCTCCTCCGAAAAGAATTCGTCCTGAGATCAGCGATGAAGATTTGAATAAAACCGTTATATCTCTGACATCAAATGAACTGACAAGAGAAGAAAAACTTGTGTTGAACAAGGGACTTGGCTTTGCCATCAAACCTAAAGAGTTTAGTCGTTATGATTTACTTACAAGCACGGCATCATTCTGCAGCTCATTATTGAATCATAATCAAACTCATGCAACGAGGGCATTTGTTGAATCAATCAAGAACGATATTCAAACTATAAAGGTCACAAGAACTACGAGTAATCTAAATTATGAAGAATTCAAGATTTTGCAAGATTTTGAGGCAATCCGGACATCGTTATAAAATCTGCTGACAAAGGACGCGCGATAGTCATTTGGAAAAAAGACGATTATTGCAACAAGGCATATCGTCAATTGCAAAATACTACAACATACATATACAAACGAGAATCTGTTGATCAATAATATTTAAAGAGAAAGTGATAATGGAATTGGATAGGCCAGTACAGCATGGTAAACTATCAATCCAAACTATGGAATCAATAAAACCTCCAATGACTCCAAGAACTTCCATATTTTATCTTTTACCAAAAATTCATAAGAATATTTCTCCTTGTCCTGGCCGACCAATTGTTTCTTCGTGCTCCAGTGTGACAGAGAAAATAAGCGCCTACATCGATTCACAAATTAAACCCTTGGCTCAGGATGTAACCTCATACATCAGAGATACAACGGATTTCATCAAGGTTAGAAAGTCTGAAAAATGAGCTTCCATCTGATTTCATCCTTGTGACGGCCGATGTCAATTCTCTATATACGAACACTCCTCATATTGATGGACTAAGAGCAATGCGTGAAGCATTAAATACGAGAGGGAATTCATATCCCAGCTCTGATACTTTAGTGAAGCTGGCAAAATTGGTTCTTACAATGAATACTTTTCAATTTTATAAGTCTTTATACCCAGGTACAAGGAACTGCCATGGGTACCAAAATGGCGCCTAATTATGCTATTCTTTTTATGGATTGGGTTGAACGCAAATTGTAGTCAAATACACGATTAAAACCTTTTGTATGGTGGCGCTATATAGATGATATTTTCATGATATGGACACATGGATGGGAAACTTTAGAAGACTTTGAAAATTATGAGAACAATTATTTTCCAACCATAAAATTCACATTTGAGAAAAGCGATAATTGCGTTCACTTCTTAGATACAAAGGTAATCAAAAATGGCTCAAGTTTACAAACGGACTTGTGCATCAAATCGACAGATACCAGACAGTTTCTTCATTTTGACTCTTGTCATCCAATAACTCATAAAATCCCCATCGCTTACTCTCAGGCTTTACGGATTCGACGTATTTGTTCTGATGAAACGGGAAACAGGTAGGTCTCTTAGGGAGAGAATAACTGGACATCGCTTTGACATCAGACATAATGATGACAATAAAGTAGTTTCATTTCATTGTTTAGAACATGGTCATCAAGAACCAAACGTGAAATTCTCCATATTGAATAGAATGGAAGGAAATGAAAATGAACGAAAAAGAAAATAAATGAAATCTATAAGTCAATTGATGACCGACTATCCTTTTGGCTTAAATATTCAGCACGCTTGACAGTGGTCACCTATATTTGACCCTAAATCTCCTTTTTCTGCGACCACTATGTCTGGTAATTGACTTACAGAATCTATGTGTTATTCTATCTCTTCTGTGTCTATGATTCTATGCATGCAAAGTTTTTTAATGCTTGTACCATTTCAATTTTATACATTTTTGTATGTCTTTCTATTCCTGATGAAGGATAAGAGCGGCTGTTCCACTCTTATCCGAAACCGGTAGAATAAACGTTTGATAACATCATCTTCGAGATTTAATTACGACGTTCTCGCAAACATCATATCCTCCCAATTTTAGCATCGTCAATCGATCCGCCGTTCGGAGTTGTTTAACTACTTACATGAAACTGAATGCTGACCGACATGCTTTGTCTAGAACGAAAACAAAATGAAATTGAGTGATAGTTTGTTATTCATGCGACGTCGAGAGAGAGAGAGAGAGAGACCTAACACAATGATGATTCGGAACTTATTCCTGAATTTCATTTCTATTCTATATACAGACTTCACAGTTGGATTCAGCGTCGAGATACCAATTGTTAAAACGGGATTACGGGAACGATAGCAGGATGAAATCTCGAAGTACGGTGTACAATGTGACAATTCTATTGTGGTCCTGCATGCATTAACATCGATTAGCACCAGCTGCTCGGTCAATCTTGAGTAACTTTAACAGTGACACTGAGAAGAGAAAAAACCGTCATGTTATCATGGGGATTTCAATACCACCGAAACAGTTTTGCTACTTCTGCAGTCCTCAATCAAGTCGCTCCAGTTTAAGGAAAACGGACGGAATTGCAGTGAGTCTGCTACGCTTCTGCAAAATGTAGTGGCTATCGTCACCACGTTTCATTCTTCAGCCATTGTGCACAGAATCCACAGATACTCTCTAAATTACAATTCTTGATAGTTCTTCGATTTTAGAGAGAATATTGGTGCTTCTATTCTTCCCATCCCCCACATTCTTGTTGAATTCTTGCTTCATTCTAGGGAATGAAGCCTACCTCTACTCTTCGACAGCAGCTGGTTAAGAAGCGACCCGTGCCTGCCACCGAGTTGGGGATCATCTACCAACTGCCTTGTGGCTCAGAGGGATGTAGCTGGAGCTATGTTGGAGAATCCTCACGAACGTTGGATGAACGAAGGCGAGAGCATATGAAGGCTGTTCGAGACATTGACACCATGCGCTCTGAAGTGGCTCAACACGCTCACGACTACTCGCATTCAGTAAATTTTGAAGAGATGAAGGTGATAGACAGGGAGAGTAACTGCAGGAAGAGAGTGATAAAAGAATCGTGGTGGACGAAGACGCTATCTTCCTCTAATCGCACCAAGCACCGCATCAGTGATCTTTGGTTTCGGTAACTTTGACTTTCTTTCCAATTCTTGCTTTTGCTTACTATGCCTTGTTACTTATCTCCTCCTCTGTAGTAGTATGATTTCCATTTATTTCATGTTTACGGTCTCTATTTTCTTAAGCCTGTCTTCAATTTCTATGCTGTAATTTTTTGATGCTGCAACCTGTCAAGTGAGCTGTGCTTTGCGACTGTTGGTGAGTGACCAGTCTGTTGTCTGGAGTCACTTGCCTGACGATGACCGGCTGGGCCGGTTGAAAGGCCATGCCTAATAGAAATTCGAATTTAGCCAATACCTGGTTTTGTGGCCTCTCTCAATGGATAACATTCTTGTTGTTGACACCCGTGAGTGCTACATCGTCAGCGATCTTCTCTTGCTCCTAAGTGCAGCTTTACTATCGTCACAAAAGCGTTGAGTGTGTAAAATTCCTCTGGTTTGTAGAAAATTAGAGCACTTGCTTGATCGTTTACTGTAAGTGTAGACAACAATCCCACGAAGTTCATGATCACAGCTGTATCCTGTATTTTACTGGGTATCCAAGGGACCAATCCTTCATCCCAGAGTTCAAGTGAGACTTCTCAGTGGTGCTGTACTATCACTCAGTGACAAATCAAGTCTTTTCTTAGTCCAATGTGACTAAGCTTGACGAAATTTCATGAATTTGGAAAAATTGGAAAATGTGGGGGGGGAGAGTAGAAGTACCAGAATATTGAACATTTTGGATAAATTATTCAAGATTTCCAGGACATGTCTAAACAAATATTCTACATGTAAGTCTCAGGGCCCGCAACATGAATGTTGATTACAAAATGAAGTATCTGAACTAAAGTTTTACATCGTTGTGGGTTATAGAAATGAATGCACTTATTGTGAATGCCCGAAAATTCGATTAAATTCGAAAAATCGCAAAAAATCGTTTCTAAAAGCAGCTTCATTGATTGAAATATTTATAAGGAATTAGCCAGTTCGGCAATCAGTCTATGCCTGTACATGAGATAAAGGAAAAACTGGAATTTGATCCACTCATCGTTATGATATATTCCCCTGACAAAAGGTCAAGACAAGGATGGTCATTATCAGAAAAGATTGTATAAAAGTTCACAACACACTTTCTTATAGACTAATCTGAGTGAGGACACCAAGAAAATGTACAAAGAATAATCCTAATATGCATTTGAGTCATCAAAGTGTAAAGGACATCATTCCTTTAACGGAATGGTTTTTGAGTCATCTTTTTCCCCCTCAGAAGAACTCTTAGAGTCTTGGTCAGTCTTTGCCTTTTTCTCTGCTTCCTTCTTTTCCATATATTCCCTCAATTCCTCGTATTCCTGGGCTACAACTTCGTGCAAGTCAAAATCTCGCGCCAATTTGGCTAAATCATCAACATTATAACTACGACGGTCATCTAAAATCTTCCTAACCACATTCAAACGAGAAGGAGCAAAACGTTTACTGTCATTATAGATATCGTCCGGCAGATTCCACAGTAGCACTCCCACTAATTTGCCTGCCTTTAAGTAAAAAACAACACCGGGCTTAGAGCAGTCAATTTTGTCTTCATCACCTTCGTCCAAAGCGAAGAAGGCTTGAGTTTCAAGATTAGAGTCAATCAAACCAATAGCATCCCAGCTGATTTCACGCCCGAGAGTAGACCAGAAAGAACTCTGGTGATGATAAGGCACGTGTTCACCAGCCATATTGCGCCCAGCTATTCGTCCACTCTCTTCAGCGTGATTGATATGTTCAACCCGACGACGACCCAGCAGAAGATCGTAGTAGGAGCATGCATCTCCAGCAGCATAAACACCACCACGAGCTTCTAACTCAGCATTGACTAGGAAGCCGCCTCGAGTAGAATCCACTTCGAGTCCAGCACTGTCTGCTAACTGTGTATTAGCTTCGAGACCCACTGACACTATTAGATAGTCAGCGGAGATAGTTTCATTCTTCTGGAAAGTAACGTCAACACGATTGTTCTCTGCATCCCATTTGGCTCCGGTGACTTCATCTGATTTGAGAATCTGAAAATGCGTTTAACAATCAGAATTAATTACTAACTACAATTACATTCAAACGCATTCGTGAGTATGTATACACGAATACATGAATGATGATTGTACTGTTAACAACATCCACCATCTTTTGTATGAATGATTTAAATTTGTCATATTGTGACCTTCCACAATCAAACGAATTCACATTACCACATTCTCGTCGTAATAGCTAGTGTTGTACGTATTATGTACAATTGTTCAATCGAATTATAAACTTCATTAATTTACCTTGACAAAGCTATTGCCGAAATTTGCTAATACCCAATAGTATTTCATTTATATAATCCTCCTTTTGATTATGGAGGAAGAACTACCATAATTGCACTTTTCACTCATAACGAACATTAGTCACTAAATATATTTGCTCGCTTTTTCATCATGTATAAATGAACTGCGACAATAACTCTCATAGCCTCTCATAGAAATGAAAAATGAAACACATCAATGTAACCACCGGTTTGCAACAACTATTAAGAATCGAGATATCTTGCGAGTACATTTACTTGAAGCAAGTCACAATATCCTCCACCGCTGATTGAAGCATGTTATAAAAACAATGCTAAACTTCAGTTTCTTTGAATTTCCAATCATTGTTTTCAGCCTTCGCGAATCTTGACACATTGCCAGTTGATGTTTTCTAGAAATTATGGCAAATTTTAATTTTTGCGATGACCACATGCATCTACGAAAACAACCATGACACCAAATCATCAACCACGACTTCGTGACTTCGACTCTCAATAGCATCACTGCACCCTTTCATCCATCGATATCTCATTTGTGTAGATATATACATTATGTATAGATATCGATATATCTCATCACTCTATAAACTAGCGCTATCAAAAAATAATCTCATATGATGCATTTGATGCACACGATGCATTTGACTAAAAAATAGCCGTGTGTGTCTTTTGTTACGAGATGAAAAGAAAATACTTATCAGCTGCAGAAGTCAGCGTCATAGCACTACATTATTGAAATTCTCCATCTATCTACACTATTTAGCCATTTAGCGAACAGCTGTTTCCAAACACAGTTCATCATTTTCAAAACTGTAAGAATGGACAATTCAACTTTCCAAATAGTCATCGCAGAACAAAAATGAAAATTCCATTTATATTTGGAAATATAGATTGCATTAATAGAGCTATCGGAATGGAATGTTTTCGGACTGGTAGTCGCACACTAGACGAATTTTAGAATTTTCGGAATCGTGCATGTGATTAACAAATATTGTATTTTATAATCGGCTACCTTATAATCGAATTAAACCATGCAGATTCCTTTCTTCGTAAGTACGTTATTGACAGTTAGTAAAATGAAGCACTGAAATAGTAAAAAGATGCAATTTAAATTCGTTACACAGTCACTAGACCAATATTTCAATGTCACAACCAACATCAGGATCAAATAGCGGTACAAAAAATATTAATGTAAATAGAAGGGAAATTCTAAATTCAAGAGTGGGATAATTATACTTAGGAATGAATATATGCATCCACGATGATGATCAGATCATATAAATAAGTCACTCAACGCCTCCCTTGAGTTCATTACAGGACAGAGCTTCACTCATTCTGAGATTTGCTTTATCAATGTCTTTAGCTAGCATACTCATTCTCATTGGTGCATCTGATATAGTCCTACAGACTTACTTTTTACTTACTTGACCTGCATCTACAGATAATCAGACGAGCCACACTTATACTGACACCAATAATGGGGGCAAAACAACTTTGAATTTCGACACTTAGCATAACGCAGTCAATGGTCGACTGTTGTCTAAAAAATAGCCGTGTGTCTACTATAAAGGCATATTATACATCTTGGTCGAGGAAAAGAACAGATTTGTTTTCGACTTTGAGGGTCAAATTGAACAATTTTTTTCAAAATATCTTGTGATTTTTAATGATTATCTGATTGATAGAATTTCATTTAATGTTAATCTATTAAAAGGACAATTGTCAAAAGCTAATAACAAAGGCTCATGTGTTAGAATACGTAATTGTGCTAGAAAATGGAATTATGTTTCAGTCCGAATGTTTGATAAACTACAAGTTGTATGCCATGACTTGTAAAAAACTAACAAATCCCTATTCCCATGCCATTAAAAAATTCGGAGAATCTTGAAATCCCTACCCCCATTCACTTTATTTTTATTGAATTCTTTGACGAATTACCAAGCGCAACAAAATTTCTGCCTGATTTAACAAATTTACTGAAAATTGTAGTCCTTGGTATACATGGTGATGATTCAGTGAACCTATTCAAAGGCATAGTGCTAAAAATTTAATCACAGGATCTGTATTCACTAATTAGCGTTTAGTACATGTATAAAACTATTAACTAAAAGGTACACAATTTCTACCATTTCCTCAAAAACTCACTCTGGTCGACTCACTGCAGTGGAGGATTATTGTTGACGCAAACGGTCCAGATTCACGACAAGAGCAACACACTAAAATTATCTGCTAATCGATAAAGAGATTCTGAAGGACTTTCTAAGTTATGTAATATTTTTTAGCTGTTATGAGATAAGTTATTTGGTCACTTGGCCATTATGAGACCTAGCTGTGGGTTTCATTCCATTCACGTCTGCAGGGTTCCCAGCGCAATTACTGAAGAATAATAACGGAAAAATAAAGGAATACGTTAAGTTTGCTGCACAGCGTCATTCATGTATTTTCCACCAGTTGACGCTTTACGCTCATTATTTGAATATATGAAGCCATCCATGGTTGAAAATCTTGTTAATATTTCTTGTCTAATCCCATTGATTCACTTCATCAAATCACATTGTATTTCGTGTATCAAACAAATTGTACATAAAGTATCTAACGAAAGGGTTATGATTTGAAGTTAGCACATGAAATTAGAACACAAGTGAGACGCTACAAATCAACTGTCAACATGAAGGAAGAAAGTACTCTTCAACAGTTCGCGCAGACTTTCATAAAAATGATACTATTTGCCTTTGCATCACCCCTCCTCCGCATTATTGGCCTCTGTCAATCTGAGGAAGTGGAGAAACTGACTGTAATAACAAAGCAGTATAGTGAATGTGCATATACATGTATATCATAAGTTGGAATCTACTGAAGAGCCATCTTTGAGAACCAAGGGCGCGTATATGGAGCCTGTGTGCGGCAAGCTATGCTTTATAAGTTGCGAGTCATGGCCGTTGCTTTCATCCGATGAGAAGACTTGAGCGTGAGGAGATGCGAATGCTAAGGTGAATGTGTGGTGTCAGACTATCGGACAGGAAATCGAATGACAGCATCAGAAAAGCAATGGGTCTTGAGAACAGACGTCACGAGAAGGCAAATACTTCGTCGGTTTGGCCACGTGGTAAGAAGGGATGAGACAGAGCGGATCAGAAAAGTTATGTGGATGGAAGTAGATGGTAAGACAGGAGCAGGAAGACAAAAGAAGACCTGGGAACAAGTGGAGATGACCTCAAACGTGTTGGATCCTAGGAAGCGGACGCCCGTGATACACCGAAATGGAAGTCCATACTCAAGCAGCTAACGTTTAACCCAGCATCTTCTGGAAGAAAAGGACGCAAAAAGGAATGAGTGAGTGAGAGTGAGTGAGAGTGAGTAAAGTCATTGTCATTTTGATTTACACCATCCAATTCCACTTTTAAGTTCCGTCTATCTTTTCAAACTCGTGTGAATCAATTCCTGTCCATGCATGATCTTCTCTTTTTATATATCTACTGTACTGTCGACAGCAGTCTCCCGTCAAGAGTTTACTACTTCTGTCTGAAGATCAGCAACTTCGATTCCATTTAATATTTCTTTCCTTTCTTTTTCCAAGCTTTGTCGTTCGATAAAAGACGTTTGCTGATCTCGTCGAAATTCATCGCTCGCTTTTTGCATGTGCTCTACCGTTCTTCTCAACTATGAGCAGCTCACTCGTAATCGGCACTTTGATAGCGCCACCTATACGATTGATTTGAAAAAGATTTTAATCTCGTTTACAGATTAATTCACATTAATGCGACACAAATGAAGAATAGAATATTTGAGTTGTTGAATACATAATCTAGAGCTAGACTTACATTTCTTATTTCACTTAGCGGCAAGACGAAGTGTGCACCAAGTTACATACTGACACATGGTGGTGCGAAGAAGTAGACGCAGCAGTGGAAGAAAAGAGAATGCGATTCGCCATATGGAAGAGAACTCAAGACGAAAAGTGATTAAAGAAGAATATGCAAAGGTAAAGGAGAATGCCCGCAAGATCATTTGGCAATCTCAAGAGAGAAGGAAAGAATTGGCGCGATTATTAACAAGTGAAGAGGGCAGGAGATGCTCAGGTGCAACACTGTTAATCGTTTCTGATACTTGGGAGACATGTTGGATTCCGTTGGTGGAACGGAGGCAGCTGTGACTGCGCGAATTGAGTGGCTGTGGGGGGGGGCGAAATTCCGTGAGATATCGTCTCCCTTGACCAGTTGTTCTACTCCATACTGGATGAAGGGCAAGATTTACGACTCATGCGTCAGAGCCTGTATGACTTACGGAAGAGAGACATGGGTTCTGACAGCTGTAGAAAAGAGGAGAATGGAGGTAGCAGACAGAAGGATGATCAGATGAATGTGTGGAGTGTCTCTCGAAGATGGAGTGGCCAGCGAAGACCTTATGGCATACCTGAGCCTGCTGTCGGTCGTGGGGACATGAGGGTGCGCAGATTGCGATGATACGGCGGAAAGATAGCAGCGATTGGGTGAAGAAAGTATGGAAAATGAAGATCAGCGAACCAACAAGAGACCGCCCAAAAAAGACCTGGGAAGAAGCAGTGTCCGCAGACTGTCGGCAATTGGGCCTCAAAGAAGCCTAAACCCTCGATCTGAACACCTGGAGGCATTCCATGAAGAATCATCGTCCAACCCAACGGAGATGGAGTAAAGGACGTTAAACAGATGAAGCAAAAAGTGAGGCTACCTAGGTTCACATTCTTCATGAATTGCAATGAGCAATGAGCATCTACTAAATAGTACCATCGTGAGTACTTACTATTGAAAAATGTTCGATTGTGTTCAGTAACTTCATAGCTTCAAAAAATTTCGAAACAATTAATTTCACCATTCATGTGAGCATGTTATGATAATATTATGCAGACAGGCACCAAACTAAGGTTTAGGTTGATCGCCAATCTATTGAACGTCGCTGAATTTCGTAGAATAATGATCGATGATATCCTACCGAAGTTGGAAGTAAATATTTCTATCATGTATGAACCAATTCTTCTTATGCAATGATTCAACCAATGCGGAGTGGACTTTGACTTCTTCGACTGACCAGCGCCACATACCCTGTAGAATATCTTTCAGACTGTCACTTACAAAACACAAATGCAACATGATGCATCTGCATGTGCAATAGTTTTTGTTGTGGCAATCCCTCACTTGACCAAACGAACTTTGACCGTTGTGACCCATAAAAGAACTTCCGTAAAATGTTCTCTCAGACAGCTAAACACGCCTGACACTCAAACAGAACCAAGAGCTTATATCTTCCGAAAATCCATTTTTGTACATTAAGTACTGACTTCTGCAAAGGTATACAAGTGTGCCGAATATGATTATAATGCGTATTTGACATGACCGAAATTGATTTTAGATCTGAAATTCTAAGGATAGTATAATACTTAAAAAATAAGCATGGAAAATAAATTTCATCAAGATATCACCATTTTTGAAGTTACATTGTTTCAAAAAACATGGCGTCTACACAGGTAGACAGGTGTGCCGATGAGGGTTAAGATGTAGCGAAGGACTTGATACAGTAATACTGCCATAGACCTATTGTTCACTAAATGTGGATGCATCTGTAAAATGCACTTTTGTACTAAATGATAGATTATATGAACATAAAAAATAGAAGCACCACAAATATTTGGTCCATGAAAGTACGAGCGCAATATTTTAACGGTGTGTTCAGAAATGATAAAAAGCTAAAAAGTAGGATAACATTGAGTTTTGCACCCTTAAACGGATCTGAAGAATTCAGAAGAAATTTGTGCATTCAAAGCTTGTCCTTCTTTTGCTGAATTGATCTCCATGTTTCTACAAACAGCCCAGATTGTGATGATATGATGCAGGAGCAGCAAAAATAGAAAAGATTTTTCGATTTCATCAGAAACATCCCATGCGTATAAACGCATACGTTAACCCTAGAATGCATGATCTTTTTTTCTCCGTTTCTGCATAGTGTGGGTCTCTGAGACCCATGCCCCATAAAGGTAGTCCTGTGCGTTTAAATACATGTAATAGCAAGTTTTTATTATTGATGTAGCTTGATGATCTATTTAGTCAAATCGGCAATGTACAAAAACTGATCAATGGTGTAAATAAATGCTCATTAGGCCTATAATGTCTCTGTACATACATGTATGTATATTTGGCAAATACGAAAAATTCAACGTTTAGCACGAATCATATTTGAATTGAGAATGTTGCAAACACAGGGAGTCTGACAGATACAGCATAAGTATTTGGTCTTTCTGTCAACCTTTGACTTCCAACATTCAGAGCATCTGGCTCGCCTGGCTGAAGAGAGAGCTGGATGAGGATTTGACTCCACGCTGCTCTGTCTCAGCATTTGACGTCTGGAATTCCGGTAGTCAGTCATATTTGAACTACTGATGATGCAGGGCGAGAGCATCATTTCTTCTATTCATGCAACCCTAACATTCTCAAACTAAAAAAGTTAGTCAGCGCGCGAAAATTAGTAACTCGATAAAAATCAAGGTATTTTCTTAATTTTTATGGAGTTACTTATTTTTGCGCGCTGACTAACTTTTTTAGTTTTGAGAATGTTAGGGTTGCATGAGTAGAAGAAATGATGCTCTCGCCCTGAATCATCAGTATTTCAAATATGAAATCAATCGGGCCAGTGGTTCAAAAGATAGAGCCATTTATGTACAATACTTGCATTTTCTCCCGTTCATATAATGCATTTGCATGGCCTACAGACACGAGTCCTTCTCTCTTTAGTTGTCCATGGATATATATCTCTATCTATCAGGCAGTCAGCACATTGCTTGTTTGTTATCGAGGCACAGCAGGAAGTTGTAACAATCGATGCCACACACTCACACAGTGCATACACGCACGCATTCAGCAAGATATTGCAGCAAAGACGGTTTATTTTGAGAAGAAGAATGCTTATAATAACGGTCATGTAGGTTTGGGTCTCAGGGACCCATTCATGCAGTAACGGAGACATGCCTGAAAAACAGCTTTCGGTTTAGACACATTAATTAACTCATACACGTTTGGATAGGTATAGCTAAATGAGACAAAGTCATGAAATTAGAAGGCATTCGGTTAAATACTTTCAGTGCAGCACACGTTTATATCTTGTGTTGGATCTCATAGACCCACTCATGCAGTCTATTCCCTTTGTAGAACCTCCTCAAAATCATATTATATTCATACTTGAAGCGAGAGATTAAGATTATTATCGTACTTAAGCGCATTTCACTTTAATCTACTTATTTGAATGTTACTATGAAAGTTCCAGGAATATGGCAACAAGATTCAGCAGCATTTTGCGATATACATATGACAATGTGAAGAAAAAAGGAAATAACGGAAAAATCAGTAAAAAACGAGAAATAAAGGACAATTTTCTAAAAAGCGGAAAATAACGGAACTCTGGGTACCATGCGTCTGCTGAAGCATGAATTCCTTCATGTTTGAGGATGTTTTTCATTCGTCTATCAGTACAGTATGTTGAACAATGCAATTTGCGAGGAGCATGCTCACATTTGGATGGTTCTAATTCCTAGCTCCTCCTATTAGGATTTCCAGGAATTGCGTCTTCACATATTTTAGCCCATCAATTTGATGGCATCAAAGTAACCTAACCGGACTAATTACGCGATTAACTGAGTACAATTATCACTTTATCCAAGAAGGGAAATCAAGTGTTACTCACCTTCACACCTTTTTCAGCCATAAATTTCATTGTGTGCTCGGCCAAATACGGTGGCAGCACATGAGACATGTTGCCCTCAGAATCCCTGAATACTTGAATTACTTCTAATCGGCGAGGGTCTTGTTTACTTGCCAACTCAGCAAGACTAACAGCAAGCTCAGATCCGAGAAATCCGCCACCTACTATAAGAATTCGACCTCCTTTATTAGTGATGTCTCGCAATTTGTGAAAATCATTGATGTTTCTAAAATGCAATATTCGTTCTGATATTCTTGGGTCATCTTTAGATTCAGAATCCAGGATTGGCAAGGTACGCGGACGACCACCGGTGGCAAGAAGACATTTGTCAAAATCGACCCGCTCCCCAGATTCTAATTCCACGTACTTCTCTTCTACGTTCAGAGTTTGTACTCGTTTATTCTTCCATATCGAAATTCCTCCGAATTGTGAGGCATTTAGTTTATCAAGTGGAACAAAGAAATTGTCAGATTCAAAGAACATCCAGGAATGTCGCTTCATATTGCCTTCACCAGACAGCATGGTATTCTGACGTTCACGAGATCGGCGCCAAAGTTCTTTCGACAACGGAGGACGCATGTATGGGCTATGCGGCTCGTCACCAATCATCAAAATACGAGCATTGGCATCACTACCTCGAATCGAACGCGCTGCTGCCATAGCGGCAGTTCCAGCACCAACTATCAGATACGGAACTTTTTTAGGAATGCCTATCAGTTTTTCATCAATCACTGTCACAGAGTCGTCAGTGTCATCGGCAATTTCCTGAGCTGACGATGGCTCCACTTTAGTAGGCGTTTTCTTATCTACAACTGGTGAACTTGAAGTTGGTGCATTATCACTTCGCTTCGCTTCTACAGAAGGCTTGGATGTAGGAAGCGAGACTTCTTCTAACTCAACTCCCGCCAGTCCTGACTTATCAACAGACTTACTATCACCTTGATCATCAGAACTCAGCAACGATAGACGTTTCTTAGGTTTCCGAGGTGGTACGCTCCATTCGTTGATTATGATGGGACGCGGATAGAAGCAGTCACTAGCATGACTATTTCGCCAGTGGTAGACAGCAGTACCTAAAATGACGGCTGTAAATAAGGTGGCACTATTCCATTTAGTGGCTGCGTTTTCAGAATGGTAATTGCTTTGATATTCCTTGCGATGTGCATTAGGTCCCAAATTAGCAACGGTCAATCCTCTACATATTCGCTGGAGATATGTGCTAGATATGAGGTTATTGCATTTCAGACGTTTAGGTATTGATCGAAGCATGAGAGGTCAAATCTGAAAATGAATGAAAACAATGACGCAAGCTGTAACAGAACACTCAAATTCATAGCATTAACTAATCTAATGTTATATGTACGTCAACCTGGCACCAAGACATGGATTCGAATCATAGCCAGAATAGTGCATGAAATTAAGAATAATATACACAGGCCTACTTTAAAGTACTAACATTTTTTAAAAAAAAATCTGCTTGAAATGAAATAATTTGAAATAATGTGAAATAAACAAGCCAAAACTTTATAACAATCGCAGCGGCAACCCACACATTAGTTGACTATTTATTACAGCTTATCACGAAGTTTTGCCTCAATTGGTCGCTTAATCATCGACTACTCGTACACACGCTTAAAACAGCTGATATTCAAGATGCAAAATTATAAAATATTTTTTACAAATATAAAATACAGTTCCTAAACAACCTTGAACTCTTTGAGTGTCATTAGGCAATCAAACGACGGATCGATTCCAAACTGCAGGAGTCACTGTAATTGATTGTCTTCCGTAAAAGTATGCCTGCGGATTGGTCTTGAGCATTTTTTTGTCTCAAAAAAAACTTGACTTGTTTGCTGGGTAAGTAGCGCAGTTCAAATTTCTGCATCATTCGGAGCCGGATCTTCTAAAGTTCCTTTTGTCTTGAGCCGGATCTAATAAGATTGGATCCATTCGCAGCCGGATCTCTGAGCTTTGGGTCAATCTAGAATCATTTATTTGGTTTTATATCGGAATGAATGTTTAGCGCATTCTCAGATGTCATTGTCCTTTTATAGGCAGGACAATCTATGGTGAACAGTGGCTCTATCGAAAAAAAATTAGTGCACATACGAAAAATTTTCACAAATTTCTATCATATTCAATCATACGGTCACATTAACGGTTAATCGGCGAATTTCCCTTCGTTGAAACGGCTAATTGGATAGTAACCACTTGACTCCCTCGTTGAAACTATTACGTCCCCTGATAATATAGAACAAATTATCTAAATGATCTTGGGTGAACCGTCTCACACAAAAAAAAATCGAAGTTGTCTTCGGAAGAATTATAGATCTTCCATCTTGTCCAAATGAAGCATTTCTGCAATTTTACCGCCATATGCAGACGTGCTTGATATCCTTTGGAAACAGATAAAATTTCCTTTACTACCACCACTGTCGAAACTTTCAACCTTGAAACAGTCTCAAAACACATTCGACTGTCTCTCGACTGTGAGTCAAGCACAATGTACATGAATGAATCACTGCACCGCGCTGTAATGCGATCGGTAAGCGTAATATAACCCTGGTTACATCCCTAATGTTCGCTTTAGAAATCACAATTTTTGTTTGCGTTTTACAAATCACCGCCCCTTACGACAAACAAAGAGCCATGAAACACTAACCGCCATCGGCATAGCGTTTTCAGGCAACTTTAACGGCTCGCATTGCTACATTAGTAGATGAACTTAATTCTCAAATGCATTTGTAATTTACAAGTTTTCATTTCCGTGGGCATAGGAAATTATCAAACTACAAGCACACTTAATTGTGCAATGATTGTAAGCAGGCTATTTCTATAAGTATTTAGGGCTAGCATAAATGCTTTCTAGGTAATTTACATCACAACAGCGAAAACTTGCGGCTACATTGAGTTTGAGCCTAACCATGCTAAATTTTAGAGTTTAGAATTTAAGATGTACAGTAAAATTCACTGACTTTATATGGATAGCAAGTCTAATTCAAGAAAATTACGCTATTTGAATATCATCTGCATGCAACAAATTATAGGCCTAAAATTCGTATGGTATAGTGGCAGAACCCTGTGATATTGCATCACAAATTTGTCGACATAATTGGAAAAAGTGCTCATCAAATGCATCACATGGCTGTGACTAGTCTCTCCACAGATTTTGGAATGACCAGCAGTTGCTGCACTCTCATTAAGCAGGATGGCCGCATAAGTCAGAAAATAAAATTCGTGCATATTTCCGCAAACTAGTGGCAGTGATGGTCTTGCGGGGCCTAGGAGGGTATTTACCCCGTCCAGGAAAACATGTTAGACCTCGTCGGAGGTTGCGATACAAACATCTCCTAGCCAATGTTGCCACCTTCACAATAGAAAAATTCACGGTATACGGTGTACACGGTATTGACAGGGATACACGGTATTGATAACAAGTGATAGAAGGATAATTATGATAACTACGAATTCACATCACATTCGATCACTGAGAACGACTATATGGTGCTAACTTATAAATAAGTAGGGCTAACTATCCTTGTGATCGCTTACAACAAATAGCTACAAGATGCTAATTTCTCTCCGTAATGATTGCAGGGATCAAAACTTAGGACAGAGGATTTAGCCTACACGGTTTGGAAATGGCTCTGCAGGACGCAGGGATGATAATCAGGTAGTGGGGCCCCGTCGCAAAATAATATTTTCAAGTAGAGCTGCCATACTGCCCTGGATGGAAAAATCGACGTTAAATGGTTTAGAAAGAAGCTCCAAATAGAAATACATTAGGCAGATTAATTGGTAATTCCGCGGATCCGCATCCCTGAAGACAGCGGAGAGCTATTTTAGTAAGATTACTTCATTAAGAACCTCTACACGAAAACGTTTAAGTGCATTCTTTCATTAAGTATACCTACAAGAAAGAGGAAAATTGTTGATGAAAACTGTTAGTTGTTGAGGGAAATTCCAATGATAAAACTATGCTCACTGACATTGTGTATCGACTAATTGGTCTGAATGTATGAACTCTGGCAGAGCAGAAGACAACTTGCAATCGAGTTGCCAGTTTCTCAGGAATTTTCTTGTTCCCAACCAAAGCTTGAAGGAAATTCAATATCGTGATTGCATCGGTACCCACTGGCTTTGATTTAATGATCTGCTCCATAAAGTGGACGCCTGAAAATATTACTGCGACTAACGTAAGCACCCGACTACTGTGGACAGTAGTTTCGAGAGTGGCTCAGGATCTGATAAAGTGGAGGATGGTGCGAGGACTACGACTAGATGCAAGAGACAAATCTATGGATGATGAAAGCTCCCAATTGGCATTTTTGGTACAGGGCAACATAAGCCCGCATACACATACTAGAAATCAAATGAGAAGTTGTGGACACTAATCGTAACATGTGATGTTACGATATTGCAAAAATTGCAAAGACATCTGCAAAGCTAAATACGATACCATGGATGATGCATCTATGCACAAGCTATGATATGACATTTTCAAATATCACAATCAGATTAGTTTTTCTTTCAAAACAGAATAACTTATACTTTGAATCTCTGAATTTACTTATAACTTATATTTTGAATCTATGAATTTACAAGTTTCGTGTATAATTCGTGTCCAGCTTAAATCAGTACGGAGTGATATCCGTTTTCGTCGAAATTGTGACAGTCAGATTCTTTGCATGATGCATCCAGCTGATTAACTCTGATCTTAGATTGTAAGTCAGACATTTCTTCCGCAGAAGCGACAGAGGGATAGCTTCGATAGCGATCGAAAGCGCTTTAGTGTTCAGCTTTGCAATATACATGGCCATAACGCCAAACTTAACTCAGTTCACCAGTCCATCCAGTATTTTTGCAATCACGGAAGCCCAGATTCATGACCCCAGAGGGTGAAACATTTCAACTATCCCGAATACATTCTTCACACAATGTTCGCCGGAAAAGCTGGGGTTTGAGCAGTGTTTATGTTAGTTCATAGCAAGCTTCTAGAGATCCTACATTCGATGTTCATTGCTTCAACTACCAGATTTTGTGGCTCCGATTTAATATTCATGTTCGACAACATTGTACAGGTCTCCAATCTGCAGTGATGATGAAGGCTTCTTTTCTCAACTTAATTCCTCGTTTGAAAGTATTGTTGCCAGTTATTCCTCCGCAGAAGTTGTTTGACTCAGTGATTTCAACGTCCACAATTCTATCTGGTTGGTTTCTGATCATTGTGATTCTGCTGGCGTCGAGCTTGAGACTTTTTCCAATTTAAATGACATCGAGTAATTATTTCTGTCTCCCAACCCGAGTTCCAGATCGTCATAGAAACTTTGCCAGTACACCTGACCTTCACAACGAACACAGACTGCTATGTTGATGTCAAGATTGAAGCGCATTTGGGCAGTTCTGATTATGAACACTGTTTGATTAACATAACGTCAACAGCCCTTCAGACTGCTTCTGAAAAACATCCCAGAAGACGTCTTACGCGCTTCAACCAAGCATCTTGGGGTGATCTTAGATATTTCTTTGGTCACTTTCCTTGGAATGATGTGTTCAATTCGCTCGACACCTGTGATTTGGATGACATTTTCTCTTCTGTTACCGAAGTTGTTATTTGTGGAATGTCGGCTTATATAGGCCTACCTTCTTCTTCAACAGTTGGTAACCCAACATTTCAGATATGGTTTACCAGGAGTATGCAGCAGTAGCAGTTGAAAAAATAGCATTGATTGCATTGCATTGCTTAGAGGATATACTTCATATAGAGCCAGGGTTTTTTAAGGCGTTTTAGTGACCCGATTCGGGTCCCTAGTTTGGAAAATCGGGTCCCTAGAATCAGAGAATAAATAATTATGTTCTGATCTGCTGTCATCCACTTCTATTCTTCTATCTGACAAGCGAGATTGGCGAGTGGGTAATGTGAGAGAAGTTATGTTTATTGGAGTGATAGCAGAGAAGTGGCTCAGTGAGAAGAAGCGGCGCAAAGTCACTCCTCGCAGCATGAAAGATGTCCTAGCTTACGGCAAGAAGCTCGAGGAACAAAAGAAGGCACGGAAAACCGAAATGGAGGACAGCGAGGGTTTCGATTTCGAGGGCTTTGAAGACGAAGATCCATCACAGTCGCTGCACCCGGAGGCAGCGTTCGACGAAGCTGACTTTATCGATGACGCTGCCACTACCTTTTGGATGTAGATCAATATAATCATTTGATGAACGTCTACTCATTGTTTTCAAATCTGATCTTCGCATGTACATGTACGTGTATCAAATGAAAATAATCAATGAATCTTTACCTCATTAGATTACTGGGTTATGTTAATATGTTACCTTTGATTTTGTTGAACTCTGATTGTACGGTATGTCATGTACGTAGGTATAAGCCTACATTCTAAGGCATGTTAACCGTTATCCGCCGTGAGTTCCCAATAGGAAACATATTATCTTTCCACCGTATGTTCCCAATGGGGAACATATTTTTAAACCTTATTTACACTGTATATTTTTTAGTTTAGTATTGAAATATGATAATCGGCTATAATGTCATGATGCTTTATGTAATAATATGCTATAACTTGTAAGCTTTCTTTATTGCATTATCTGTAGGACCACTTTTGAGAATGTGTATTTTGCTAGAAATTGATCAAAATATTTGTGAAACTATATCAAACAAGGGAGAAGCTAGCAAGAACTGAGATATACCTTCAAAACGTAGTCATAGTTCAATTATGAATAAACGATATATCATCGACAAAACATGAATAATATTCATTGTTCCCAAATGGGAACATGCGGCATCAGAGATACATGAAAGTACTATTTGTGGAAATCAGCTGAGCAGTTTAAATGCAAACGCTTCTGACATTTAGAGCACATCAAGCGAGTGTTTTTCATGCAGTAAACACATCGACCTTGCTTACAGGGTTTCAGATGATGACCAACTCCATCTTTTCGAATATCTGAAACTTTCGGCACTCCACGTCCATGCATGGGCCTCAGGAGTAAGAGCTTACCTTTCTTTACTAGACATTGCGCAATGATCCGAAGGAATTGCATATGGCTCAAAGTTTCATTCGGATGTAGCTTGTTAAATGCTTTCCAAGAGGCAACAGTCAGAGTGTTCAATGCATTGATGAAGAGATCAAGACAGCAATTTATCATAAATGTCGACGCCTCCCATATTCATACTGTAATTTCGAATCAAATTTGGCTGCTGGATGACTTTCTTTCTTTGTGACACAGAATATCGGGAACATGAATGAAACGGAAAAACAGAGTCAAAATTCGTGCCGATTGATACTACACTGCTGTCTTTCCGTGTACAAAACAAGACGTTGCCATCAGACTTGTAATCAAACGTATCTCTATATGACTTTTTGATCACATCTTTGGACAATGTACATTTATTGGTTCTGTAAATTCTAACGGTACCAGTTGTTCGAATTCCTTTCTCAGATAATTCTCTGAAAAAGTCGTATGATGAGAAAAAGTTATCAAAATATATGACATGATCACTGGGTGTCTCCAAAATTTCCAACTTCTTCATGATTACTGTTTCTCCAAGACCTCGAGTTCTGTCGGGATCACGGCCAGTGTATATTTCAAGATGAAATGGATACCCGTCTGAAGAACACTAAGTCCAGATTTTGTAGCCAAAACGGATTGGCTTAGCCTTGACGAACATTTTAGCTGAATGACGTCCAAAATATGGAACCATCGATTCATCAATTGAAAGATTCTGAGCAAATATACCAAATTGAACCAAGTTTTCATTGGTGATATCGTAGATTGGCTGAATTTTTGCACATTTGTTGTCGCATAAATTTCGATTATCGGCAAGATGAAGATGTCTTTTTATATTCAAATACCGATCACGAGTAATGGACGACGACAGGAAATCAAAATTAATATCTTCCGATCGACTGCAATAGTTTCTCTCTTCTGGCAAGCATACATACCCAGAGTACAGAAGAACACCAAGATACTGTTCTATTTCATCGAAGCTAACAGAAAATAAAGGATTATTTTTCTGTTCATGAGCATACCGATTTGTTTCGGTCACTATGTGATGTATGAATGAATCATCCACGAATAAAAGAAAAGTTTCAAATGCAGTAAGTTCACTTGCTAGAGGACACTCATCACGAAGATCGTCAAATGGGCGTAAATTTGAAAATGAATCAGTCACTTCAGATTTCTTCCATGATAATAATAATAATAATAATAAAATCTTTATTTTAAGAGGATAACACTGGTAGCAATAGCTAATTTACAATGGTCCTCTAGCATACAGAAAAACATGATTAGGTAGATAAAAGAGAATGAACATCAATTAGAAGGTTTTGAAGAAATCACATATATAGTTTCGCTTAAATTTCAAAACACTGTCAGCCTCTCGGACACAACGATTGCAGGAATTATAGAGTTCTGCACCTCGAACCACAAGCGTCATCTTTCTTAGTTTGGTTCTAACTTTGGGAATACACAGGTCTCCTTGTGTTACAGATCGTGTCTTTTTCTCTTGTTCCTTGCGTAAAAACATGCGTTGTAAATAAGTTGGTGCTAACTGATTTAGGGCTTTATACACAAGTAGAGTCTGCTTAAAGTCGACTCGAGTGCTCATGGGCATAATGTGCATTTCTTTGAATAAAGGTTTGGAGCTTTCACGTTTTGGGCGATCAAGCACAACTCTGATTGCAAGCTTTTGGAGTTTCTCAATTCTCGTTATGTGACAGGAAGCACCCCACACCGATAAACAAAAGTCATAGCAAGATTGTATGTAGGCCATGAAGAAGATTCTCCGCACACGAATTGGCAAGAATTGCTTTATCCTTCTCAACAAGGCAACATAGCTGCTCACACGCCGAGCAACATATTGAACGTGCTCATTCCATGTCAGATCTTGGTCGACTATAACTCCAAGGACTTTGTGCTTGTCAGTCAAAGATATTCTTTGGGAGAATGTGGTTATCTCATCCTTACTGAGTCGCCGCCGTTTTTGCCGAGTTGTAATAAGCATGCCCTTTGTCTTCTCCATGTTCAGTGCCATACAGTTGCCCTTACACCAGGACTCCGCCTCATTGACTAGAGTATCAACATTGCCCTTCACATGATGTTGGAGAAGTTCTCCTTCTTTTCGCAGGTGGTTGGTTTTCCACTTCAGTATTGAAATCATCTTCTTGAATTTCTAAAAGTCCAGCGACATCGCCTAGTGTATCAGAAAACAAGTTCTCTTCATCAAGATCATCAGCCTCAGATTCCTGGTCACCTCTTTCATTGCAAGGAATACCAATAATGTCATTTGTCTCTTCGTCGTCATTCATCGCAGCAATCAAATCCGCAGCTTGTTGATATGCATAGCAATGTCTACCTTGTCTTGATGTCATCTTGTTCACACATGCAGTCAGACAGCGTTCAGACAGCGACTATTTTGCTCTCTATCTGATCATTATATTACCTAGGAAGTAGAAATGTAAAATTTCAACAGTCGATATCATGTCAGTGGGAACAGTAAATGGACATCGAAAATTGTCGTCAACATCAAACATAGACATCTACAATCATATATATCTACTCTAATTACTGTCGTGTTGCAATTTGTGCGAACAAACCAAATAAACTATATCATTGAAATTTCCTATTTTTATAATGAGAAGAGCCGCATGTTCCCAATTGGGAACATGTCTATTTCTAGGTAAAAATGACAAAGTATTTGTTAAAACTTGCATGATGCTTATAATACTTCAAACAGCAAATACTTTTTCAGTTATAATGTTATTTGTTCAAATATTTGTGATGTCGGCTTCATAAGCATGAAAATTTTGTTTTTTGCCGCTGGAAAACGGTTTTAAGGAAAGATTTAAAAGATTTCAAGGAATACTACATGTAACTAGCATATAATACTACATGTGCTAAACCATAGATGTACTTAACTTTACTTTTACATGGATCACAACCCTCCAGGATGTGAAAACTTAATATTTTGCCACCAATGTCATGTAGAAAGGATATCTAATTATAGCATTTAGTATGAAATATTTTCGGGTCCCTACATGGTCCTTAGAATTTTCCTTAAAAAAACCTGTATAGAGTGAAACATTTCTAACCTAATGTACATGTATTTTGACCTATTGGTTAGCGAAAAACGTTTTGATAACTTTGGCCCCATTGAGGGCCAAATGCCTCTACAGACCCACTGAACTGCAATAAAAATTTTATTTCAACATTTACTTTATCTGCCAAATGTGCAACTATAATCGACAGCGCAATATACTAATCGTAATACCAAACTTGCAGGTCACAAAAAGCGACATGAGATTCGAAGAGAGCTCATACAGATATAGTGATCAGGGTCGAATTACATGAAAACAATAGTCAAGTCTCACTTTTGACACTCTAGACATAGAACCTAGGTCCATAGAAAATTCATGACACCAAGAAACAAATAGCTCAGTGCAAGTGAGAGACAAGACAATCATCATGAATGTATCTTTATAATAAAGAAACTTTCTAGATCAATTCAAGAAATATTACGGGTTAAGTAGGATTTGTCCATCAAGCCATACCTGGAATGAAATTCATCGCCCATTCATTCAACGGACGCAGCCAATCATTCACGAACGCTGCAGATCTGTAGGAGTCTATTAAAGGGCAAAAAACCGTAGCAACAGATGAATGTGTAGGAATGTTAACACAAGAGTCGCATATTATTAAGAAGCACCCAGATGTCATGTGCTACTTTTACACATCGATGTCAATAGACTATCAGCCTACCAACCAACAGAAGTTTACAGAATGCGTGTTCTTCCGACTATTCCATATGTAAAAATAGAAAATATAGACTATAATTTAGATCGTAGTGGTCCATCTTTAGTAAAAAAATGAAGTTCTTCGCTCAAGCTGTCATATCAAATTACTACCAACTGCATTATCATCTTTTAAAGTCAATCATAACAACTAAATTGGAGAAATATGTTCAGTTCATAACAGAGGACTTCGTTCCACTATCTCAGTGAAATATCCATGCTGGACGATCAAGAGGGAAAAGTTAGTTTGCTAAATTCCTCAACAAGTTAAGAAGCACGTTTTCTCAGCTGACACATATGTAAGTAAGCTTATATTGTAAGAGTTTTAAACAAAGGATATGACCTTGAGCGGAATATAGAATGGATTGTAGAAATGACACTCGATCATGCACTCAATGATCACCTGCCTGGAGCCAGCGAAGTGATGAAGAGAAGTTGACAAAGGTTAGCTTGAGACAACCAGATAATCACCAGCTATTCGATGCCGTCAAATTACTGACAATTACTTCAGGAGTGGTTTCTTTCTCATTGTGCGTGTACCTGATTTCAGTTTCAAACCTCGATATTCAGAAGGGTCTCCCGAAAATCACTGTCTGAATGCAACACTACTTCAAAAGCGTGTTCACAATTTGGGTGTTATGGTGTAATTCCATCATCGCGTACTCGGGACTTTCTCCCGAAAAGGTAAGCACCAAATATCTCTGGTAAGCATGCTAACTGTATTAACGTTTTGGTGTCCCGAAAGCTCGTTGAGTAGATTGTGAGTCAAATGCATAGACAAATGATGTTATCCGATGTCCATGGTCAAATGCTTTGAGTCTTTAAAACATTAACGTGAAGCAAGGTGCAATGCATAGAGTAGGGATGTATAGGTAGAATGTCGACTCAAAAAAGTATCTGTATACATTGAAAATTTTTGTATGAATAGATTCAGTTTTTTGCGGAGATTACGATCCCGTGGTCCAAAAAATTATTTGAGCAGTTTTGAAAAAGTCAAAATTTTGCCAATTTATACACTACCAAAGATATTTAACACTACTTATTTATTGGAACGATTGGAACCCCCCTATTAAACATTCCCTATTAAACCTCTTTGTAAACCACCGAGATGACTCCTCTATGTAAGTAGAATGCAACAAGTTGGACAAAAAGTTGGATATCAAAATGAATGAATATTTGCTAACAACCATCCAAACTAAATGGAAATCAAGCTGATTATCTAGGGAATTTGATGATCCGTTTTATAATGGAAGTCTTCATGAAAATGTCGACATCTTACCGTGCTTAATTGGCTGAAATTTCATATTTCTAATTCATGAAAGCAATAGCAGGTCATCGAGTTTCCAATTCAAGAAATATTACATCCCCAAGGCTGTCATGACACGGACAGTCTGTAAAATAACATCATTTCCTTCTGCTTTGCTATCATGATCAGTCAATTACGTTGTAATTTCAAAACTGCATAAAAGTGTATATCTCACATTTTGAAACAATTCAGACTGTATCTCCCTTGAGTTCTTTTAATAAAATCGAAAGTGTGTACACCATAGACATCGAACATTAATCATTAACCTAGTTGTTGTTGTTCGATGTCTATGGTGTACACATTCGGGATTTAATAAATGCGGAGTTACCACTTTACCTAGCATACTTACTCCATGTACTGTTAAGTACATGGAATAATCAATTAAAAGACTCGTGTGGTTGGAAACTTTCAGTTGTTCATGGAATAATCAATTAAATGACTCGTTGTGAGTTGGAAACTTTATGTATATTTGACTGAAATGGTTTATAAGGTCTAGTCTCTGGGGAACTTTCACATTTCTTCCATCCTCGCACGGTGATGATCACTTCGGTGTTCCAACGGCCACTAGTTTTCTCGATTCTTCTCCTGCCTCGGTCCGCCATGGGTGTGGGCTGTTGGTCTCACTCCGAGTCCCGTACCAGTATCACCATTCTTAAAATCTTGCCTCGCTCACTTCGGCTGTCCTACGGCACTTAGGTTCTCGATGTCTTCTCCTGTCGGTCCGCCTTGGGTGTGGGGCTTCTTGGTCTTCCACTCCGATTCAGTACCCCCCAGGTTTCTCCATTCTTAAATCTTGCTGTTCCTCGACCTGGGACCTTGTATTTTCATCTAAAACCCAGTCCGCCACTTCTCTCCCTGCTTTTGTACTTTTGGGACTCAATTCGTGCTTGGTCCTGACCACATGTTGTGTCTTCCTTCAATTTCGCGATTATCGTTTGTTGTGACAAAGTATCACTCAACTCATCCACCTCGAAAAAATTGCTGTATATCTACCGTGACCAGGAAATCTTTTCCTGGTAATGAACAAATCAGTGAACTGTCAGCTCATATCGCGATAATCGCAAAAAACGTGATTGTCCCTGTGGACCTGACTCTTGTGGCTTTGTCAAGAGGTTTTCGCACAATAGAGACAAGGGGTTGATGATCTGTAATTATCTTGACCTTCGCCGAAAGTGAAAATTGGAATTTTGACAACCCAAAAAAAACTAGCCAGCATTTCTTTTTTCTTCTGGGGGCATATGTTTCGCTCTGTGGGTGTGAGAAGACGACTCGCAAAGCTCGCTATGCTCGCCTCCCTGATCTTGGCGCTACCTAGCGCCATATTCACACGCATCATTCTCGAGAACGAGCTCCTTTTCTTGATCAAAAATGGCTAGTGCTGTGCATTCACTGATCATTTGCTTGACTCTATCAAATGAAGCTTTCTGCGATTCGCTCCATGTCCACTCTGTATCTTTCTTTAATAAATTCTGTAGTGGGTATGCTATCGTGGCGACATCGGGTAAGTATCGCTGCAGGTAGTTCACCATGCCTAGAAAGCGCTTCAATTCCATCACACTCTACCTAACATCCTTACTGTATGGTGCAATGCATAGAACAAAGCACACTCACGCCATGGTGCCATAGAATAATGGTGCAATGAATTTCACTGTGGTGCAATCGGTGCAATCATAGACATCGGATGCAATGTTGTGTCCGAGATGTAATCCGATGTCAATGCAATCCGTGGGTGCAATCATGGCAGCAATCGCAATGGTTCTTCTGATGAGAATCATAAATGATTAAATGCAATTAGAAGATATTTTAACTGAGATTTGATCAGGTCATTTATTCATGTTATTCATGTTATCAAGTTTTATATTCCATTTTAATTTTAAATGAATGCTGCTGATGGAGTAGACTAGCGTTGATGCTGTAGACCCCACAGAGCATCTTCCATGAATGAAAATTGTCCAATAACATTCCTTTAATTTGGAGTTTAGTCTCATAAATTTGAAAAACTACTTGAGAAGCCTTCTCATGGTTTCGAGGTTTCGAGTTGACTGCAAGGGAAGAAAATCAAATTGTTATACTATGCTAAAATATTCTAAAGAATGTAAATTTATTACATTTGAAATAATTCCAGCTGACGAGGGTCGCCAGCGTTACAGATCTATAAATTGTAGTTATTAGTTAAAATGCCTTCTTTCTGTGGCAATTTGCGCTTTCTAAGAAGGGTATGTATTGTGCATGTTGAAATTTGAACGTTGTTTTCAGTTGACAATCTGTTGACGTTCAATAATGATGTAGCTTATCGATGCAGATTGGCATCATACAGATATGCTATGAATTCTCTTGACCTATCTCTGAAATATTTGGTATTCGCATTTCAAAAAATGGGCTTTGAGCTATTATTTGGGCAGTTGTAGCAAGTTTCAGGCAATCCACAAGAGATTTGCTCTCAGTTTCTATGTATATGCATATATACATACGCATGCATATATACATATGTATGTATATGTCTACAGCTGTGTAAGTGCATTGAAAGAATGTCGTTTTATTTGTCCTTTTTCGTGATGTATAATGCAGTCTAGATAGCTTGTTTTTAAGTAGAACAGGTTAAGCCATCGAATTATCTCGTTGATTTTCAAATGAATCCTTGTCAACACGAAATAATAACCTAGCTCTAAAATGTCGGAACAGGAACACGAATGACGGCTGGGCTCACCTCGGCACGAAACTCGATCGTGTTCGTGTCAAGCGCAGTGTCAGTGTCAAGTGCAGTGTAAGCTCAGGTGTGATTAGCAAAAATAAAGAAAACAGACCTTTATTATAATTTTGGTCATGTTATTTATTGATGTTACCACTGAATGAATCAGGCTTTCACATTGGTTTTATA
The DNA here is from genome assembly GCA_907163375.1 of Prostheceraeus crozeri. Classification (NCBI taxonomy): domain Eukaryota; kingdom Metazoa; phylum Platyhelminthes; order Polycladida; family Euryleptidae; genus Prostheceraeus; species Prostheceraeus crozeri. Next base: position 131,057 of record CAJQUW010011313.1, on the reverse strand, counting down.
AGTATATATTCTTTTCAATTTTGAATTTAAAGCGTTTTTATTGATGTTATTACTTGACTTATTTTACGTGAGCTGCGGTAGTTAACAACTGACAATTTTTCAGGATATAATGTTATTGTACAGAAAGCCTGTTATGAGTTCATCAACTAGGCCTATAGGCATTAAGTAGTAGCCTATCTAAGGATGGTCATTTGTTCTTCAACTGAATTTCTCAGGTGGCCAACAGAATATGTTTACGCCGTCAATTTTTCATGTGGCATTTGATGCGATAAGAAAGGCTTGAATGATAGTCCGAATGATGTTTGTTGGCCTATTATGCTTACTATCTATGTACAACCATTTATTAAACGGACTGTGCTTATGTATGAAAAAGTAAGTGATCGGTTTAGGCCAGTCATAGAGATAGATTCGTTTGATTTTTGGGCTAGTCTAGAACGGGCATAGTCCTGTCCCAGTCATTGTATACGATGGTAGCAAGCGACAGAAATTTACATAGATATTCGTCTCTCTTTGGGTTGTGTGACTGATAAGCACGCGCATTGCGAAAGTATCTCGCATGCACGTATCTGCGAACACACGAACCTCAACGGTCAGATTGGAGACAAGTGTGATAAATTCGTAAAATGGAAATATTATTCACACGTTTGACTCTTCACGATCCATATTTGCTGACTGCACCCGTTTTATGTACTGTCGATCGTCCGGTTCATCAGAATTCAGGCTTCAATTTGAATTGCGTTCAATGGAGATGATTTTCTTATCCTTTAAAACTAGTTCTTGCCTTGACTATCACTGATAATTAATGTCATCTCTAGACCGAAATACGCTGACTAGGCTATTTATCTGTGTGAGGCCAGTAGACTCTCTGAGAGCAAACTGTAAAGCGCTAATATGTCAGAAACATGTAAGAAGCTCAAGCCTAGTCAGAAATATATTATATATCATCACAAAATCGACACAATATTTCAATAAATTGTTTGATGATAAGATATGTAAGATTAGCTTAGGAAGAACATTATTTTAAATTATCGGTACTTTGATGTCCTTCATTAGACTGAACAGTTTATTTGACGTAATATAGACCTCCACCTGAAAGAACAATGAATTTTGAGCATTGCGTTGAGTTGTTGCAGTCGATTGAATGGATAATAAGATAGTTCTGACTTGTTTTGCGTTTCGAATTCTTTATGACGCTTACGTTTTTCATTTTATTTCATTGAGCGTGCTACGAACTTTCCCATAACGCGACTTTCACTCAGCGATGACTTCATCAGTTAAAAGGAAGGCAAATCGATGCAAGCTATCATCAAATAATTGCATCGAGTTGTCTTTTTCCTTTTGATAAGCAGGATTAACTTGCTGTTGACTGTAGGGTTTAATCTGAGGCTGATAAGCCGTGTAATATAAGCATGACAGTTTGTCACCATGGAATAGCCAACAACCTACATATAAATGCAGAGTAGTCTGCTATGAAGTCCTTCAGATTGTTCAGCCATTTTGGGCCGTTCCTAGACGCACAGATTACAGCATTGGTGAAACCTACCTCGGTCTCAAAAATTGGTTTTAAATTACGTGGTGTTTCCTTTGTGTCTATACAGCGGTTTTTAAATATGCTGTTTCCATGGTTTCTTTTCAACCATATCCCATATTAATTGATTCATCCATGGTCATGAGGACTATTGTTTCTGATTGTTAAAGCTGATTGTCTTTGGTATGATGATTTTGATCTCTGACTTATTGTTGGTTGAATCTACTAAAAAAGTTCGAATAAGACATTATCAATCACCGTCTAGTCCTTTTTTGTTAATTCAGATCCTAATACTACGAATATTTTTGGATTTTCCTGCAAATACAAATAATTCATGAAATCTAAGATATTCAAGCATTTTCATACGTAATTCGCGTTCATGCACAATATTTTCAGCCGTTATTGACAAATAGATAGATGCATTTTATCAAAATTGATTAAAAAACTACTCAAAGAATAATAAAAAATATAAAAAAATGAAAAAATATAATAGAAAAATTTGATTTGTCAAAGTTGTTAAAATTTGGTGTGCTAAAATTTTACGATAAAGTTAAGAAAGAAAAATACAGTCATTGAATGTGAGTATTTTCATATTCAGTGGAGGTTTTATAAGCGTTTATCAACGCAAAACAGCTTGTGAATGACGCTAGAATGTGAAGGAGTCATGTAGCTTACTGAATTACTCTTCTCTTTCAGCTCCAAGGGAATATACTGATTATAAACCGGCATTATTCCAGTAAAGACTGTAAGTATTTCTTTGCGATGAGGGTTGTATATAGTGCGCTTTATTTTCTTCGCATTTTCTTAAATGTAATGTTGAATACATTAGCACTTGAATATCGAAAGAGAATGACAGCTATTAGGTCAATACAAGACACCAACACCCTTGATTCCCCGACCGCACTCGCCTGACCTAGGAATCGAACCGAAGTCCGCAGTGGAGACGAGCTCGCACCTTCTTCACTAGGCCACGCTGACGGTTCAAAAGGAATGCGAGTGAAGGCAGAAGTCATCTCTAAGTGATATCGACAGCATATTGTCCTATTATTATTGACAGAACGCTAACAGCGTTCATATTGTAGCACATCAGCACTTCCAATGAAAATGAGCCATGTTAAATCATATCGGGTATATGCATGTATTAACCGTTGTCAGCGTATCTATTTCAGCGGTAAAATTCCTTCTTTTATCAGTGAAAGATGGTATTTTATACCCGCTTCATGTAGTAACAGGATACCCAATATTCCTTCGAAGCATGGCTGCTCTATTACTTTCTAGGTAGACTTCAAGCTTATCAGTGAATAAGTATTACATTAATATAAATCAGTGAAGAGCTGATCAGGATTTACTGCTTTATATTGGATGAAAGAACAATTATTTGCATACTTGACGTTGCAGCTGCTCGGACGTTCGAAAAAATAAAACACTTGTGAATTCACTTAATTGGTAATATCCTTACAGATCCTTTGCTGTAATAGGAAATTAATGAATTACACACTAAAGTATATTTCATGAACCGTGAATAGGATGCAAGTTTGTTACAATCAGCTAGTTATTAGAAAATCAAGTATTATCAGAACCAGGCAATCGTGTGAAATTTATTGGCAAAGGCTCAAGAAATAAAGCGGTAAAATGTCCTTTTTACAACATCAACAGTAACGTACTCCACATATGCAATGATTAGTGTTATTGATTGCGCAAGTGCGATTAAAGTTGATTATTAAGCACATGAAAGTTATGGACCTATCTTATTTTGTATGTACATTGCTTTGTTGAAAATCATTGAGGTTGCTTTGACTTTATGAGGGTCTAGTAGACGTTTACATGCCTATATGAAAATAAGTTGTGCGAATCAGCTGAATATTTTTGAGTACTTACCGTTGAGTAACAGCATTGATATTTGTTATTTCAGCTGCAACTGTTCACCTGGAAAATGGACTTCCCCGATTCCGCATACCATTACCTTCTCGAGATGAATCTTGCCAATTTACAATGAAACCTCTATCCAATTCTGTCGGCGATCTGTGCAACTCAATTCAAGATGAAGATAAAGGAGTTGATAGGGTGGCTCTGTACACCACGGGTTAGTATTGATAGTTATTGCAGTGCGATTTTTAATCTCTTAAGTGCACAAAATATTAGTTGTACTTCCGGTCTGCAAAGTGGATGAGATTTGTCATCATATTGAATTGTCTTATTTATGTTATAAATGCCAATTTTATTTATTATCAGATTGCTTGCATATTCATAACTAAAGAATTATGCTACTTTCGAAGATGAAGCTATGCTATATAGCGGCCAAGAGTCCAAGAAATAAAAAAAAATAAAGCTTTAACATCACTATTTCCTGGGGATCTTGGACGGTGTTGACATGGTCAGACTTTTCTGGAGCGTTGTGGTACTTTTAGTCTGGATGCCCTTTCCTCTCGACTTCCGATGACACTTTCGTATCTCGACCTCTGGATCAAAAGATCGCTTGGCCAAGCATTTAACCACTGTGCCACGGAGACCCCAGAATGATATGAATAATTATATATCGAAGAATAATAAGAAATGCTCCACACTCAGCATTTATTTGCAATGTGAAGAATTTTGAAGTTGGTGGATGCTGAGTTCTCGAATAATATTTCTCTTCGGCAAGTACAGCATCAATATTAGACTTATGCATTATTGAATAGCTAAAAAGTGACGGTGGCATATATGCTGAATGAAAATAATTTGATGCGTCTAGCTATGAAAATTTACGCACACACCTTGATAAAATCACATTAATGTTTTCGTGAAAACTTCAACCCCACGCGAAATACTAAGTTTCATCTTACATTATGTTGGTGTAGTGTGACATTTTGTCTTCATTGCATCAAACATTTTTGTGGAGCATACATTTATTGGCGCAAATTCACTTCATGCATATCATCCATCATCCCCTTCGATAAATCAATTAATGCGGCACATGTGCACATGCAACACAGCGCCATTTGAAAGATTAGGCCAATAACAAGCAAGCATCGAATTGGCCGTGAAATCTACCTTGAATGGTATTCCTGCATCTGTCAGTGCTTCCTTGAAGCTAAATGCCTTGAAATTGTGCTATGTACATAGTACGTTGTCTCAAAAATAATTGACATCAGTGTAGTAAAATCTTCAATAAAATAAGTTATTTAGCATGTACTCGTATCTTCACGTCAAAAATTGCAATTTTATTTGGAAGGAACTTACTGTGTGAATGGTATTTTTATTCTATATTTGAATAATACATAAAAATTCACTTAAAATATTGTAACCATAATGAATTAATTTTAATGCCAGTGGCCTGTCATGATTTTGCGGTTTTAGTCCTTATCAATGTTCTATCAATAATGTCTCGGGCTTAGGTTCGATTTTGTTCCGCAATATACATTTAATATATTGATCAACACCGAACATAGGTTACCATATACCGGTGTTTAAATCAGTCGCAAGGTCGTTCCGGAAACAAGTGCTCTATATTCCATAAATGAATCCAACTTCAGTCAAGACATCACGTTTCCCAAAGAACAGACTAGTAGAGATGTTTGATTTGATCTTTTTTAGAGCATGAAATGTGTTCGACTTACGGTAATATGTTTCTGCAATCAAAATCATGTACTCTTCCACATCCACAGACAGTGCATACCAATGACAACACCAATAAAAGATGCTCTCACTCGTAAGAGAAGATTACACCGACATGGAAATTTAGGACTAATAACGCTTGCATGCCAGGTGGCAGTAATTCGACCTTTGTCGCATTATTTTAGTATGGAAATTCGAAAACTAAATCATGTGACCTATGTTTCCGTGACATCTAGATGTAGCAGATTTTCAAAATTTTCTATCAAAATTTTTGGAAAGTCGTGTTTATTAACTATTTTGAACAGTTTTTCTAAACTCTGAAATTTGCCACCTCTCAATGATATACGATTTTCAGAATTAGAAGAGTTTTCAAAAAGATTATTCTGCAAATTATGTTGTCAACGCACATTCTATCGAATAAAGGTTCGGAAATTTTAATATTGTTGGAAACACTACGCATTGAAAATTTAAGTTATGACACAGCATTTTTTGGATCTATTCCCATCACATAAAAGCTTTGGTTGTCTGGCAGTCACATTTTTCCTTAAAATCAAATCTCCATGTACCAATGTGCAGATGTATAAGAAGGGCTAGTTTTTGAAGAAACATCTTCCACATTTCAAATGCATAAGCTTGTTTGAATTGGGCTTTACAAGCAATCAATAATATTTTGTGCTAAGAAAGAAGTGTTTTTTTCTTTATAGCATCATACATTAGATCTTTAATGCGATTCAGTTTGCAATGATAGGGAGATTCAAATATATTTATTGCTCCTCGCATTTAGGTGGTTAAGCGAATTAGATCAGATGAATACCACCATTGGAAAGTGCACATGCTGAATGTGTTGTTAAGATAATTAGATGTATTTCTGTGTAATACTGTGGAAACCGCTCCCTAACTGCATGATACACCCGACGCCCCACTACAGAACCCGGTTTCATTGTGGGATAACATGATGACATCTTTAATTGACTGAATTAGCTGTTTGTAATACAAGCAGTGTATGTGCAGTTTAGGAGACTTGCGCTTTGCGATGAGACTCGTTCACTTATTTATGTTTTGTTTTTAGAATAGTTGCTGGTTATCCTTTCAACACTAATTATTATCAACTGTGCTTCTTTGTTCAAGGTGGTACATTTGGAGGTTTTGTCGGACGCGTGACGTCGTCTTATACGGCAATGCGTCCGATTCGGCCTTTGTAGAGGTATAAAAAACATAGCCTTTCATTGCAAGAGGTATTTATATAACGCGGAAACCCGTAAACCTGATGTTGCTCTTATACTCAACTAACCAAAACGTTATCGCACGTGAAAATATCGTTGTACAGATTTTCCCGGACAAATTCATTTCTATATTATTCTACTTCAAGACAAGGCATGCAATTTCAATGATAGTCAAGCTACTTAAAGGAAACGTCATATATTCCCATGTTAGATCACACAAGTTCAAGTTACGTCACGATATTTCGTGAATAGGGAAGAAAGTTCAATTATCAGTCATTTAATAGAAATTTGATGTCATTATTATTGGTTGCCTTATCTTGAACTTGAATACCTGTACACGACCTTGTGCTCCTTAACATTGGAGCTCAGAATACGCATGATTGAAATTGGCTCAGCTATCTACGGTATTTGAAATTACATGACTTATCTTAAACTTACATACTTTAGAATTGAACTAGCTCGGGAAAACCTGCATACTGTACTCCACTTGGCCGGGGCACGGAAAGATATCTTTTTTTTTATTTTTTTGGAACACCAAGTTAAAAATGACACTATTTGAGTTAGTTCAATATGTTTCAGACATTATCAGCATTCATCTTGATGCAATGTGAATAAGCTAGATATGTGAGGATGAAGATATTTATGTTGTTTGGAGTGGTCCATTCCATTGACATAATATTTTTACAAAGACGAACACTTCGTTGAAAAATTTTGTTCATATCTGGGGGTCAGCTCTTCATCCTTCTGAGAAGTTTAAATGACGGAATTAAAGTTTGGGCCTAAATGATAAGTGGCTTTCCGGATCTATAAGATTTCTACAAATGTTGATAACTGAATAAATTAATCGGAAACTAGATTTTGAATCAGTCGTCATTTAATCATTGATCTGTGGTATAAGTTAAAGAATGGATATCCTTAGGATAAATAAATGCGTACATGTACATACAAAATTAAACATTTCGCTGTTTCTCGATGAAGTGGACACTTATGTTAAAGGTTGATGCCAGGCCAAAAATTATCACATTGTAGGACTGTCAAAAACAATTTATTGCGCATTAATAATGTTAAACCAGATTTGAACATCGTTGCATCGATTGTAGCATTAATCTTTCCCTTAATATTCATCTGTGTACGTCAATATTTGCTGTCTGATTTATTGTCGATTATCTTTTTCATGAAATTTTGTGTTGCCAATATCATCACTCTATTATTTTGAAAAATAAATGTATCGAGACCATTTATACAGGAACAAACACCTTGGCTTTTCTGTTTGTTCTCTCCTTGATGTCATGAACGAGGTGTTTGTTCTCTACTGAAAGGCCTGTTCAGTGGCTGATTCAACATTCAGATAGAAATAAACTTTAATATGTAAATGCTGACTTTTGGCATTTAGTTTCATTATAGTCATAAAGATGTTTGATTTCAAAATTATTGATTTAGGTTTTACTGCAAATATTTGCACGACAATGAATCTGTGATACTCAATCTTCGTTGTGCAAGTCTACGCTTTTGTGGTCGTGAAGTGGCAACGGTTAGTCTATCTCAATATTTCCTATGTCATGTATATTCCAAAGATCTGTTCTGTCAGCCTATTACCTGATACAGAAATTATTTAATAAGTTGTGTTGTCTATATTTTAGCGTTTTGTCAAGTGTTTTATCAGACCGATATATTTCGTCAGTCATTCACTGACATTGTCAAGGTGTTGAACACACATTTCAATCGACGTAGAAAAGTATTTAAAATAATATTTAATCAGAGTTTCTTGATTAAGTTTAAATTTGTAGAAAACAATTCTAATCGACGGATCGTATTTCGATGGTTAAAACGTCTTAGAAATCAACTGATCCAAGCCTTTATTCAACCGGCTTCGGAAAAGAGTCGGTCAACCGCTCTTAACCTTCATCAGAGTCGTCGACATACTCAGATTCGAAACCGGTTGAATATTTTATTGGACCAGTTGATTTGTGCCATGTTTCAACCATCGAAATATTAAAAGTTTCTTGGCATGATTGTTTCTTTCTATTGATTTGGCTATTAAGAATCCAACATGGTAAATAAGATAAGTTTGTTTGTTGGTGCCCATTGATTGTTCTGCTGATTAAGAGATTAATGTTTTTTACCTTTTGTTCCACATCATTTTAATGGTGTGAATGAAATATCATCATTTACTGCTCGGCGCCTCCTCTGTTCCTTGCGGTTTTACAAAAGTTCACTTTGACTGACTGACACATCGCATGAACGGGAAAAGTAAAGTTTCGTCATGCTGTGATTTCCTGAAGCTACTATGCAGCTCCATGTAGTGTTCCATCTATAGCGGAGGAAGCGCCAAGCAGTAAAAGATGATATTTTCAATTGCATCATCACAATGACGTGTGGAATATATTGGGTACAAAAATTAAAGACATATTTGCTTGAAGGTTATTCTACAAGGTGTATTGAGTATATAAAAGTATATATACTCGTATAACCATATGTAAACAATGCCTGCACCTCTACAGAAAACGTCTCACTTCTCTCATTGCATAGAAGAGACGAGATGCCATGCAGATAATGTTGTCAATGTTATCAATCCATGTCCACTTCGCATTGGTGGTTACTATCAGAAGGCAGAAGGTCGGCGTCCAGCACCTCCTAACGGTTGATGGTAGCGAACCGTTATGATGGTTGCATGATATTGCGGCTACCAATTTAAAGAGTTACAATCGCTTTTTAAAATACATGTTTTGATCATTCTTTTCAGCGTGTTTTAAGCACTGCTTTTAACAATTTATTTAAAACATAATCCACTCTGGATTATGCGGTCAACCTGAAAACAGACTAAGCATAATGATTTAATTAGCGAAATGCTATGCTAGTTGAGTTGATGTCGATTCAAAATCAGTAGCTCGTATATTGTTCCGCAACTCCTCAAATGTTCATAATTGTCGGTAGAAACCAATTAGTCTGCTCTCTTATTTCTGTCTATTGTACTTTATTGATCGATATTGACATAACAGTAGAACGGGGAATTTTGTTTTATCTGTTTTAGATTAGTGTGACATTGTTCCCTATTGTGTAGCGATCCAAACATGATTCGATCATGTAATGTCCTCTTAACTTAAAGTAAGGACAACGCTGGAGTTCATTCAGTCAGATGATTATTGTTATGACCTTTACAAAATTATTATATTTCGCAAGATAAATCTCATCGTTGCAGCTTATTGTCATCATGTCTACCATTCATGAATGGAAGAAATTTGTTAGTCGAATTATCGTTGCCGGAGAAGAATCGAATAATTAATTTAATGCAACACTTAATAATTACCTCTATTTTGTGATAGATTTTCGAAAATATCGCACATGATTTATATCAGATATCTCATTGCGATGGTCTTTGTTTAGCATCAAATAAACTAGCAAAAATGCATGTAATGTATCTTCTAAGGTATCATGTAGATTGGAGCTAATTGAAATCTCAAATTTGCTTGTTGTCTTCATTAAGATGGACAGTGAGTATGCATTTTGATTCTGCAAAATACTTCTTTATTTTGACCATAAAATCTGATCTATGAGATCACAATCAAAGAGTAATAAATATCACACCTTCAAAGAAACCAACGCAGCACTCAAATCAGTAAATTAAGTGAACCGAAACAAGCTCCCTGCTTCTCAACAATTTCATGAGAATATTGAAAACGGTATTCACACCGACAGTCTTAAGGAAGGGAATTCCAAAGCCTACGACCCAAATGAATTCTGAGTTACATGTCGTCTAGCATGAGGCTGGTGGTGGAATTATGTTTGCTGCAATTGATAGTCGAATGAATATAAAATGAATCGCGCACTCTACATAATCTGACTCCGGAAATAGCTCATCTTAATATGATGGGGAATATAATTCATTTTAACAACAACAAAGTTAAATCATTTTATGAGAACAGATTGAATTTGCAGGACTCAACTGCATATGTTGCGAGTACAATGATCTCTTTATGTCATTGGTGCGCGTGCACCCGAGCCTGTCGCAATTTGGTGAAATAATCTCTGGAATTGTACTCTATCGCCGATGCTATCAAATTGGTGAAGCGGAAATACTGATGAATGTTGATAAAGTTCCCTGAGAACTCCGGAGATTCAATTATAACTTTGTTAATATGCAGATTTTTTCATCATTTTCCTGTGCTTGGCTAATTTACATCATGATTAATCATTTATTTCCAGACGGAATCCGCATTGCGCGGTCGAACAGTATCGAACAGCTCCTGACAAATGATTTTGAAATTCACATCAATGAACGGACGTATCCGGTGCGCTCTCCCTTGCAAAGTAAGAAATCATTCCATGACTGAATTTACTCTCTAATGGATTTGCTGTCTAATAGTTTGCGAACGTAGATTTGTGTACGTGAGTGTCCCGTAGCAATCTTTCTACGCGAATGAAATTACCAATGGGAAGCTTAGTATCTGCTGATGTCTCGAAAGTCTGAAGTGAAAGTCACTGTCTCCTTTTCATCAGTCTTCAAGGTTCATAGAGCAAGGACGTGATCAAATGTGTGATAAGAATTTCTATCCGAAAGTATTTGATGTGATTGTAGTTATTAGAAATAGTCAAACTGAAATATAACTTTTGGATCGAAAACTATCAATAATCCTGTTGCATCTAAACTGACAACGAAATACCATCTTTTTGACATTTGTGATTTGCGTTTAGGGGTTGTTACTAGTCAGTATGGCGAATGTGATAAATAGGTTGTGTAATGTACAACTTCCTCCAGCCCTGGAACCGTAAAGAAGAGACGTAAAACGAGGTAGAAAGTAATTAAATAATTTACGTGAGACATAATGAATATAAGCAATAAAAATACTTTTTGTCTTTGTTGCACAATTTCAAGGGAATTAGCTGAACAATCTTTTGATTATGTGGTCAATCCATGCAAAAACTAAACTGCATTTCATCGATGCTAAAAGTATCACAATGCTCCACCAAAACAGCCTGACATTTCACCACAGTCCACCGGTGAGAGAAGAGAGCAATGACGATGGAGTTTTTAGAGATGTTTTTCAGATAAGTTCTAAATATGATTATTAAATTTTTGTGGCTTATGACAACGTAGTTTTCTACAAAAGCGGTGGGACCCCCATTTGCGTGTTCCAGTATGAAGAAAATAATGAGGATTTGCCATAAAATCCATGTAATTATCGGTAGTGAGGCTTTCGATACCTCGTCATGTAGTCAAAACTGTAGTTGTCGAATTTCATCACTAACGACTAAGAAACAATATTTTCATTATTCCTTTCTTGTTTTTATTTCCGAAACTTTCCTCATCAGTAGCTTGCAGACTTTAATAGGTGTTTGAATGGTGTCTCATGAAGTGTTTGAGTTATGAAATATTAATTATTGCAATGTTTGACAATTCTCAAACAAATGTAGCTATGAAATAATTGTCAAATTGCACTTCGAGAACGAATTACTTTCCTACTTTCTATACAAAATAGTCACCTACGTATATTGTTTACTTGAATAATAATGATATAAAATGCGAGTAATTTGAGAAAGCGGATTAAATAATTGTTTTCTCAGTTCAAATTCATTTTACACATCATAGAAATGCCAATATTTGTGACAATCAATTAATAGATTACGTAGAGCTGTGAAACTTTGTGGATTTAGACATTTCAAACCTGCGTTCCTTCAACCTGAAGCATGGCGTCGCTGCAAAAATTAATGAATGTCGAGTGTCCTGATTAAAACTAAATTATGCATTATATTTACATAATGAAAGATGAGTATATCCATATCTACTATTTCGCCTAAATATTGGGATAATATTGAATGCCATAACCCAGCGTGAAATCATAGAGTAAGTTGAATACATTGCAAGTACGAGTTATTTTTCTCATTTCTTTTATGAACTACACACAAATGTTCGACATTTTGTTGAGCTCAAGGCATTTCCTTAGAACGTTCTTTTCAATGCAATTTTTTAACACCACACTGCATTGTCAAATGAAATTAATGTTGTCTTTCACAAAAGTCTCCAAAACAAAGAATCATAGCATACTTTCAGCCAAGAAGTAAATTTGGATTGTTTGTTTTTGGCGAAAAGGAAAATGATGTGCTAGCTTTTTTTACAGAAACAGGAGGTGTCCCTATCATATTGCCAGGAGTCCTGAATTTGAGCACTCGCGTCACTTTCTGTAGAACTTCGCCTTTAACATTATGTTCAAATACAGTGTACTCGTACATTCCTTTTATCATTCAAGCAATGCAGATTGATTCAGTTTTGATGAGCCGCAATTTTCAGAATGCTTCATTTAACCGTGCTCAAATGCCAAATTTTTCGTATTCCCTTCTGTGAATTTTGTGAAGACAGTCGATTGAGGTTGGAATCGAGCCCATTGAAATTTGCCGCCCATCTGGGCTCATCAAAACCGCAAGGAATAAGAAACGTGAATATGTGCGGAATGCGTCCGTACAAAGATTCTACTTATGGCAGAGCTAGCAATTGAATCGAATACAAAAATGAGCTATCTTCAATGCCTTCATCATTGTATCTCAATTATCGGTTACAACTTGTACACGACAGCTCCTATTATTTGATTAATAGGATACAATGCATGGATCCCTAAGTCTCAAACGCACAAAGCATGCCGATCGCAACGACAGGTACACATTTATACCTGTCGTCGTCGAGACATCCTAGCAATGGCATGTCTCTACTGAGGTCGATCGGTAGCACAGCGCGATGACGATGAGTCTGGGGAAACATCGTGGCTGTTTGAGTGTCTTTATCGACATCTGCCGCTCAGTTGCGATGTCTTTATTTTTTCTGAAAAGAAGCAGAAATGCTTACTATGAAGGGACTTGTTTTCCAGCAAGAGAGAACCGGTTCACTCTGTATTTGGTGGCCATTTCCTGCGTCAAGTTAAAGGATGCTGTAATAATCGTGGTAGCCTAAGTGTAATGATCTACCTCTTCGTCCACTCTCCTGGTCAATCCTGAAAACCGGATAAGGAAAACTGAAGATTGCGTCATCTTTCCCTGAACTTCTGACCGACCTAATTTCTTTGTTCTGTCATAGCTAGAAAGAATTTTCTTTACCTTTTTCCTTATTTGTATACGAATTCACAGAAACTACTCAGCTCTGAATCTCTTTACCAATTCAATTTACCATTCCATCTCAAGGGCAGTCTATTTTAGTTGATTTCGTTCCCAGACAAATTGCTTCCACTTCTCCGCTTTCAGCGATAGGTTGCGGATAAAGGACAGTTAGTATATCAAATTGATACGTTTGTCAGGTTGCAATTCTAACTGATTAACAGGTGTTCACTCCTAGTGAAAAGTACCACTTCAACTTGCAATCGGTGCATTTCGCGTTAGGAACGTCACACAAATAAGAAAAACAGCATTCTGCTGACTTATCTGCTTCTACGAGGTCCATTCACCGACTCTCATGTGCTGGTTACAATCGATGTGAGAAACATAAGAAAATGGGATAATGGAATTCAATATACAATCTTATGATGATTGATCACTATTGCCACGGAGAGGAGAGTATAATTGTCAAATCTTTCTGTACACACAATAGATGTTTTAGTGACGTAGTACACATCACTTCAAGATTCAATTGCACTGTTTGGAACATGGTTTATCGGAAGGTGCTGACACCGTCTAACTTTTGTGGACCGTTGAGATGCGTTCAACCCGGATGCCCTTCCTTTCGACTTCCAATGACACTTTCGGGGCTCGACCTCTAGACCAAAAGATGATCATGCTATGTACTTAACCACTGTGCCAAGGAGATGAGAGACTTGATATCAGGTTTACTGTGTGATATGAATGTTGATGAAACTTGTTCATTCACCATACTTGTATAATGAAGGCATTGGCAGCGCAAGCTCCATCACAAAGTTCACCTGCACTCCTGCCTTCACATTTCTGGTAGTCACTCACTTTGCCTTGCTTTCGGAGGGCAGAATTGTTCTAAGTTTTATTCAACCTGTAAATTCCACCACTGTTGCGACCACTCAACCCATACATTCACTTCAGTTTACAAGCAGATCAGAACTTTTTATCATTGTTGAAAACTGCATCTTTCAACCAATGTGTCGTAGTGATCACATGAATTACGGTAATAAGTGCATTGCAATGCAGATACTTGTAAAACTTCTCATTGTCTCAAGCAGCGATCCAAAATTGTCTGAGGAAGTTCTCAAAATGATCTCTCTACTTTCTATTCACTAAATTTCTCTCACACCAGCGCTATAGACTGAGGAACGAATTTTCTTTGATCTGGATCGTTACTATTTAATTATCATTTTGTTATTTTTATTTTCTCTTGAGACTTTCGAAACCTCTTTCCATTTAGACTCGTAAAGCGGATTTTATGCACTTCAAGCTGAAGATGTTGTCTCGGCATATTGAGTTCTCTGTAATCCTCTTTATCACTTCCCATCGAATCTTCTGCTACTGTCTTCAGACAGCAAACATTGTCTCGCTGATGAGTTTTAATGCAAACAGACAGGTTATTGCCCACAATGTGTTATCAACATCTGGTTTGAGAAGTTAATGTCACCCTCAATGAACATCTCAAGCTCGTTATAGTCTTAACCTAAAATTTTGCATAGCAATTATTTTCTGTTCTTATCTACACAGTGTACAATCCTCAGCATGTTTTGAGAATAATTACTCATCGAATATATTCAAAAATCTGTAAGGGATTTTTTGACAGACATTAATGACTAACTGAATTCATATATTAAATATATATTTCAATCTGCTGACAAACATGAAAAAGTATTTCATTGATTTGAAATAGTAATGAATTTCCTTGGCTATTTGTTATTTTTTTTATCAGATCACTAGCGCTATCTTAATTCAAGGCAGTTTCAAGGCAGCTGGTCGAATATGAAACCTTATTGTCGGTCAACAAATGCTGGGAATTCCATTAGCTAGTACAAAGTTTTACTAAATTTTCATCGACTCTATCAGCCTAATAATTTCAGTCGATCATTGATATCTTAGGAATTGTGCTTGCAATATAGTTGATCTTCACTTGAATTTATTCATGCATTTAATATAATGTGAAACAAGTATAGTACGATGATGACAATGTGCAACCAATTTATTATATATTTACTCTTAACGTGGATTAAAATTTCATTGTGTAATAACCATTGAATCCGACAAGGTATAACATGAAAGACTAACACGGACAGATATCCTGAAACAATGCTAGACCGTGGTGAAACGCTGCAGGATTCGCAGCACCAAAAGGATGGCCTCCATGGCTGTTAAAATGTTTTCAATTACAGTACCTTGCCTTGTTGTGAATGCTTTAAAGTTATTGACTTCAAAAATAAAGTTTTTTGATAAATGAATTTGCCAATCACTGCCTTAAAGATGAGAATGTTTAGCCATTGCTCACTCACTCACCTGCCCATTCAACATCGTCTTCTAGACTCCGCTAGGTTGGACTACATTCTCTTGATCTTCAACTTCCGCTTATCTTGTGCGTCTTTTTTAAGTTGGAGTTGACACATGTAATCCAGTGCGGCGTTAAACTAGGTCATTCATGATCTTCTAGCTGATCTGGTTCCTTCCTCCTTCTTCGCAAAAACCTTTCTTATTCATTCCATGTGCTGCTTCCACCGCATGTGTCTCAGATATCCTTCTTCCATGACTTCCGATATCGAAGGAAATCTTATTGCTTGTCTGCATGTTTCATAAGTTTGATTATTTTCAAGACATTGACATAAATCAGTACCTAAAATGAGCAGCTGATCAAAAAGCTTCCTACCATTCAAATCCAGTGAAAATCGGATATCTATAGGTGTAACTGATTTATTCATGAAACGTGTTTCCCGTGGAGATGGACTTTGGAATTACTGCTGACCTTCAGCACTTTCTGGCTTGCAATTTTACTGTTTTTCAGTAATGAAAATAGCCCTGGTACAACATGAAAAGTCCTCCTAACGTGTACATGGAACAAATCAGAATAAAATGCTTTTTTCAAGCCAAGTTGTGACAATAAGAGGAGATGTTTTATAGATAATAGCGTGCTGCAGTGAACATTTTTCAACTCTTTATCGATATGTAGAATTGCGTTATAACCCACATTAATAATTAGAAATGCTTTGAAGCAGACTTCACTCGTAGAAGTTTTTTCTTAACAAACGCAGATAATTAAAAGGAACCATCATAATAATAATATCATCATCTTCCATCCAACTTCATCATCATCATAAGGAACCATCATCTTAAGCTTTTACTGTTCTACTGTAGTGCATCAACATAACATCTTCAGATCGACAAAAATGTTAAGCTTTCGTATACAATGAATCGCTAAGAGCTCTAAATGCCTTCTGGAATGTTTTGCACATAATCTAGATTACGTAAATGACTATAGCAATTGCGAAAACAACCTTCACTTTATCGTAACCAGCGGACAGATGAAGTTGAGTGTTCACTGACGGAGTTATTTAGAAATCATTGTTATTAACATTGATAGCAGCTTTAATCATTGATGCAATCATCATTGTGGAAATGGCATTCATAAGCATTCTACGGTCTGTTGATTGATGCAAAACTGTAGTAATGATTATCGCCGATGGTGATTGGACAATGCTTTATTGTATGAATGCAGACCTACCAACTGTCCCGGATTTTCCGGGACAGTCCCGGATGTCCCGGAAAAGTTAAAATGCTGTCCCGGATTTTGAATTTATTAACCTAAGATGAATTCTAGATCGTTTAAGAACGCATATTTCAAAAATTTGCGCTGCGCGCGCAATCCTAAGATAAGGAAACATGTATGATGATGAAGTTTGTGGATTTCTTAGTGGCATTGTCTTTTCACGCTGATGTCTTTTATCAATCATTATGTAGCCCGGATGTATTTCCTTCTATCGAGTTTAAAAAGGTTTTTAAATTCATTGCACGGCATCCTAGATAAAAGCGTCCGTAGCCTTGATCTTAGAGTTTGGTTTCTCGAACCTATGGGTAGGAATCTGAATTTAACCAACGACAGAGATTTAACTGTTAGGATTTCAAGAGTTGCTCTATATCGAAATGTTTTTTCATTCGATCATTTGCCATCATAATCGACAAAATTCGCCGTCTTGTAGACCTTTAGTTTAACAATTTTTATGGTCCACAGTTGCCTTGCTGTTATGAAATAGACGTATTTATCATTTATAAGTGATATTTTTCTACTTTTGATTCCAAATCATAAATGGAGTTGAAAAGCTGATGAAATGGGATTGCTACTCGACCATTTTGGTAATACCGTAAATACCCGCATATAGGACGCACTTTTTTTCTTCAGAAGTTGACCTAAAAGCCCAGGTGCGTCTTATCCATTGACACATTTATTATAAAAAGAATGCATTTATCAAAAATTTCCTATAAACATTTCGTACTTGCAATATTTGTCAATATTTATCAATATATCAATATTTTTGACTGACAGGATGAGTGAGTCATGAATCAGCACACACTGCGATCGTAGCAATTGAATGGAGATGACTTAACTTAATGACACCGTTTCTATAAAAAATAATGGAAATTAAGGATTAAAATTATGATACGTCCTATACGCAGGCACACAGTCTTTCCATCGCTTTTGGAGTCAAATATCCACTGCGTCCTATACATGGTATCGTCCTATACGCGGGTAGTTACGGTACTAAAATTTGTCCCGGATTTTTATGTTTCAAGGTTGGCAGGTCTGTGAATGATAGAAGTTTTTTTCAGAAAACATGCCATGTGACATTTCGCATCGCAGATAAATAAAAAATGATTAAAATTGCACAACTAATCTTTTTCTGTAGGCAGGTATTATCAGAAAGGGTGGAAACTGCAGATGTCGGTCATTCCAACCGGAAAAACAAGCTGAAAATGTTTACACCTTGAAGAGATTTGCAATCTCGTTCTCTGACCGACATTAGCAGAACCGGAAACCCGGTTGCTCATATACAGTGGTACAAAAACTTGTTTATCTATATAATATGTTGCCGTATGAAGATCAGTAAATTTTCTTCTGTTGCCCCTAATTGCATTATATTACGCCGAATCAGGCTTTCAAATCATGTTTAAAAAGATACTTTGATTTAATCTAGTCATTAATTTGCTTAAGTTTTCCTTTGATGACGAATTATCGATAACTGCGAGAAAACCAGTAATCTGTCACAAATAGGTCGATGTTCTTAAGTAATTTTTTAATTTCCGAAGGTATAATGATACGAAGCATCTGCAACTAATAGTTTCATCAGCTTATTGAGGCAAAAAATCAAAGAAAGCAACTCCTTCTAGTAGGCCGAACGTTTCAATAAAATAGTGACGGTAAAATGTATGTGCAGGCCAACGCTTCGACAGTCACTGTCAGCATCAAGGCGCAGTAAAAGTAGCGAAAGAGCGAGGAGTGGTAATCAGCTTAGTGAGCTTATGGGGAAAATTACTCATATGTTATCACCAAAAGTAAGAAATCTCCAGTCACACGAAGAACACAATTAAGCGCTTCTGTAATCGATTTGTAATTTAAGTCTAAGATCGAATCAATGCAGAGATCTACACTTCAAAAATTGATCGCCCTGTTTGAAAATAGCAGTCAATCCTCAGATATTGATTGACGTTTAAATTCATAAATATCTCGATTATATGACAATGTCATAGCGCGCTGTCCACTTATTCATCAAGACAAAAGGTAATTCCAATTTGCTGTCTAAACACGTATAAATAATCAATTTTCATTTATTGATATCGTTATGGAAAGCAAAATAAGCGCACTCGTTGCACGCGCAGTATGTTGATTTCACTCTCATCTGCACTTTTAATATTTAGAACAATATCGTACAACAACGATAGAAGCTGTGTTCATCATTGACAGAGCCAATCGAGGTAATGGTTACTGTCAATGAAAATATCATCAGTTGACGTTGAAATGATGTCTGCAGCAACCAATCAGTAGTTTCCCATAGAAAACAATTCTGCTTGAATTTATTGTATCTCCGAAGTTCATCAGCGTGGTAGGATGAGGATATCACTCCCACAAGGAAGTAGCACACCTGACAAGCATTGAAGTTTTATTGCAAATTTCGGTATTGTCTGCAAGTTATGCAGGGAGGAACTGTACTTCGTTCCCACAAATTCATTACATAGCATAGTGTTGAGTTTCATTTTCAATTTGGTGATGTTTGTGCTAATCAATAATTCCAGACGAATGTCATCAAGATTTTCAGCGACAGAGGTTGAACTATCTATTACCAACGGTTTGGGATAACAATGAATTTTTCATGTCTAGACAAGAGCATTTGATTTAAAATGATGTTTTGAGCAGGTATGAAAATATTTTGAATTACGAAAACAGATGAATTGATCTACTGCATGATTCATATTTCAAACATGAGCAGCGTTTGCAAATAACTTCAGGGTTGAACGTTTGTCCTGACATACTCAGAAGGATTGATGAATATGAGAATGCTCCTTCCATAGTTAGTGGGGCAAAAATGAACAACAGCTGCTTGTTGATAGGCGTCGATCTAGATCGATGTTGGGCATTTATGGGTTATCTCCCCCCCCCACGTTTTCGAAATTGTCTAAAATCTGCAAAAATGTATCAATCATCTCAAAAACTCAGGTGCAAATACTTGAGTATATTTTCTACCCTTTTTACAAAACAGTGTACAAATCGGACTAGTACTTTTTGAATTAGAGACGATAACGTGATGGGCAGTGATGTTTTCAGCTTGATCTGACTTCGTCTGTTCGGCGCATTATTGTTACTCGTAAGTTTGCTCTCTCTCCCTCTTCGTCTCATCCACTCCTATTTGAAATCTTCCCACGACTTCTACCTTGCCACACCTTTTTTACGTTAAGTATATTAGTGTAAGTGATGTGGCCTGATCATTATCACTGGACAAGTTGTCGAGAAATTACTGAAGTAGCCTCAGAGATGGAAGCGGGTCACGGGTCACCCATCTGGCGTTTTCCTGGCGGGTCAGCCGGGTAACGGGTCTGTAGTCAGACCCGCGTGACCCGTGCGGGTCTAGTGCGGGTCAGTCATTTTCAAGCGAATCATTACATCTGTCGTCTTTAGTTAGTGGAAACATATACTAATTAAATATCACAGGCTAGTTTTGGAAGCATTATAATAATGTTTATAATATAATGAATATGACCTACCGTATGGGCTATATTTTCACTGATCACTTTTCTCAAACATGATCTAAAAGCTGTTCTATTCAATCGGACGCTAAAATATATATAAGTTACTTTGTATATGAGTGTATTTTTTATTCAAATGCGCCTTTGCCCTTGTAAATATACATGCTGTAAACCGTATAAAAATCATTAGAAATATAAATCATTCAGAAGCTAATAATACGGATGTTATGGGTCCGGCGGTCACACATTTATGTATAGATCATTAAGACGACTCTGCAAACGATTTAATCAAATTTTGGATGATTTTATGCATATCAAAGAATTCATTCCACCTCGCATTTAACAACAATAATGCCCGATCGTTTTATCTTCTGAGTGCCGACCATTGCCGCCAGATTGTGCTCCGAAAAATAATAATTTTTTTACTGCATGCACTATCGCCTTCAATATTACGTGAATTACGGTAGGCCCTAGTATGTATAGCATAGCATTTATGCCGGACAATTTCACAATACTTCGATTCTTAAAGAACTAATTTTCTGTAAACCTCGACTTTGTTTACTTACTTATTTTGTTGAATTAACATAACTGAATGAGAACTATAAGGTCAATTTAGTCACATGCCAGAGGAAAAAATTATCTGTCGAAATATAATGATTTGATTAGTATATCTCATTTACTTGATCCCAATTTCATTTTGATTATCAATAGGCATTAATCCTTATAAAACAGAATGTTATACACTATTTTTGTTAACTTTTTAAACGTGGAGAAGACAATTGACAGGCCTATAAACTAGCAGAATGTGTTTGAGCGTCTGTCGTTTCGAAATATAGCTTGTGCTGTCAATACGAATATCAAATTATTACTGGTAGGCTATTTGCTACGTGAGCGTGCCTTCACATCAGTAATCTTTCAACAAAGTCTCTGTATATCGCTATAAGATAGATGAAATGAAAGTAAAAGTTCATATACTTTTTTGAACAATTGCGGGTCACGTTTCTGAGCCTTCTGTTCCTGACCCGGGACAGACCCGCGGGTCTGTGGGTCACGGGTCACACTACCTACCCGTTTCCATCTCTGGAGCCTAGTGTCAGATCAATATAATTTTACTGACAGTTGAAGTTATCGTCTCTAAATCAGAAAGTACTCGCTTGATTTGCATAGATTCTGACATGTGAGTGGAAACTATCCTCACCTACGTGTACTTAAAGTTTTGTGACGATTTCAGACAATTTTGAAAACGTGCGGAGGGGGGAGAGATAACTCATAACTTTGTCTTAAGAATTAATTTTGTGAAGCATGAAGTAGTTGTAAGTTCACGGGGGTAAGGCGACGCTATTTCTCTGATTGTTTTTCTACTTAAAAAGAATGATATTAACCGTGAATCTTTACAAGGTACATGGACGAGGTACCGGTACCTAAGCAGCATCAACCACTGGAAGCCGCCATTGTTTGGGCACTGTTGTCATGACAGCAGTATATGTATATGACGTAATGTATTAATAATGTATTATTATATATCTTGTACTCGTATTTCGTCGGATTTCTATAGTTCCGTCAATCGAATATCACTCTTTCTACCGATTGTATTAATCTTTATTTGTTATGTTTCATTGGTGATGAGTTTGATGTTGTGCAACAGACGAAATACTTTCACTAGACTAAGAGACTGCTCGACACGAATTGCACTCCAACACAAGCACTTCTGTCCATGCCAATGACTTGGTGCTTACTCTTTCACGAACTTGTGAGACTTATTTCGCCGCATTAAGTGAGTCAATCGCTAAAAATACAGCTAGAATGAATCCGTCTCTTATTGCATCCGAACTGCAATCAACTTTTGGCTTCACCTTCGCTGAGTGTAAATCCAGCAATATATGAATGAAACGTACTGTAATGAACGAATCATTTCCGCAAAACGGAAGGATTGGCAGAAAACTCTTAATCAATCATTGCCGTATTCACCGTCATAAGTAATGCCAATTCCAAAGAAGTCTAAGTATCTATCCTTCATTCCCAGGAACGGCTCTAACGCACAGCGAGTTGTTTGGTTTCCTCCCGTCTTTTGGCAACGATAGTCCTTCACTTCTAGAACTAATGAGATATCTAATACTCGTATTTCACACAATTCATCGTAGCGGTGGCTTCTGAGTGTGAGACCAAACATTTGAATAGCAAATGGAGGAGTCCACGGACAGTTGTTTACTTAGATCGATCCACTTCGGTGGGTGAAAAGCAAATTTACTCTCGCGAGCTTTCGGATCTTGTCCTTTGTTAAGCGACTGCAATTGTATTCACCTGATCAGAGAAGAGATGGAGGACATGACAGAGAAGCTAAAGCGGGTTAGCGAAGTGATGGGTCTCTTGATTGACAGTGTCAAGACAAGCACGATGATTGTCAATGTTTCATGTCAATGGTGAAGAAATAGATGAAGTTGAAAAGTTCAAGTACTTAGGTTCTTACATCACACAAGGAGACATCGCATTGAACATCAAAGTCAGATTCGGACAAGCGCGAAGCATAGCTGCTAGACTCTCTGAAATATGGAAGTCAGCAGACCTCAGTATTAAAATCAAGGCACAACTGGCAGAATCATTAGTGTGGAGTGCTGCTCTTTATGGATGTGAAGCTTGGACTCTGAGGAGAGCAGAGGAAAGGATGATCAATGTTTTTGAGATGTGGCTCTGGAGTAGAGTTTTGAGAGTTAGTTGGACGGAAAGGCGCACGAACGAATGGGTAAGGAGAAAGATTGGAATCGCGGAAGACGAAGAAATGTTGAAGCATGTCAAAGAAAGCTTCGCAGGTATGGCTGCTGGAAGAGGAGACAGCCTGGTGCTGGCAACTATCGAAGGAGAAATATGTGTGAAAAGCAGACATGGAAGAAGAGAGACAGAGTGGATTTCCAACATTCTCGATTGGAGAGGAGGAATCGACTGAGCGAGGAGGACTGTGTTAGAGAGAAATGCTCACGCACTCCTCCCCCTTAGGGCTACGGCTAACTGAATTGAAGTGAACTGATCAAGGACACGGCCCTTAGGCTCGCGAGAATATATTTTTTCGAGCCAACGGAGTTGATTATTAATATCCAATGTCAGTAAGTATCTATATAATTAAAAAATTTGGTATCGCTCTTCAAGCCATTTCACTATTGGAATCTCATTCCAGTTTCTATTCGAATTCTACTCAAAGTATACGGATCAAAATCCGACCTGTCTTTTCATCAATGGTTGGCTCAGCCATGCCTCAGTCTGCTTATTCACGTATTAGATAGTAAATTTAGCGAATTGTTCCCAAGGTTTGGCATTATACTCGCACTTGTATATTACCTGTCTATCTTCAGAAGTTCATACTGTTGAAAAATACAGACTAGCTGTCATAATTCAGTGAAATGACATCTATAAATATGAGATAATGGATGAGAAAGTTCGTCGCTATTTGCTCAATATTTTGCCACCTTCAACTCAACAACGTTCATTAGTTCATTTCGTCACTCGTAGTGATTTATATTTACCTTCTACTCAGAGTTGAGTAGCTTGTTGATAAATATATTTGACATATTTGAGGAGTTCATGTAAGATATTGTTCCGATTCGTTTATATAGAAGTGACAAAATTATCTATAATTTATGATTTCAGTTAGAATTTAGTGACGATGTTTTCTGCAAGTGTTTGCCTTCCAATTAAATGTTGCACTTCTCATGATAGATATCATCATGACTGTGTCAGTTGAGTTTTCCGGACTGTTTCAATGTCAGCAGCTGTCCATTTATAAGAGCGCTGGTACGGTTGAATGAATATGCACGATACAACTCAAAGTCAGTGTCGAAAAACGAGTGTCTTCGTGGATATAATTTGTGTGTTGCATATTCACTATGCTTCTATTTCTAAGTGGTCTTTGTGGCAAACTGGTGAAGTGCTTGGCCTAGCGATCCTTCGGTAGAGAGGTCGAGCCCCGAAAGTGTCATAGGAGGTCTTCAGGAAGGACATCCGGACTAAAAGATCATAACGCTCCAGATTAAAGTCTGTGTCAGCACCGGACAAGCCCCCAGTACGGGGAGTAGTGACGTTGACCGCTGCAGTCATTTTAGTTGAAATACATGAACTTGGTCAAGAAGTAATTCGGATAAAAAGTGCTTCGGTTAAAATGTCCACAGCTAACAGAGCAGGAAGATATGGTCCTTCAACTCCGATGTCTGTTTTGTTTGTGGTAGGATAAACACAATTATATGTACTTTTCAATGTACTTGTACTTCCATTTCGATCGATGATAGCAGTTAGCTCAAATCACAGGTCAAATTTCTTCAACCCAGTGATGCGGGAGATATATGTCTAAATTCATGCGAGTGTATTTGCAGCTGCACGTGTGTAGATAGGATCGGTTTGAGGATCGCATTTGGGATGGACTCCTAATTTACTTATTTTTGAAAATGTCTGGCCACTTTGCTCTATGCATTTTAATTTTCATCTATAGATATTTTAAAGTGAGAAGAAAGTTCTTTGCCGCATCAGAGGAAAAAACGCTCTAAGGACCATATCAAAAACGTGTCCGTCAAAGTCGGCTCCCTTAATTGAATGGAAAGAAATCGATTATTTCTTTAACTGATAAGCGCCAGGTTTTGGCAAACTGTGGTCGGATGTAGTTCTTTCTAACCGAAAATGTCTAATCAGTTTATCAGTCCCCATAGCTTTTTTTCTATTTGAGTATCGTATTGTCAGCGCGTTCGCTTAGTTTGCCATCATAGCTATTGTAGGAATATTTATGGAAATATGCAAGTGGATTCTGAGATTTAGTTTCTAATTGTGTTATCGTTTTCTTTGTTGTGTAGATTATCAAAGAAAAAGTTAAGCAACATGTTTTATTCACAGATGATTATATTTCATAATTATCACTTCTAATTTTACGTCTGATTGACCTTGACAACACCCCTTGTAATGAAAAGTTTTGAATAAGACTTAAATTGAACTGGGGCGTTTTCATTGTGGATTAAATCATAGTCAGATACCTTAAGTCTGTTTATATATATATATATATATATAAAGAAACTAGGTGTTCTCACGTTAATGAATGTACTACTTATGTTTTTAGGATCATTCAGCGGTTTGAGTATTCTTGTCTAAGAGTCCATGCTCACGCATAATGAACCCACTGGGAGGTCAACACCCACCAGAAAAGGAAAATTGATGTTAATTATATCTCATTTTCATTATTCACACTATTCCGCACAATGAATATGTCCGTGGGGAAAGTGCTGGCAAACCTCAACAAGATAAAACAGCCGTTTCTGTCTATTCACGTATGCAAGCCTACAGTGCATTCATGATATCAAATATCGCCTTGTCTGATTCAGGAAGAATTTAGAAATTATGAGCTATCAGGTTGTTGCTCTATTGATGAACTGATGATTTCCTGCTGAAGAAGGTGACGCTGTGCTTTTAATGACGCATATTACATAATTGATTACGTGAAGAAAACGACATGCTTGTATTAGTTTAAAGGCATGAAGTGGCTACATGCAATATTTTATAAGCAGAGATAAACATAGTGGCACAAAGCTTACATATGCAGGTTATTTAGCGAACATCATAGTAATGACATATTGTAAAGGTACTAAATTTTCTTAACTACAGGCATCTCATGCGATTACATGCATGTAGTTGATTCTGTTGTACAATGACAAAAGATCGAAATCCGATTTTTTGAAAGATAAAAATCTGATGTGAAACTTATTTTCACTCAGTAAGTTATCTATAATTATCAACTCGCAGTGAAATGTGCTTTTTTTCATCACAGAGAGTATTAAAAGGTGAATAAAAGCCAAAGCTCATCAATGTACTTTTACATTGATCAAGAGCCCTCGCTACTAAAAACGGCGTCATCTTGTCTTGTCATTGAGCGTCAGCTTCAGACAAGTGACATAACAATTAACCCAATGCCTTAGATCAGAATTCTTGGAGATGAACATAACTCTTATTACAGAAGCAGTTGTCAGTCACCTTAAGAATACAGCCGACCTACGGCATGAAATAATATATCAACACCCTCTCCTCCAGGGCCCCACTGAATATCGATACTGGTTGCCGGTTTCCTTCTTGCATTGTAAGAGGGCCCGTAATGAACAAATTCTTCTACCTGTTTCCATTTTTCTCTGCTGATCAACTTCATTTCTAACCGTTTTCTTTTGTATCCAACTTGTTGTATCTGATTGACAGCTCATCACCTAACGAAATTTGCTGCAATACTTCAGAGTTTATGAAAGGAACTGTCCTGGTTTGTTTAGTTGTTGGTCATGAAATTGAATTGACAACGCTTGAAACTTAAGTCTTTGCTTGGAAACCATTGGTTTCTTAATATTTACTGGTTGAATGATTATGCTGTTGGTAAATCAAAGGTGTAGCTTTGAAACAAAAGTAGATTTGTGTACGCCGCTTGCATGTGAACGCTCGTATGTATTTGCTTTATCGTAGGGTATCTTGCTGTGTGTAAGCACAAACCAGAATGTGTTTTACTATTCTTAGGTAATATTGCGTGTCACGGTGTATTCAGTCCATTGCATCATCGAAGGTCGTTGCTTCGTGCGCGCTTTCTTCATCTGCTTCACAAATTCTGTAATAATTTGACCGTATTATACTGTGATTTTGGTATCTATCCGTGTAGGTGGCTGCTTGCTCAATCAGCGGCTAGCATAATGACTACTGTCCATCGGAATCACATCCAAGTTGCATTTCTGTGTAGCAATGTTGAGATATAGATCATTAGCAGTGATTGTGTTTACTTGACGGATGCAGTGGAATGCTGTACATGTGGCAGTGCATCACGTATTTTGTATTTCTAAAGTTGGATGTCCTGCAGGTATAATTGATGATTTAATGGATGTAATTATAAATATGCCATCCCTGGAAGTTTTATTTGTCTCATTAAACACTTCATATCGATAGGTTTCATCGCGCTATCATCAACGCTATGACATTTTAATGACGAATTATTGCACACGCCCATTATCAGCTGCTGGTAATCAAGATAATCTTCTATGACTCTGTCGCTTTCAACAGTGCATCAGCTGCTCTTAGTTTTTTTTATTTTACTGAATAATGCCATGAAGAATTTGAATAGAACCGATTCATTTTTAATTAGTTACTAAAATAAGACATAATCAAGTATTTGTATCTTGAATTTTTATTTGTTGCTGGAAAAACTTCTGTCAGCATCAACGGACTATTTTAAGATAAGTGCCGACGGAATAAATTTCATTAAACAAGTAATGCTAAGATCAATCAATACCCGAGGCATCTTCCAATTATTGAGCATCCAGGATCAGTCAAGACATTTTATCATAACAGATTTAATTTTCATTGACATTGAAATAATTTTCCTTATCAGCAGAATTTGATAAAATATATAGTGTAAATCTAAGTTGATGTAATGAATAGCCTATCTACACTTAAGAACTTTTTTAAAACTTCCTTTATGTAAGTCAATTTATCAGTGTAATTTATTTTTTCGCTTGAGGAGATCGTTTTAGCGAAGAAAACCCAGACTAACAGTGTTTTTGATATATTTTAGGCTTTAGATTCGCAAGATATAATTGTTTCTTGGTAATTGTTTTTCATAGATTATGAATGTATTGATAACAGGGAGGAATAGGATTGATAGTTTCAATTAATACTTTCGTAGTGATTGAGTGCCGATAACCGACCACGAAACTTCCGTAAGTTGTTATTCCGATATTAATTGATTATGACGGTCTGAGAACTTTCCGGCTGTGGACAATTGCTCTGATTAGTAGGAATATTCTCATCAATGATACGAACACATGACTAAAATCTCCATTGATCCGACATACCAAGCTGTCGAAAGCATTTGTAAAGCCTTTTAGTTTTATGACAATTTGGTTGGATGAGTGTCTCCCTTCGTTCGATAAATCAATTTTCAACTGTTCAAAAAAAATCACTTGAAATTGTTCACATCGTTTCTGCTTTGCTCAAAAGTAGTAGACATATTAATTCCCACTGCCTAATGCCTGGAGGGCTATCTACGTGTGCAGATGTAATCCACCTCGCCAAAAAATGTCCGTCATTAGGAATTGGAAAAAAATAATTACATTGCAATTTAGTTCGAGCAACAAATTGATTGGAAATGTTTGTCTAGCTACAAATTTATTTTGAGTTAGAATTTAATTGCATTGCAAATTTATTGGTTTTATTATTGACCTTATCCAATCTTAAAATATCAGTCTCATCTCAAAGTTAAATTAACGTCATATTGATGATTTTATTCTGGAACCGATTTACATACGCTTCTAAGCTTGCGACAGGGCCTTCCAAGCTTTCAATCCCATTAGTTATGATGCTAAATTAATACCAAATATCCTGGCGTTTAATTTAGTTTCTTATATATTTCTACCGGTATTGAAAATAATTGCCTAAATTACTGCATTTTCGTGAAGCCCCTCCCCTTGGCTGCGCCACTGATGGTTGTAAGATTCTTCAATAGGAGAACGTGTGCAATGCTTCTTTTGGTTAAACAACTCAGAAATTTTTGGAGGGGTCCAAAGCCCCCTCGTCTGCGCCCATGCTTATGGGAAGATACCACCCATTAGTAGAAGTTTAAGTTATAACTCGATCACATTGTTTATGTCCATTTACTTGAGCTATCATATTATTTGTTGTATTATGCAATACCGGAACACTATTAAGGTTTTGTTGATATTCGTGTGCCTGCCAGGGTATGCAAAATAGGATGAAGTCAATGTAAATATAAGTGGGCCTACGTCGTGCAGCATGCACATGCTTGAACATGTTGCATGTGAATTAATGTAACTGCATTGAAGCCTGAATCAAGAATTTCTTCTAAATGCGAGGTTAGGGATCTCATCATCAATCTCAGTAATCTGTATAAGGATCTCAGTAATCAGAACTCAGTATTCTGACCTAGTTGTGACATCTAACAATTAATTGCGATCATTGACAATTAGTTGATCGCTGAAGTCGCCAATTGAAATTAATTGATAGGCAATATTAAATGCAGTTTTTCCTGTTTTTATTCTTTCCTGTTTGTGACAATTTTTTCATGTCTAGTGCCCATGTCCAAATTTAATTTTTAGTATTCATTTTTTTCTTTCCCTTTCCCCATCAAAGGTAAGAAGTAATGGGGGCAAGTAACTAGAGGACAGTCTTCGAGCACTGCCAGGTCCTACTTGGTGGACGCTAGAACTCCCTCTCCCACGGGGACAGTCTCGAACCATGGACCCTCTGCACCTACTTTTAGTCTTTTGCCAACTGAGCTACTCTACCATTAACTGATTGTTTTGATAATTGTGCGTCATCACGCCACTGCTCCGTGTTCATGGAAGAATGTTGCATAACAGCATGACTTTCAATGGCTTCCAAATGCCTTCTTTTATCTCCATGTTTGAAAGAAAATAAGAACGATCCCAGGTTTACCTATCAAATGTATCTTACGCGCCATGTCGATCATGAAATCTCCACTCTGTCGTTTGAAGTCTTCTAAAACTGCTGACTTCTTCAAAATTTCCTATGTCAACTATCAGTGAGTCATCCGAGGTGTAATATATTTCAGTTATTCGCGTGATTTCTCACTCGTCTCATTTAACGAAATCTTCTAGCACTTGAATGTTGAGGCGAATGACAATATTCGTTAATATTAATTGTATTGCTTCTAAGGATCGCCTGATAGTGTCAATAAAGTCGTGCTTCATTCTATCCAAAGCAATATCCGAGCGAATCTTGTAAAGTCCAAAATGACGAATACTGGAGAAATTTGACGATGTTCCCTATTGACGACAAGGTCAAATGCCAACTTTGCTAAGAAGGCCGATGAGATTCGCAAATCAGCATAAGCGTAGTATGAATATTTTGGCTCTGATGGAGAAAAGCTTGATAATGCAATGCTAATGCGGTGCTGTCATGTTTTAAGAAACTGAATCAATTGTCAAACATTGACTTTCGTTGGAAATACTAGATGACAGACCAATTTCATTGATTGATTTTTTCATGTCGTATCAACAAAATCATCGTTGTAGACTAAAGCAAAATAAATTTATTCACTGTACATTTGAATGCTAAAGACGATATTTAAGCAATTAAATAAATGCATGTGACATAGTACACTAGCAGCATCTTTGTCATCTGTCAAAAAATTGGTGACGGCCGTGCTGCAGTGGTCAAGTACTTGGGCTAGCGATCTTTCGTTCCAGTGGTCGAGCCCTGAAAGTGTCATTGGAAGTGGATATGAAGACAACCGAGCTGAAGGTTCACAGCGCTCTAGCTATAGGCGTGAGTATGTCAGCACCGTCTAAGCCCCCAGTGGAGCAGTGGCCGTCAAATCATCATTTGTTAGAGCAGTAAATTGTTGCTTCAATCTACAAGTTGGGATTGTCAATCTACAAGGATTGGCAACTGGAGCGTGATGTTCAGTAAAGGCTGGAATATACTCATTCCGAAGAGCGCATTTTCTTCACTGCGTCAATTTGTGATGACCTGGATTTCCCCTACTTATTTGAAATTTCACGCTCTGTCGCATCTGCAATCAAATATACTTCTTCGCACACAGATGCGTGAACATTTCTTTTTATATTATCAGATATATGATGATAGCATTCGATACCGGTACGGATTGCAATCCCAGGATTCCGTGGGCTTGTGCAAATCCCGAAATCCAAGGATTAATTTATTAATTTAGCTGTTATTTTGGTAGTACTTTATGGATGTTTTATACCGTTTCGCTACTGGAAACCGAAGAGATTTTCAAATACTTTTGGATATCTTTATTTGAATTACTAATTCAATTTTGTAGCATATATAATACAGTTCTATCAACATACTTGTATGTGTGATTATATACTTTTGCCATTTATATTTTCTAATCACATGCATTACAGGGTAGAGATTTCACGGAAAGTCTCGGTCACGAGATTCCGGGATTGAGTAGAATAGTAAATATGGTATGACAAGACAAATGTGTGTGTTACTGATATGGGATACCGGGATGTGGGAAGAGTAGAGAGTCGGGATTGTTAAAAGTTGGTTTACTTATAATATCGCAATTGACAAGTCAACTTAAAGTTTGTTCCGCTTTGTGCACAAATTGACAGCGGCAACGTTGAGAGTACCGGTAGCAAGGAGAAATTGCGAATTTCTGATTTTTGCGCCTTCATGCAATTTCCTGAGATTCGGGATTGGTAGAGTGAAGATCCGGGATTAGAGCCTGCCTACACAATTCCGATTTTTCTTGATCCCGAGATTTTGGATCACAAACTCTGACCCGTGATCGAGATTGACAAAATATAGACACACCAGCTGTAGGTACAAGTGAAATTGCAAGATAATCAAAATCACAGCTATTTCCTCAATGCATTGCACTAGCACATTGAGATTCCAAAATCCCAAGCTCGGGATTGCGCGATTGAAGAATCTTTTATATGCCTTTTTACCGCAAGCTAAGCTAATGCTGTGAATAACAACTGTGGTCAAATGATAATAATTCTTCCTGAAAACGTTTATCTCGGGATAGAGTTAACGAGAAGCAAAAAAATGTAAACAAAAACTGTGATAAGTGAGCAATTTGCCTACTGAAGATCTCAATCCCGGTATTCTTCAAATTGGTCATGCTTTCAAATATTTTTAGCTTTGGCAGATGAGAAGCTCAAATTTAAGTTTTGACCTTTATTCAAAAAGCCTCACCAATGGATTATTGAAAACGCAAGGTTGACGATTATATTGAAGTGTTTTTGAATATATTGAAGTTTTGTATGAGTATTTTTATTTTGTTTTTATTTAAGTGCCTATTTCTATCGTGTATGGATTTCTGGTAGTTCTATCTTCACCGAGTTGTCTTACTTCAGACAGAATACAGCTATATTGTTAATTTCTCAATCCCGGGATTATGACTCTACAATCCCGGGATTGGAATACCTATTTGTGCCAGATGCTTCCATTTCACTGCGTGGAGAAAAAGTTTGACTGATTCTAACTTTACTGCGGGTTGATTTTTATCTCAGTGCGTGTGAATAGATTGATTGATAACTTACTGCGTGAAAATTTTCTTACATCCATCAGCTCGGGAAGTGAGATCACGCAGTGCGTTGCGTGTGCAATCCGCACTGAGTATTTTCAAGCCTTAGCTGTGCAAAGCGGTAAAAGACGATTTTATCAAAGAATTATGGAACAGATTTAAGGTAACATAATATTTCAGCCATAAGAGCATTCCTAAGCTAGCAGCAACTAAGTATATAAATATTTTAGGGTATGCGAGAAACAGTCTTAGGTGGATGAAAGGAAAGTAGCTAGTTCTAATGAAAAGTAACACGGAAAATCACTCTTAAAATATTTAACAGTAGTTCTAATGTTCTTATACCTTGATATATCATGACGTCCCGAGATAAACAGACATGGCTTTCGTATTGTTTCATTGATTGTAGTTTCTACAAATGTGTAGCATTGTACCTCTTAACTGCACTGTTGAATTTCATAATGTAACAATTTTCGAAGGCGATCTCTGCGTAGATTGTCATATTTTCTCGGTTTCAGTACTGTTTTATCATCACTTTTAGATGAAAATGTTGAACTGCCTTTAGCTTGTCATCAATATTGTAGTCCTTGTCTTTCTATTATTTTCTGTTACAAACTCATTTAGTTAGTGTGCAAACACTCCCACGGTTATGATCTCATTAGCACGGACAAATACAATTGATTGCTTCTGCTTTGGATGAAATTTGCGAGAGACAGAGTAATCAACAGAACCTTAACGATAGATCAAACCAACGGTATTTTCAGTAACCGACGCATCATTCCACTTCTACAGCTGAAAAGCGTAAATTATTTTCATGTGTTGCTTCGAAGTTGAAACAGTTGGTGTATTAATGGCAACTGTCTTATGTTGAAATGTTTATTCCTCAACAGTAGAAATATGACGAGACTTTCACTTTTTAGACGTGAAGGAAGGATTCTGAATGTTGCAAATTTGTGTATTTTCCGAAGACTTTTCATGAAAAACTATTTCCAATTCAATGTTGGCATATGTTTAATCCTAAATTTCCTGCTAATGCAGTCTGCTTGTCTTATACCAGTTGTGGGTAACGCATGGCCCGCCACCGATTCTCATATCCAAAGTGCCTCGCGGACATAATTTGAATCGGTGATGTGAAATTGGCCGTATCCGACTTTGACCTTTAAAAGGCTGGATGCTTATCTTCTTTAGAATTTACAAAAGCATTAACTAATGATTTATTGATCAATATGATGGCACAAAAATTTTCATTCGAATGCTCAAGCCATGTGCCGTTCACAATGAATATCTTCTCATTGAATCTCAATGAATATCTTCTTAGTATGAACGTAGGTAACATAGCCATCACCTGCGTGAGCGCTTATTATCATATTACCAATAAAGTCATCATTTAATAATAAAATGAGTGCAAAATATAGTTCCTTAAAAGACAACAGTTTAATTGAATATACTGCTGCTGCATACATTTACAAGTACAATCATGCCATGTGCTACCACTATGTACATGTATAGTACAGTAGTCCTTAAAATTACGCACAAAAGTACTCAATGAATGAATTTCTTCCTTTTGAAATTGGTGGCCCGCGAGCCCTCTTGTGGGCCACTACTTGTGGCCCTCCATCCCAACTTGGTTGCCCACCACTGTCCTATGCCCTTGCTGTCATGCAACGTTATTGAATATATTTTAATATTAATTTAGTGAACGATCATTATCCACAGACTTCAAAATAATCGAATTAAATAACTTCTTTCCAATCATCTCAGCTTTCGTAGGAAATTCTATGATGAGCGGATTCATACCAAGGATTCATAATCAAATTGATTGATATTGTTGATTTTGCGCCTGCGGACATCTTGAAGGATCTCAACTAAAAAAAAATTAATTTGCGTCAATATTCATCACTAAGAATCAGGTACTGTACCGTAGTTATTTGAGCTATTTCGCTTTAAGATATATTTTTTATTGCTGGTCTAAGAAATTTTATTCCAGTATGTACAGGTTGTTCATTCCAATGATTTGGATTCTATTCCAAATGTTGGTATCTATGTTCTATTTGTTGGTATCTTCTGTATCCTTCATTGAATTTCCTGTAAGGATGAGAATAGCAAATGAATTGCTGTTCTTCGAAGTTTCCTGATTTGAGCCAATTAAACAATTTGTTCAAAGATCCAAAAGTTTTTTCATGTGCGCGGAGAGGACACATTCTTGTGGAGACAATTGTCATTGCATTATTTTCAGTTTCATTGTGACTCCAATTTGACGCCCATCATCAACTGCAAAGAGCTTTCTAGAATTTTCTCTTCAATGCTGAGAATTCTACATGTTATCCTCACATGCATTCTTCCTATTTGTTTCCTTCACAGAAACTGTCAATTATATTGCCATAATTCCCAAGTTGGAATATCACAATTGGTTTGTGGCATCTCAGCATGTTCGTCATAAATGTCGCAGTAGACTTCATGAAGGTTACATTCATCGCTTCCAGTGTCAGCGTTTATTTAACTATTCACATTAACCACATTAAGTGTCTCTATTTATACAGTGATGAAAGTCTCATCAGAGAATATGTATCACATAGTGTGGGTTTGAAGCAAAGCTTCACTTAAGTTAATGAAGTTAGCTGATGCAAATATTTCTTCAATATAAGTACACGTTTACAGAAAAGTTGATAATTGCTGAATTCTAACGTTTTTAATGCTCCGGCTGAAGGCGCATTTACAGAAATGTTTTCATCTCCATTTTATTGAATGAGAAAATGAAGCTTTTGCGTCACTACTCCCACCCAATCAGACTTTTCTGGAGCGTTGTGGTACTTTTAGTCTGGATTGCCTTCCTGCCGACTTCCAATAACTCGTTAGGGGCTCGAACTCTGGACCAAAAGATCGCCAGGCCAAGCACTCAGTCACTGTGCCACGGAGATCATTTTGTTAAATCATGTTGATTTATAACAAGACTAATGCAATGATGTGGAGTCGGAGTCCCGAAGCCCTATCGGTATGGCCGGAGTCAGATCCTCATCAAATGATAGAACTTCAGCCTTAAAGTAGACCCTAACCGGGCCGACTTTGTGTTTACAGGTTTTTGCGTTTGCTAGTATGAATCTGTCGTTGATTAACGTAAATAAAAAAAAAATTTAAACGGGCATCGTTCAATAGATCGACATTTCTCAATGAAAAACGGCAGGTCTTACGCAATCGAGATATCTACCATTGTTTAGCGACATATTGCACAATACTGTGACTATCCTACATAATTTTCTAAGTATATTCATTTTGAAATTATAGCCTATATCCTCCCAAATAAAAATTATGGCCGAAAAGTTAAATTGATTTTATTGTATAAAAATTAATCAAAGCAAAAGAATGCCCGAGCTTTCAATTCTAATTATACCAAAAAAAATCAAGTTATCCAGAATATATGGTGTATATTTATATGAAAAACTATACAAAAAGCTAGGCATGATTGTCAGTAATATCTTCTTGTCGAATACATCGAGGAATCAGCTGACGTAGCTTTCTCCAGGAAGCTTGACAACCCGCAGCAGTGATTTCGGGTTGATTTTGTTCGGACAGTTGAGCCAGTGTTACCAGTCGCATCTGGTGATTCTGTCGAAGCATCTGGTCTCGCATCTCTTCCAAATCCTTCTCGTGGTGCACGACCCCTTGTTCGAGAGATCCACAGATTGTATCCTGCTTCATCTATGTAGATAATCTCCTGTGCATCTCCTTCAGCGAGCAACCATTCCGCATGTAACCTTCGCACATCTTTTACGTCAGGCCGATTGCGTTCTGCGACACTCTCCATCTTCTTTGTTATCAGCTGCGCATCTAGTGCTCGGTGTAACGTGCTGACAGAAACATGTGGCTTGAACGGGAGACTCCGACGTAGCTCAGCATTGATTTGCTCCAGCGTGAGATTATTCTCAACAATTCCAGTGATACATACATTCCTGCATTTCGTGATCAATAAGTCGAGGTCGATGTCCTCCTCGAGCAATAACATTCACCGTCAATTATGAATGCACAACGCCGTTAATAACTGACAGATTTATATTAACAAACGGAAAAACCTGTAGTACCATTTCTTTCTACTAAAAGAGTCTCATGACAAATATCAGATAAAATAGTACTAAGATACTTGTAATTTCATACAAAGTCATTAAAATGTGCAATGAAGATTAAAGGTCGGGTTCCGTGAAGTGTGAAATTCGACTTGAACTAAAAGCCAACCTGCACCTGATAAGAAATGATATTATGACAGCCAAAATCAACACAAAACGATTGTGTTATAGAGATCCCGGTAATTCTAAACCTCAATCTACCCTGAGCTCCACGTTCAAGTCGACCTAAAACACCGGATATAGTCGGCAAGAAGGGTATTCAGATTAAGCTATACGCTTCTACAATTGTCTAAGTTACGCACTGGACCGCCTAATTCTAGAAAAGTTGAAAACCGTAAAGCACGAGTAAACTGGAATGAAAATTCTATGAAACAATAAACACGTGTATTTACTGATGCATCAGTATTTGTTAACTATTTACTAACTAAGTGCATGCTAACCGTTTTATCAGTGCTGGTAGGTCTGTATGTGTTTTTAATGCAACCAATTAATAGGTGCCAAAGCGATAAAAGACGTGAATTATTGAAAGAGATAAGCATCCAATTGCTTTGCAGCTATGATTGATCATCATCCGTAGTACCAGCTTTCACATTTGTACCAAGCATGTCTGGACGCTATGTTATTACTTGCTGTTCAAGAAAGGAAAGCTTCGAAATTGTCTACAACTCTTTATAGTAGGCCTATGGCATAGCATTGATCTGAAAATCTTTTTACTCTTTTAGAGATAAAGTAAAAATGCGCCATTGTCATTTAATCATACATATTTCTCAAATAACTTCGAAATAAGTTTATGCGACATAATAACAGTGGCAACAGATAATATACAGGCAAGAAATAATAATTCCTCTCATTATATTATTTGAGCCATGAAGTCGAAGTATCAATCAACTCAATTGCACATCCCATTGCCTAAGATATGAGAACGAATTCTTCCAATCTTTCGAGAAAAGATACTCTTAAAGCTCTAACAGATTTCCAAAGTCTGTGTCCTCAAACTTGAAAACCCAGAGTTCCGGGCTTCTGTGGTTTCTGTAACAGGGATAATCTGACCCAACTTCAAAATTGTCCTACCCGAACCCAAACTGTCGGATATCGGGGTGGGTTAGGTTCGACTTTCGGGTAGGATCGCTCATCTTAAATTTACGAGCCGCGGCCGTTTGTAGGATAGAGGACAAGGTCCTATGTAAGCGGTTCCTAATTGAACTGTGATTTGTGTGATATTTCAGTGGACACAGTTAAATTCGTTCGTATGGACCGGGACACGGTCCTTTGATAATGCGTAATGTCTCGTCCAGGCTCGTTTGTCAGTCCATTTGGGAAAATGATTAGCTATTATAAATAAACGCCATCTCAGTTGACTGCATGCAATTGTAAAAAGCGGTTTGAAATGTTCACAACATCTGGCATGTAACACCGCTTCTCCCATCGCATGAAATCATGAACTGTCTTGAACTGTAACCATTCCTGGGACACCGATAATCCAGACAAAGTGTTCAACAGACGTTCAGCTATGTTTACAAACCTATCGAAAGCTATGTCACAGTCATTCATCTATTTGATTGTCAAAACTCCGACATTTACGCAACAATTGGTTCTAAGAGCGTGAGGCTTAATTTGGAAGAATTAATCGTCTCTGATTGTTCAGTGTATCACGAATATTGATTATGTCATAAGATTGCTTCAGTGATACATTGTTCTGAAATTGGAATTAATTCTTGCTTTCGGGTTCAAACGTGTAAATAACCGACTTTCGTTTCCTGCTGACCGCAATCACACATTTGATTTTGTGATTGCATTTATTCGATAGAATCAAAACGCACAGGATTTCGAAAATCAGAAATTGTGATAAGGGCTTACTTCTAAATACTTTTTAATTTAACAGCAGTTTTCTATAATTAATCCAACATCAGCAATCACAGCAATCATGCGATGCGTGGATTGTTTTAGCACGAAAATTGGTTATGCAAAAATAAATTTACTGAAATATATAATCATGTGAAAACATTGATTGAAATTTACATAAATTACTCTTGCCAGAAAAGTCTGATAATGTCAGCACCGTCCAAACCTCTGGTAGGGGGAATAGTGACGATAAAGCTTCATTTTATTTTTTTGAATAAGAGAGTAACCTGTCGCTCTAATGATGTTGCAAATGGGGTTTGCAAATGAACATGCATGTTATTTAAAACGTCATGTAATGCTGGACGAAAAAAACCATTTGTTTTACAACATTAATTATAATAGATTTATCAGTAATTGAAAAATCGCAATTTCAGCATGTTTCTCTCTAACTTTACAGCTACTCTTGCAAATGTTCGACGTGAAAATGATTATTCCTATAGAATATGTATAGCCATATGTCAAAACACCGGCCACGTGTTGGACAAACACGTTAGTCTTGTAGAATGTTCACACTGCTTTGTTGTGTTATGGAAAAATTCTAAGTTGCTTAATTGACATTAATTTGTTGACAAAAATTTAACATCAATTATTTTGGTGTAACCCTTACTTTCAAATTTTATTGGCAGCTGTAATTTCTCAGTCCTATAATCAAGAGAAAATATGAACGTCATGCCAAATTATTCCATTCAATTTTTCTCTAATACATTTCGACATTAGATAGTGTGATTCCAAGTTGGATAGAGATTTGATGACCTTCGTAGATCATGCCTAGATTGAGTTGGAAATCTATATCAATAAATGAAAGGAGTCATTTCCTTGCTGACTTGCAGAACTTCCGACATCTATCAGGGAAACAAAGCAGGAAAATGTATTCATTTTTGATATCCCAGA
This sequence comes from Prostheceraeus crozeri, assembly GCA_907163375.1. Lineage (NCBI taxonomy): Eukaryota > Metazoa > Platyhelminthes > Polycladida > Euryleptidae > Prostheceraeus > Prostheceraeus crozeri. The sequence continues at coordinate 91,625 of CAJQUW010011313.1, read as the reverse complement.
GAATTTCAGAATTTAATTTTCACCATACAGCTGTGAACGTAAATGAAGTTATACAATAAGTTGAAGGACACAAAAAAAATCAATCTTTCGTGTCTGATTAAATTGAAGTTAGTTCAGAGATCTGAAGCCTGTTGATAATTGGTTCTCAGCTTTATGCGAGTTGGACCTGTAGACCGATAAGGCATTAATTATTACGAAGAAGAATTTCGTTCTTGCAAACGCTTGTCCAACCCTCGAACCCGGGGAAGAAGAGACAATAAGCGAAGGGTAAGTGAGTAAGTCAGTCTTGCAAGCATAGAGATGAGTGCCTTGTTGAAAACTGGGCAATGTTTTCAGAAATTACATGTTTTGTAACTATAATCATCATTGAGTAAGCGAGGATAAGTCAAAAATATACAGCAGGAAAATAGCAGTAGGAACCTAATTTCAATTTATACTTGAAACAGAAAAGTTGAACAAAGCAACAAACACAATTACGCAATATGACTAGCTAGTTAGTTCCTCAAAGCCTACGAGATGAAGGTTCTAATGAGCAAAACGGTTTTAAAGGAAATGTGGTGTTCCTACAAAACATCGAAGTTACGAGCGAGATGTCATTGATTGAAGTACATGCATATAAAGGAGCCAACTTGCGGCGAATTTCAGTATCAAAATATTTAATTATCACAGAAAATTTTGTCGTTCCGCAACTAGTGAACCATTATATTACATTATAATTATAGGTCGGGACGGATCACTCAATTGAGTTCGGCAATGGGAAAACACAATACACAAAATTAAGCATTTATCACATAACTAAATTTGGCACAATTTTTCACATCTTTAAAGTACAGTTTCTAAGAAATGACAGAATTCTTTTTCAACAAAGTTTTCGGTACGGATGCTTCTCTTACCGATTTCTGATGATATCTTCAGGATCGAGTGATCTTCAAGGTCTGGAAATTCCAACCGCAAGAATGCAAAGTCATGCTCTTAATTATCATGTTACAGAGTCTAGCCATTATTGCGCACTTTTAATTTCATTATGCATAATTTTCTTAGATCCTATCACTTGAAAAACCTGATGACGAGCAATCCATTGTGACGAGGTCTTGTCTTTGACTGTCAGCTGAGAAATGTTGACACACAAAAGAAATAGCTGTTAGAATTTTGAATAACATGAGATCTTCATTTCTTTCAATTCACTCTTCAAATTTTGAATTTTCACTTTCTGACATGATTCAGTTACAGATGACACTTTGAAGTATTCAGATATTTTTTAAGTTAATTGCAGTAGTTTTTTTTGGAATAAGCGATGAAATGGTGGGCAGGCAGATGCCCCCTCCCGGGCACCGACATGGTCAACGTTTGTCAGAGATTATTGTCGCTCCGCGAGAGAATAGTACACATTGATCGTGGCCAAGTAAGACTTAACATGAGTCATCAGACAGATTTCTGAAGATCAGACCTGCCAAACTGTAGCAAATATCAGAAGCTCCAATTTGTCATTGCGAACATTAGCAATCATGAATAACATTCGGGAAAACGAATCTTAGGGGAGGATTGCCTCATGTAGAGGTCCACAACTAAGAAACCGTGTTGTTAACAAGTCTTGCGTTGTATCAATGCGGGTCGAACGACAAAAAAATCAAAACAGATCGTGTTAGGGTTTCGTATATCAGTTCCCATGTCGTTGTTCTTTTAGTCGTAGATTAGAATGAGGCTACAACTATCAATGAACGTTACTGCTACGAGATTTACAATAATAGCGAGAACATGTAATTGGATCGTTAGAATATTTATGTGACAGATACAAAACAAGTATTTGCGTCAAGTGCATGCAGCACATGTGAAGTACATAATAATGTGAAATGATATCTACGCATGTATTTTCACAGGTTATCCAACTTTATATATATTCATCAAACAACCGAGTAATGTTCAAATCTCACCATAAGGTATAATTCCTGCTCTCAATCGATGCTCTTTTTGCCTTGTATTTAGAGATTATAATGATCTTTCTTTATAAGCTCCGAAATATATGATTTGTAGTGTTTACATTCGTTGAGATTCTATAAATCTGTATGTTAAGCGAATAAAAGAGAAAAGAGAAACTTTTAGAAATGAAGGCTGGCTTCTAATAGATTAAGGAAAGCTCTGAAAGTTCATAGAGTTGGAAAATAGTTTATTCGTTTAACAGGATTTGAATAAGACATTCTTGTATAACATTCTCTAACCTATGAGTTTTCCACGCGATGAATAAGCCTTTTTCTTCGTGAGATTTCTGCATGCTTCCTTTAACCAATTGGAAGAAATATCGATAATGTTATTTGTTTGAAAGAATTCAATATTTGCAAATCTAAACTAAACATGTCACTCAAAATCTTACGGATTACGATCATTTTAAAATGTTTCCTGGATAACAGATTGAATTCCAAACAACTTCCTGATGATTCTGCAAAGGCAGAGTTGCTGGTAACTTGTTTATTGAAATCTCGAGATTTGTCCGATTGGCATTAGTTTTTCTCATGAATCTCATCACAACCAAAAGTACTTTCACTACTACAGTCTTTTATCCACAAATTTAATTCTCGTTTGAAGACAGTCGTTCTTATTAATCGTGTTTTGATTGCGAAACATACAAGCTGAAACGTCTCTCAAAACAGATTTCCGTTTCAATTAAATTGAGAGAAGTGTCATGAGATGTCTGGTTTATTATTCAAAACTGTCGCCATGAACAATCCAGATTCGGCGACAGTACATCGTCTAGCTACTCATTTGATCTCATCTACTACCAACTACTTTGACTCTTCTGAAAACATTTTCCGTCAGTTTTTCTCATAAAATCTAGGATGGCTGAATTGTATCGAAGTGTTTCATTTCTGCTTCATCACGATTCTCATTTGCTGCCAGCGACAAGGAATTATATGAGGCAACTTCTTCGCTTTATCATGATATTCATTCAATAAAGTGTGCATTTTACATCGCCTCGTGCATTTCCTCGTTATAATCCTATATCGAGATATTTATTGGAATTACAATACACAAATTACGATCTTTCTCAGCTGATGTGAAAATCGGATCTCAGTATCATGGTTTCCTAGTACTAGTTAACTGCGCAATAGTTTGTCGCTTCTTTTAGCGACAGTGTCTATTAGTAGTTGCACTAACAGTCATGACAATTATTTTGATATCAAAGCGAAATTCTACAGAGAAGTATCTATTATACTATTGATGACAACACAATAAGAGCTCTGTAGTTCTTCAATTTTACACCCTCCTTGGACAGAGCGAATGTTCATGATAGAACAAAAATTGCATTTGACAAGCAAAAATTTCTCGTGAGTTATTTTAATGAGTATAATGTGCAATGGAGAATGATGTTACTTTGATAAAAATTGATTTAAACTTTAAAGAGCTGTTTGTCTAAAAGTCGAATTGTCTTTATCTCAATTGTGTGGAGACTTCCATTTATATGGACACCGACAGCACATCGATTTATCAATAGATTTACTTTATTTAACTGTGGTATACTCTTATCCGCATAACTTTTATGTTAATCACCTCTTATTATATCCTTTAAGGTTACCTGGCTAAGGACACCGATGTGATACATTATCGTTCACTATTATTCAATGAAATTTTATCTCCGGATATTGCATGTAAACTGTTGCAACTATAAGTAAAGATATTCTGTCCTAGATATTGAAATCATGTCTGTTACGCGGAATTTATTTATCAGCTCTGTAATTAGTAATTTCGCTGTTCCTTTTGATGTCATTGACCTTAACTTGTTAAGATACTCGTCAGAGTATGTAAACATCGAGCTGAAATCATGCCAAGGGAAAGTCACGGAAAGTGCACTTTGCACAGAACTATTAACTTTCTTTTCAAGGAAACAGGAAATGTCAACATGGAGATTTTTTCCTGCATTCTCTGGGAGTCAAAGCAATCAATTTCTTTTTTGTTTCCTCATTAAAATGTTTCCAGAGATACTTTTCTCACACTTTCACCTGATATTGGCAGTTTTAATTCCTCCTATCTGTAAGAAGCATTCCTCCTGTGAATTTGTTGGGATGATTAAGCATCACTGGTTGGATTCTGATTTTCTGACGGTACTTTCACCTGAAAGTATTTAATAATTGTGTTTGTAGTCTCAATAGGTAAGCCTCACCTCAGTAGACAGCAAATTGTAGTGATAGACCATTTTAGGAAGTTAATCGACCTTATCTCGTGCGAGTTGTCAGTTAAAGAAGATTGCTCAGGTTTCTAGCACCTATTATGGCTTCGTGTTTTCTTTGGAACCTTAAAACACGCAAAAAAGAAAATATTAATTCTATTGAAAATGAAAAGTTCTTAAGGTCAACACATGATACCCGAAAATGTTGCTGGAAGAATGCATCTTCCAGAAAGTATCTTCTAGAACTGCTCAAGACTTCTTAGTGGAATGACGTTGAAGTGGATGAATATCAGAGTTGTGAATCACAGACTGCGAGTTGAGTATCAACTGTTGGACAATACCCAATGTACTATTGTGAAGAGGATGCTCGCAAGCGTTAAAAGAGAGTATTCACCAAAGTAAAACTGGTATTCCCCCTAAAATTGCTACCTTGTAGTTTTAATCAGTAAACGCTATCTTTAAAAGCCCTATATAGGCTTTGTTGCATATTCGATATATCGATTGACATACACGTATATTCTGATAATGAAACATTTTGTTGTTCCACTAGCACTATCTTTTCAAATACTACTTTTAAATTGCGATCATATACGGAACGCCAGCAGTTTGTGTAAGGTATCGCTTTAAAATAACCGAGAAAATTCATTTACTATGCTATTTATATACCGTATCTAGAATGGAAGACTTTCAATGGTGAATCTGAAAGATTTTTCAGTCTTATTTCTGATTAATTTCCTTGATGCGAATTAATACACACAGCTGTAATTTTTGACAATGAATTTCTTTGAATCATCGATTCAGGCAACAGATTAGCAAACTTTAGAGAAAGATTGGTAAAATATTGAAACGCTTGTTTTTAATCCGTTCACTCCCATCGAATCTCTGTTCACACTTAGTTATTTACTTCCGTCTGGCGAGCATTATTTCAGTAAATATCTCCTTCCATTCGACTTGGAAACTCATTAATTCTACTGTTGATTGTTGATACCTTATCAGTTGAAAGACGAAAATATGACCTTTCAATTCCCTTTGATAAATGTGTTGATTTTGAATTTGAGGAATCGCTGTTATCATTTAATGTTAGGAGAAAATATATCCGATCGATTGTGAGTTGACGTCATTGACAGACAGCTTTAATCGACTTGTTTAAATTAATTTCACACATTGAAATCTAACAACAACTGTCTATCGCAGTTTATTGAATATCTAAAGAGAATTTTAACTATAAATTCAATAAAAGACACCAACGCACCTGATTCCCCGACCACACTCGCCCGACGCAGGAATCGAATCGAAGTCCGCGGTGGAGACGAGCTCGCACCTTCTATAACGCTGACGGTACATGAGGAATGCGAGTGAAGTAAGGCAGTATTCATCTCCAAGTGATATCGACAGGTCATAATCTTATTATTATTGACAGAATGCTGATGTCTACTGAATAATCCTCCCAATTGAAGACAATAAGAATTTATCGTCAATCAGCTGTTCCTCACAAAAATTAGCAAACATTTTCGTATATCTTCAGAATTCGTAGAAAGAACTGCTCCTGAAGCCCTGTGTAGTATTTCGGAAATAATTCGTCGGTAAATGACTACTCTGATTATACAATCACTGCTGACACTCCCAATGAGTTATAACAGCATGTAGAAATATGACACGACACCGATTGAAGAACGTGAACAAGGCTTTAGTCTGGTAAATGCAATATAACATTCAAATGCTCAATCAGTGAAAATGCCTTCAAATTTTCAAATCATGCGCAATGTTACTGTATTCTTCTTCTTCTTACTGACTTCTGTGTTTTTATGTGTATTGTCCGATAGACAGCACGGTGCTAATGTGAGATTTGTAACTGATGCTTGCAACTCAATGGCAGATAGAACAAATACTATTTCAAATCTTTTTGAGATGAAAAAGCGATTGCAAGCATGTTAGAAATAATTTTCTACGTTTTCGTCTTAGTTTGTGATCATACCTCAGGTATTTTGATGATAAAGGTAAGCAGCGATTTTCGTCTCTCATTTAAAACTAAGGATTTTCCGTGACATTTTCCTTCTTCGACACGCAAGTGTCTACTTGCAATTTATATTTAGCGCATTGTTACGTCTCTTAATGTGACTATGCGAATTACACAGATGTCCAACAATTTCCTCATTTAGATGCTGAATTGAGATATCTAAAGATAGTTTGAAGACCATAAAATTGATGCTCCGTCAATCGACTTCGTTTTTACTTAAGCAATTATAAGAATAGTACGGTTGCTATGGTTGGTGTCATCTCTAAATGAAAGTGTTCATCAAATTTATCTGGGCTAATATCAATGCACAGCTACGTGAAATGTAGTGTTCGCATCAAAAAGTGCTTGGATAGTTTCAAGCGAGTAAATTCACAGTGTCATCAGAAAAGTATCTCGCTTAAATTATTGCTATCTTGAGGAATACTTTCATATATAGGCTATTATGACAAAGTTACGGTTTTATAGAAAGCCAATTTTGGTAGTTCAGCAACTGGTTTTCCTAAGAACCAATTTTTTTGTTTTCTGGAGAACCGAAATGGGTTTTTCTCCAGGGACAGGCTGAAAAACCAATTCTAGTTTTTTGGGAAAACCAAATTTTTTTAGAGTGGGTACCTAAAAACCTTTATGCAGCAATCGATCTAAATACGCTATAACAAGAATTGGAAGAAATTTCACTCCAATCTACATGCAGATTACCAGTTCTGGAGGCATATTGAGTACACATGATATGAAGAGAAGTAGCAGCAGGTATCATTACAGATTAGCTTAACTTCAAACATTTGATGTTATACGAAATAAAGGGAAATACTGTGATGTATAATATAAGACATAAACGGATCAGTTTCAGAATTATTTGATTACGAGTTGGATTTTCAGCGTGCGGAGTTGGGGATGCCATCAATTTCCAGCACAAAATTCATATCCTGGAAGTCCTATGTCAAGGAATGTTAGCTAATGTGTAGATGATGCACCAGAAAATATGATGGTGAGAAAGCTTAGGTTCATGCCGATTTGCAATCTTCTGTCGAAATTTGGCGGTATTTGACTAACTACTGGGTCAAATTTAATTTCTATCTTGAGAAGTGCTTTTTGAATGATAATTTTTCCATGGAATTCATCTGTTGGTATATAGATTATCAGCTCAAAATATTTGTTCACAACGTCCAGACATGTACAGCACTCGAATTTTCAGTGACACAAGCTAAGGGGAAACGCTTTGTGGTGTGTATTTCTCTCTCTTTTTACAACATGACTTTTGGTTGAAGAAAGAAGTTACTTTTGTCTTAACTGATAATTTTTCCTAACATTGCGTTTCAGATGAAATTAGTGTTCATTTTAAAAATCAACCATTACAACTACTCAAACGAAGAAGAACGATTCGACTAAAACGCGATCAGGATATCTCTAATAACATGTATTTCGAAACAAAAAGATTCAAGATGTTTTCAATTCAAAAGTTATTCAAAAATTCCTTTTTCAGAGACAAGAATTGAAAACATAATGAAGCAGTTTGTGCCCGATGTACAAAATGCACCATTTTCTATCAAATGTGGTCATGTAGGCCTATATTTCATAAAATTTGAATATTAGGAAAAACAATTTTTACATTATCAGTGTATTTGAGTTACAATTTAATGTTCAGCATCGTATTTACAATGTATTAATAAAATTCAGGATTCAGCATATGTAGATGAGACATTTATTGTAAAAGAAAAATAAATTCGTAAACGAAATTGGGAGGAAAATGATAACTACTTACATGGGTGTTTCATGGAAGCATCAGTGTCCGAAATTTTTTGAAGATCGAGAATTCATAATTGATGCTTTTCTTTATAACCGATGCTACACTGAAAAGTGCATGCGCCAAATGTATCGGACTGCATTTCCGGAAGATAGTGTAATTGTAGCATCGAAATCTGAGGGAAGCTCTTCGAACCAGGTTAAAGCAGTGCATTCACGGCTTATTGTGGCCTCCGTAGCACAGTGGCCAAGTGCATGGTCTAGCGATCTTTCGGTGCACAGGTCGAGCCCTGAAAGTGATGTTGGAAGTGGTCAGGAAGGGCATCCGAGCTAAAAGATCATAACGCTCCAGATTAAAGTCTGACTACTACAGCACTGTCCAAGCCCCTATTATGTAAGGAATAGTGAAAACGATCATTCGTTTACGACCCTAATCCTCGGTAGCCTTTTAGGTCAGCCGAGTTTTACTTTAGAATTTAATGCAACAAGAATCGTAATAATGGGTATTGATTTCTAGTAATATTTCAAGGAATGAGTGTTATTTTTTATTGACGAATGAAAGATAAGTTTCGGCGAGATGTAACAAAATGCATCTACAAATCTGCATGTCTGATCAAATTAATGATAATTCCGATATTTTTTCAATCATGGAATATTTTGAAATCTGATAAGTTGAATACACAGAACTGTCTAGGAAATTTTGTGTATTTCCGTGGGAAAGAGAGTGTGTGTATTCATTCTTCATACCTCTAAACATGCCAGCACTTCCTGTTTTCGTGAGACAAAAGGAAAACGCATAAAGCAGTTATTGATTATCACCATTGGATGGATGTTACTGAAAGTCTGTGATTAATAATATTCGTTTCAAATTTCTTTCTGCCTTGAATTGATTCACCTTCTATCTTTAATATCATCATTTTGGCCGAATTCTCGATGGAATAAATGTGAGCTGTCTGGAATTGGGTTGTGACAATAGCAACGTTTCACAAGGCTTTGGAAGAAAGAAATTTCTTTCTTTGTTTACGGCGGCTTCAACTATACTTTTCTTTGATTCTGTTTTAGACATTATTATCGATGCCACAAGTTAATCGTTTGTGGATTTGTTGAGGTCATCTATATTTCCAATCCGTAGATGTTTTCAATTTTTTCTATATAATATTCTGATAAAAAACATCAAATGTTTTGTCGGAAAAGAAGATTAAGTCGGATATTTTTGTCGTTTTATATGCGCTCTGACTTCTAGTGCCCATTTTTATTTGCATCTTTGTCGTTTCTGTGTAACGCACGTTTTTTTAAAAAAAACGCACAACACGCATTCAAAATAAAAATCATTTATGATTATTATTGCAAAGAAAATTACACGAGACCTTTTGCGGCCTTTTTGTGTGAAACACTGACATATAAGTGTGATGTTCATTAGATAATAATAATTATAAATTCCATGACATCAAGTAGTTCATCGTCAAAGTAGTTAACAACTCTAAAACGTTCGGTGGATGTAAAATTCCACCTTGAAGTTTCGGTTATATGATACACTTAGATATTTCTCTATCATAGCTTTTCCTCTTTATTGTTGTCTGAGCCTTATGAGTGTTTCAGGGATTTCCATCGCTTGTAGAAAATTGTGAACTTTGAGAAGTGGTCTATCAAAGAGAAGTGTCCATAAATCAGGAGTCCGATAACCAAAACTTTAAAAGTGATTATGCCAATTTTAAACCGCTGAAAATTGATGTTGTTTGTCATTGTAGCTGGATGTCTTGTGAAACTTCATAGATTTTGTTTGCTGTGCTCTTATACGAATGGTGATGAAAGTATCATTATCTTTCTCTTCACAATTCCATAAGACTGAGTTCTCTTCACTTTTGAAACAGTGAGTGACTCTGCTGGTCTTGATATCTGTTACCATTTTTGTCACAGTCATTGTGATATGTTTTAGTTGCTAAGATTGCAGAGTGCTAGTTTACCTGGGCAATGAATAGAAAGATGTCCTCTGACCTGAGCAATTTAAACACAACAATTCCTTGGCAGCCGTAGACGCTGCGTTTTGCCCTACAAGGGCGCGTCAGTGCGACTCGGAATGGATCAAACTAGCTTTAAATATCTAGAATAGCTGAACAAGCTGAAGGACAGCACAACAGGCTACTCTATGTTTATTTATCTTTATAACTATCAGCCGCACGGCTAAGCCAGGATAAACGAATGCAGGGCAATCTGCTGTGCAGTCCTTCAGCTTTTGAAGCCATTCTAGATTTTTTAAGCTAGTTTGGACCATTCTGAGCCGTACTGAAGAGTCCTTGTAAGGCGAAACGCATCGTCCGCGGATGCCAAGGAATTGTTGTGTTTAAATTGTTCAGATCTGAGGACATCTTTCTATACATGTTTTAGTTGACCAGTTGACGGGAGATCATTTAGAATGCATCCCAATAGTTAATGTCAAATTCCCTGCTTTTTGATATAGGCCGATTTTATTAAGTAAATTGCTAAAAGATTGACAGGCTTTCGCTGTCTTGCGCCATCTATTGGTGGCCATTCCCCATCGGGGAATAATTCCTGATAATGTTATGGAATTAAATAATAGTGAAGGATACGTGTACTTTCGCTGAAAATCAGTTCACATTCAACTGATTGTTTGAACATTCTATAAATGAATTTGAATATTGGCTCACAATTGCAGTTTATGTGTATATGAAAGCTCTCGCTAATTATCTGTGCCGATGATAGAGACTTATTAGAGCCATAAATCGGCGACTTCAGAATGTTCGCAAGTGTTTCACGCATCGAAGATGTGAATGTTTTTCGAAAAGTGTGCAACTTGTAAGTCGTTTCTTTCGCTTTTTGAGAGTTGCCCTTTGACTACACAGTTATCTTGACAGATGTGAATTCCCTCTCAATCATAAATGCAAATCATATTCAACATAACGAAATCACTTCCCGTCTTGTTTCAGGTTTGGAACTGTCAGAGACGTACGAAGCAGTCAATGATGTCAAAAATCTCATCACCAAACTCAGCATGGACCTTAATATCGAGGAATATCAGCTATCCAAAGAGAAAGATCTCTACAACAAATTGGAACGATTACAAGAAGAGTTGGCGCCACTGGAAACTGTAAGTTCCAAGTTTCAACTCTACGACCTTAGATCGAAGGACAACTTCACATTTGGACGGTAGAACTAAGTTAAACTCATTATTGTTGTACTGTTTGCACTTGCGAGTTTCGGTTACATTTCAGTTTGTGAGATCTTTTTTAATATCTGCGATCATCAAGGAACCGTCACAGACAATTAGATCCGTCTCCCTGTTGAAGCGTCCTTGACAGAGAGTTTCATATGAATTCGTCTCGCTTGAGAAGTGTCAAGAACTTTAAAATGTCATTACTCTGTCACTGAGGGATATTATTCTCAGAGTCATGAGGCCGAAATCAATTTAAAAGATTAATTGAAAGTTGTAGGCACCCTTCTAGGCGTTAATAAACGAAGAAGGAAATATCTCACAGTGAAATATATTTCAAATTTTTTGATATAATCATTTCGAGCAGTACAAACACTATTTTTGGTTACTTTCATTTTTAGTGTTTGCTAACTGAAATCCCACCCATTAGGCGCGTGATTGTTCGGTTCATTAATTATGTATATAATAAAGTAAGCACACATGTACAGCTTAATGGAAAACAAAAGTCATAATTTTGAACATTTTAATTTCAATTCAAATAAAGACAGTATAAATAGCGGTCATTGGATTCCTCGTTCCCTGTCTGACAACACGATGCTTTATGTCAATCTCTGTCGGTACCTGAGTCTAGAAATCTCTAATTTCTCATAATCTGTATAAATAATTTTTTTATCGTAAAATCTGAAGACATTTATTTATTATTCCGTTATTTTTGAAAACATATTTTATGATATTCTACTTTCAGACGGCAACATAACGATTGTATGTACAGAATAATACATTTCGAAAATTTAGTCGAGCAGTTCAAAGAATTTGCAGCTGTCGTATTTGCAGAAGATGGAACGAAAATTTAATTAAATGCACTCTGCAAATATGCCTTGTACATAAGATACGCTTGCAATCAACTGTATTGCTTTGTAGTGTTAATGCGTACATTCTAAACTTATTACTTTGTATTCCATGCAATTTGTTTTAGTTTGCGCATGTGTAACAATTCAACATTGGCATTTGAGCAGAAATTTTCAACAAATCGTGTACTTAAATGTATAGGTGGCCAGTGTACCCAACCTTGAATCAACCATGGTCACCAAGGTTCAAATACTGTTAACTCCGGTCCGACTGAATGCGAGACGTTTGAGCACACTTTAAAAACTTGTCGCGTTTTTCATCTTATTCTATCAAATGAGAGTTCATGTCCTGAATTCTCAGATCTTATAACTTTAAGAGAGACATATCTTACAACAGCCTCCAGTATGGTCGCGTGAGACATTTCTAATGCAGCATGTAAATCTCTTGTGATAGATATTCTCTGCGATCCACGAGTCTGGGGTCAGGAAAGTGTGCAAGAATTGTGACAATCATCGCTCTGCTCACAACCAGTAATTGTGTTAGAGATGTAAATTACCAGCAGGTCTACGATCAGAAGTTTTCCCTTTCCGTCTCTGAGTAGTTGTCGCTCTGACGAATTGTCAATTCCTTGAATTCACGATTCACGCTCTCTGTCATTGCGTCCGACTTTTCTCAGCATTAACTATGACAGACATTCATTATTCACTTTCTATCCACGCTCTGTCTGCCGGTAATTGTCTTTTTCTCTCTCAGTCGATAACCTCAAAGGAATTTCCTGCCCTGCTGTCGACAGAAATGAGGTTGGAAATACCTTTTTCCGGCGCCGAAAGGACGATTGACAGAATGCCGATAGCGGCTTGTTTGATGAGTGAGTACATTCTCCGACGAGCAAGCATCTTTGCGACAAATCATTGTGTTTAAACACTAAGCAGCATGCATGTCGAGAATCCGTTGCAATTTCGGATAGATGCATCGTTGATTTTTATCATTATAGCTGAGTGAGCGAACATAGACATCTAACACTAGGGTGTGTTGCTATGGTCTAGACAGAACGACAACAGGTATGAGCTGAGACATTATAGAAATAGTACTGTCTTCCTCATGCGCATTCCTCTCTGATGTATTTGACAACCTTCAGTCGTTGCAACTTAGTGTCATGTCCAGGGAGTGACTCCGATTGTTGGATGCACAGATAGACAGTCTATTGTCTTTGATGAACAAAATTTTATTCCTTTGTTAAAAATCATAAAATTCCTTAATTATAATACTTGCAATTGGTTTCGATTTGAGGAATCTCCTAAACTTTCTCCAACAGCGGTGACGTTTTTTGTTTATCATAAGCAAAATTCCATGTATCCAAAATACCGCCAAATTCCTTACTTTTTTTCTCTAGGGGCCAAACATTTTGCTTCCAAGTAATAGGAATGATGTTCCGAATTGTTAGTGAAAATAAGTGAAATTTCATTCCTTGCCTCCATTTACATTTCCGTCGAAATATCTACACTGCTGTGTGATGTGCACCTAACAAACTCAGATATCTTCTATCACAAGTCTGACTTCTCGTCAAATTTGCGAGCGAGATTTTGGACAGGCGTGATATCAAATTCCAATGATTCTATTTTTTGATAATTTGTTCCGAGTGAGCTGACTATACTTCACCGAATATGATTTATTGTTTTAAGCTCTTAAATTTCAACGTACAGTTGTTGATGGGGTTTTGATGACACAAATCGATTTCAAATGAACAGGTCAGTTGGAAAGTTGCACAGGTGATGTATCCACACGGCCAGACATGTTATACAACAGGGCGTTAATGAAAGCTGATGTCTTATTGTTTTTGACAAAAGATATTATAATGCATTCCCTATTTTATCGCAGAGGAGATGATGAACTACTGTCAGATTAATCGCAATTACTAATCAATCTATTATTTCTGAGTTGTTGATGTGTTTTTATTATAGACATTGAAATGACACAAATTGACCCCACAGATATAGATTGCCTTCTCTGCGTTTTCAGTCTAGAGATGACATTAATCAGCACTGCGGTCACGGTCAGAACTAGTCTGAGGGGCAAGAAGGTCAATTTTCCATTGAACGCAGTGTTAATTTAAGTCTGAATTCTGACGAATAAGAAGATTGTCACCACATAAAACGTACAGACAATAAATTTAGATCGTGAAGAGTCAAACGGCGTGAATAATATTTCCATTTGACGAATTTATCACGGAGAAGCTTGAGTGAAAAATGCCATTTTTCACTTGCATGTGTGCCAGGGCTCTCTGATTTCTGCAAAGTGATACGATTAAATAATCTAATTAGATGGTTTAATCGTATCACAGTTCTAAACTGATGCAAACAGATGGCACATGCAGAACTTAATAAGTGGCAAAAAGGGCAAAACAATAACCATATTACAGAGATAGTAAAAAAATAGTCGTGCGTCGCTTGCGGATTGCTCTGAATTCCTTCAAAATGCTCCGATCGCCACGGTTCCTTCAGATTCGAAGAAATTCAGACATTGCGCAGAAGTTTTCTCATAATGTTGGGTCCCGTCCGATTTTTAAAAAAAAGTTAGCAAGGCGCAAAAAAAAACGTTTCACAACTTCTCTGTAGAACTTGACATCATGCGTCTCTTTTTGCTGTGATCCCCGGATGATAACAGTCACTGAAGCTTTTGCAACAATGGCGTGTTTAATGTTGAACTGTCTGCTCATTGTTCGATTGCTATGGTATTTAGTCAGCAGATTGTGCCATTTCATTTACGTTACATGTTCCAATGCTTCCCTTCTAGTCAAACAGAAGAAGAGACGACCTGTCTAATTCTGTGGATTAAACAATCTAATTCTGTGGTTCACGCTGTTTGCTACACAGGGAAATTTGTCACCGTCCATTCATCCTGGCACACTCGCAAGTCTGCTGGTGAAATCATTTTGCGCGTGCTCGTTTTAGCATGTGTCAGATAGGATTTTCACACTGAATTGGCGGTTGACAGTGGCGGACCCAAGGGGGGGATGCCGGGATGCATCCCCCCCCCACCAGCTCAAACTTGATTGTGGATTGTAAATGTAAGCAATACATTTTGGCAATTAGTTCATTAAAAGTACAAGTAATGATCGTAGTCTGGAACTAATTTGGCCCAGTTTCTCTTGTGATTATATAATGAACATCTGGATTTCTTATCAGCATGGAGACATGAATTAAGGAAAGGCGAGAACCTCTAACCAAGGAATGAAGAGGTGTCTGCAGAAGTTTGCTTACATTAAACTGTAGCATCTCTGACGCACAAGGCGCAGGTGACCTGCTGTTTAATGCCGACTTTGGAAGTTCGACTTGAATTATGTAATTTGCAGATGTTATTCCTATCAACTCCGGCAAGATTTCGTTAAAATTGAATAAGTGATTCTGGACCTGACGACCAACCGAATTACGCGAGCGGCGAGTGGCGAGTGAGCTATCCACTTGTTCCTGAATTTCCAATGAGAACGCATGATTTGCACATTCTCGCATTATTCGTTCTTGATAGCTTTATAAACGATGGCCACCACTTACTGTATGCTTTAATAGCAAGTTTAGAACTCCTCCCCTACTTCGTCCGGATGACCTGTCTGGGTGTAGTGTCGAGAGCAACAATTTTGACAGTCTGAGAAGCTAGCAGGTACCCTGATCGGATGCCATCTGAGAATGACCGACCTGAGAGTGGAGACGGAAGTTTAAACTTGCGATCGATTCGCCAGCAGCTCCGGTCATGAGTCAGTAGCGCGTCTCATCTCGGAAGTAGTTAAGTTAGGGGTAAAATTTGAACTTGTATTTCCAGTTACTTTTGAGAAGTCGCTGAGGTTACACGTACAGCAGCAAGTCTCACAGCCAATTTTTTCAACTATTTTGTTCAGTGTTGATTTTCCACAAGAATACACAAAAAAATGACGAGTAATTTGCTCTTCACATCAGATTTATAAAATTCCTAAGAAAAATCAGTTAAAATTAAATTACATAGTATGTATATACATGTAAGCTATAGCTGCTTTAATAAGCCACAAGTATTGCGTTATCACTAACTTATATTGCATTTTAAAGGAATGGATTTATTAAGACTACACAATTACAAATTTAGCCTTAGGCCCCATGAATATTACAGTCAAATTTCTTGCCTTAATGAGATTTCTCAATGATTCTAGGAAAATAGGCTGAAATCATTGCTGATAACAAAAGACTATCAATGCTATAACAAATTGTTGTCAACTAATAAGCTTATTTGAAAAGAAGATGTAACTTATGACTGTTGAATTGTAAAACATAATGCCGTGCCTGAATTTGAATCTACGGATTTATTCAACTAGAGCATTGAGGCACCTGTTTGACTGCTTGAGTACAACACCAATCATCCCCCCCTACCAGAAATTTCTGCGTCCGCCACTGGCGGTTGAGTTGTCATTTATTACGTTATTTCTTTGTTATGCGGATAAGTAACAAAAAAGTGGTGGGCGGCTTTGCCCTGTATGGGGCTGCAATGACAACGAGAAACACAATATCTCAAGACCCTTTAGATTTCATAACTCTCCATCTGATTCCGAAATGTTAGAATCTGCATTTTAGTTTATTTCTAAAAATGTTAATTGAAAACATTTAAAATCTGAACAATAAATATCCTATATTAGATGCACATCTACTGTATATATTGTATATATACTGTATATATACTGTATATACTGTATATATTACAAGACTAGAGCAAGCGCGCGTGCGCAGACAAGGGAATGGCGACGCAGTGAACCTTCTCTGTCACAGCTATTTTTCTTCTCTTCACTAGACTAACCTACAAATGAATCTATCTCTGTGGCGCAAACGGACGCTAGCATCCTATCTTCCCAACGACAGTTCGTCTGACCAGGATTCGACCACAAGTCAGCTGGGAAGCTAGTAAAATGCTCAATTCACCCGGCCAGAGCTGCCGATGCAAAAGAAGTGTTGATGAATCACATGTCAAATGTCTCTAAAATGATAGTGGCTGCGACTGATTTCCGAGCTCCATGCGCTGATGACGAAAAGCACGAAGATAATGAGAAGTTCCGCATTCCTTTCTTATGAAGTGCTAGTGACACAGCTTATCAAACTATGCAATCTCAGCAGCACCGCCCACTGATGAGCAGTTTCGATAAGTTTGATGATCAATTCTCGTGTTCATATCAATGACATTTCTCCTGCGAATACTCCAACACTTGGCATGCCGAATATGATTGAAAATTCACTTTCTATTGATGTTTATCTGAATGATCGACATCTTCTAAAATGTGTGCTGTGCAAGTGATGCTGTAAACAATAACAAGTTTTATGAAACGTTGCCAACAAGAGGAGACATCCCATGAAGATATTGGAGCTGTCTCAATGATAACTCGTGAAAGTAACGAAACATGACGATTTTGTGTTTGGCAGGAAATCAACGGACTTTCATGAATTTTGTTCAGAGGAGCTCTCTAAATCATGAAATTGCATCTATCAAAGAGAGGGGCATCCACGGTCGAATGGAAGGCCTGCCTTATGATTTCAATAGTTCTCTGAGGACCTTAAAATAATGAAATTTGTAGATTGAGGTTAGTCATTGAATTGTAGGCTAGCGTGTGACATTGCTGCTTACATTCAATTTCATAAATATTTTCAAATTTTTTTAAAAATTTTTTTAGAAATTTTTCAAAAATTTCCCTACAATTTCAAAAAATTGTAGGGACTTGATGTCCTCTCACTTCCTCTTTCTATATTTTTCCTGATGAAGATTGGTCAATCTCTGTCATCTTGTTGCCAATTGAAACCGGAAGAGACTAAATAATAATTATTTATTTTTTTGATTTTTGCGACGTTCTCATCTTTTAAAAACTTGATAACGCATCGTTCATCCGATCCGTCGCCTCTGGAGTCGTTTGTGAGAAAATAATTTTCTCATTTCACTAAATAAAAATTTTCAACGGAGAATTTTAATGTATTTCTGACTATACTGCAGCATCCTATAACAGGAGAAATCCTATGCACAACTACATGTCTAATAGACTGTTTTCTTTCATTATTAGCTTGATATATGCTTATTTAAATTTCTTCAGTAAAACAGCTCTACAAGCAAAACATGCAGATATTTGAAGTGAAATCCACAAAATAATGACTGAGGAGTTACTATGACTAATTCAATTGTCTGATGGGAATCTCATTTTTGAACACAGCTGCATTACTCTTATTATACGATGCAACAGCTCTGGCGCGCTCGCATCTACTCCCGTGGTATACGAGGCGTATATACACGTACTAGGACAACATTTGATTTTTTGCAATATCAACATCTGACATGCATTTAGTTAGTCAACAAAATTCTGTTGTGATCTGTATAAGTATGCGATTTTCTGCTTATTGAGTCAGCGAAATCGAATAATACAGAAGCATTTACTTGCCACTGTACATACAATAATAGACAATTTTAATCGTCACGAGAGTTTTCTGCACAAATTTGAGCGTAATTGACGGTCATGAAGTAAATGATAGGCACAAACAAAGCCTGCTAATTTATGAGAAATATACCATAAAAATTTTGTTTATCAAAACATATGCTTTGCATTATTGGTGCATTATCATTTTACAACGCCAATACAATGAGCAAAAGTATTGCTTGTATTCTTATTTCACTCTTTTTAGTCTTTCATGAAAAGGATAACATCTAAAGCGCGAGCGGATTGTGACAAGCGTGTTGGAATGTTAGACACAATCTTGAATGAGGAAGGTTTTACTGTGAAAAATGGTGTGTGAACGTGGCGATGCCTTTTAGCAGATCAGCATATGTTTAGAGCTGGATTGTTGTCAGCTGTCCATTACTCATTTTTCGGTGTGTCACAATTTTTCATGAAGTGATAGCGAATGCATTGAACACACGACATTTCATCACAAATTCACCCCATTATAGGGAATAATATTCATTTTGTGATCTGATGGCATTAAGATTTTGGATTCTTTTTTATAATTTTCACCACATTAAGGCAGTCATTATTACTCTATTTCCTGACGACGAATTTTCTCAAAATGAGAGGAGGTTCCCCATGCCCCCTCAAGTACGCCACTATGTATTGAAATTCAAGCGTGTATTATAGACACTTCAAATATTCACAAAGAAATATTTCAGCTCGCTGACAGATAAGATCAAGTATCAGAGATCATC
>CAJQUW010011313.1:0-62500 GCA_907163375.1 Prostheceraeus crozeri | reverse complement strand
TGTTCTAATGATGAGCTACAGGCACTATTTTAGCGCTATCAATGATTTTCAAAAGAAAATTGCAACGGCTTGAGAAAATCTGAAGCAATTACTATGATTATACAGAGTGACAGCTGTCTTGTAAAATCACAAAAAATAATCACTAGTAATTACTGAACAACATGTCATACTATATAGTATAATATTTCAGCGAATTTTATGATTTTCCAATATGCTATATTTTTTAGCATTTCGAATGCCATGGAAAAGAATATTCCGTGGTGAAATTTTGTTCTCAGAATTTTCAAAAGCCACGTCTTTGTCATGTCATAATGTGGTCATCAAATCTCATGGACCCATAATCAACAAGAGAATCGTCGATATGACATTATTGACCACTCGATTCAGCCTTCTCTAAGCTTGGCTGCATCAAATGAGGCGTTATCAGTTCTTGTAAAAATTCTACTATTTGCCAGAATTATATTTACGAGCTAGAAATTATTCTGTAGAGCGAAAGACTAAGTCTGTGCTGATGCTCTTTCAAATCAGAATTCCTGTATTTTTCATCTGCTTCGAGACTTTTGGTTTTTCGATTATCGGCTTAATCATGTACTTCATCCAAGCATTTGAAGTTAATATTACACAGGATTCAGGATTGCTCGTGCTTCCGCTCTTATAGTCTGTCCTCCAGCACGATTCTTAGCAAGGAATGAGGCAGAAGATTAGACTTTTATATAATGATGTACACCCTATGGCTACCACGAATCTGTGCGTCTGCCGAGCTCTACCCTCTTCCTCCTCTTGTTAGACAGGATCAGGGAAATGACTGTAAATCCAATGGGAAGCAGACTGAGGTTTCTGGTAAAAATGAAATTTCTATACTTTCTCTAAGTGAGAAGTCTAGAGTCATAATTTTGGCATGGAATGTCTTCAGATCATCCAACTTTATGTTCATGTATCTTGGTATCCTAGTCTCCTGTATCTATAGCTCTGAAGCTATACACATTTAGATTTACCAAACTTCTTAATATCGGGAAACACAGCATTTTAAACAATCTTTGGACGTATTTAAACACATCATTGACCAGAAGTTGTTCCTAGCATGAAAATAACATGCATCTGAAGACATTCCATACCAATGATTACGGCTTTAGACATAGTGCTCCTCGCTTAATCATGGAAAATACAAAAAATGTAATTTTCTACCGAAAATTTAAGCATGCTTTCCATTGGATTCACACTGTTTTCTTTGAACTTGTCTTGACAAGAAGAGAAACTGGGAAGAACTCGGCAGACGCACAGATTGGCAGTAGCCAATTGATGTGCATCAATCCATTCCGTTGAAGTCTCAATTTCAGCCTCGTTCCCTGCAGTAACTCGTGCTGGCAGCCGGACTTGAAGTACTGACCTGTGAAAGAAATTTTAACAATGAAAACGTACCACTAAAATCTCAATTGTGTCTGTCAATCGATACTTAAGTGGAATAAAAGAATAATTGTTTTGATGCGGGTGTATTGTTTATGAAGATCAGATTTTCTGTCTGTCAGATCCATATTTAAGTGACCGTTCTTGTTCAAAGTCTCCTGCATAATTCTCTTCATCGATAACTGTTATTTGCTTTCAAGAATTGACCTCAATTGTTTAAATATTTTTTGCGAGCTTATTTAGACAATTTATTCAAGCTTGTTTCCTTGAGATAAAGAAAATCGGAATGTCTCGTGTATAGTTGGGTTGTGAGGGAATTTTACTATGACAAAAACTATCGCAATGGAAACTTTTTCACATTAGCTAATAGCCATCCCATTAAGATTGACATGAATTCATAAATTCTGCCGTCTATTTGTGATAGACTTTATTGAAACGGACAGCATTTGGAAATAGGATTTCACTGTCAAATTAACCCCGGGGATAGAAAACACTTGGGAAGGAGACAAGAAGCGATATTTTTGACACTTGGAAGGTGACTATGCGGTGAATACATAGTAGATCAAGTGCCAGCAGCACTGCTAATGATTTTCCTTTCGTTCTGTCATTATTTTTAGTCAAAAAACTCTAAAGTTTCAATTATTTCGGAAAGAAATCGGTAAATGAATTTGGAAAATACTCCTACATGGTGTATTAATTAAACATGTGATTCAAAGCGTCGGAACCAATTACCCAGTCTACTGAAAGTTTCTGTCCAAATTCGTAACGATATTTCTGAATGTTTATGATATTAGAATGCATTCTGGATAGATAAGAGTCTATGGTTATTATTGAAACAGGATTCACCTGTATCTGAGAACGGATTCGGTGAATATCAGAATATCAGAAGTTTATTTCCAAAAAACATTTCTATTAGCGAATTTGAATAAGAAATATTTACATGCAGAATAATTTGACATACAAAGAGCTTATGAACAAATTGTGGCTGCAATGTGAATGGGAGGAAAATATGCATCATAGTTAAGTCTGCAATCAATCAGATGAATAAGGCGCGCCAGGAGTCAAATGAATATTCTGTGATAATTGATTTGAAATACATGATTTTGTTTTTCATTTTTCTAATATTTCTCAGTCATAGTATTCAATTGAAGATCAGCCACAGGGAATGTACATCATGATAGTCATGAGTTTACAAGAAGCAGGGAAAATTCGAATGATTAATATCTCACTAGAACAGGATCTGAAGACTTGATAATAGATGGCGAACGTGAAGATATTCAGTTAATTTTCAGATTTTTAATGCACCTATCAAGTCATTATCTATAAACCTGTAGTAAATATGTAGTCAGTGGCAAGTTGTTAAAAACTCTTTCATCTGAATATAAGCGTGTAAATAAATGCGCTTGATGAATTGATTTTTTTGTAAATAGTCTTCAGAAAATTCATGAACATGTCCGCGAATTCAGAAAGTTCTACATTCGAATTACCAAAAATAAAGCATGTTTATTATTTAATTATCTAAGAGTCACTGTTCTTTCTTGATTTGATTAAATGACAATTAAGTCAATCATTTCTGGAAACACTGACAATTGACGTGGCATGATAATTATCCGGCATTAATTCGCAAATGTCCTGGCATGGCAGATAATTGTATGATAATCTTCATCATTCATTGGTGTTTGATAGAAAATGATGTGTTCCGATTTGTCCTGGAGGTTGGACTGTTTTTCTTCTCGTTGCCGCTAGGATAATAGTGTTATTAAATGTTCAGATTGTGATATATTTTTCTCATCATTGAAATTGGAAAATCAGACATTTTAGATTCTAGACATTTAAGACTACTTAAAAACCACTTGAAGACAAGCAAAATCTCCAGCCTCACCGGTTCGTTGGCAGAACTTAATATATATTTCAAGACAGCTAACAGTTGAAAAATGTTTAATCACACACGTGCCTATAGTAAACTCTTTGAAAGGAATAATGAAGGTACGTGTGAACTGTTTCCTTAAACTTCAAGTGAAAATGAGAAAAGAAGCCGT
Organism: Prostheceraeus crozeri; assembly: GCA_907163375.1. Lineage (NCBI taxonomy): Eukaryota > Metazoa > Platyhelminthes > Polycladida > Euryleptidae > Prostheceraeus > Prostheceraeus crozeri. Next base: position 59,057 of record CAJQUW010011313.1, on the reverse strand, counting down.
TTGCCGTTGACGACTTTTGCTTCACCCGGAGAAGTATTATGCGTTGTAGTGAAACAGTTCGAGATGTCTCTCTTGTTTATTCTTATCTCCGAAGAAAGGTAGGAAGTATGCGAAATGCTGGTGGATATAAAGTAAATCACGAAATCAAAATTTAATTTGCGACTTTTCCCTCTCATTCGTCGCCGGAAATAAAAGTCATTGAAAATGCGATGTTGACTGCGTCAATCTGTCACAGTGATGTAAAAGATGTCCGATTTGATTATCGGTGGACATTCCGAGCAATGTGAAAGCAGTAATTGTTCGGTCAAAACAAATGCGGCCAGCCATTGATCATGATCCGTCACAAATTGAAGCATTCTCATCCATCCGTCCTCATCTTTCATTTATTTATTAACTACTGCTATTTTATTTGTCAAATTTCAGTTGACATGTCGACTGTTTTCATTTATAATTTATTGTGATCTCAATGGCTATGGGATTTTTGTGACTGACTGATCGCTTGGCCATGTAGACGTGTCTCAAGAGAATCTTTTTGTAAGCCGATCGGAGAAAATGAAGGAAAAGTCTGATCCATCGCCCATGAGGGATTAGTGGAGCAGGCGTTTCTTGTGATACGAAGTGGTGTGTGTACATGCATTACTCGAATTTATTTGTAGATGACAGTATCGTAAAGTGCCTTCAAGAAAGACTTAACAAGCAAATGGAATTAAAGAATGAAAGAGGAAAACAGAAAGCTACAAATATGACTCAAACATCAGCGCTGTATGGAAGGACTTTGAAGGCACTCTAGAGAAGTCAGTCACATTTCGTATGCTGCATGGAATGCTGTTCCACAGTCTGAAAACAGCAGTGGAGCATATGGAATATATCATAGTGGTTTATTGAGCAGTGGACACACAAGTAAAGTAGTTATATTACTAGTAGCTGTATGCGGGTTCTATTCGAGAAAATGCGATGGTTAGCGGTAGCAGAAATAAATGAGTCCCAAGCAGCAAATGTTGCCACGAATGTCGGCAAAACAGAAGTTTGATGTGCATGTTTTATTATCATGCTTCTGGTCGGCAATGTTAACGAGAATGTGGTTAAATGTGGGTTTAATTGCTCAAAATGCCTGTGTTTGCCAACATTAGGAGGCTTGCCAAATCTCATTGTGTTTAGCTTCAGAGACAGGGTTGCATGAACATGATAGAAAATTACCTGAAGACATTCGATGACGAAATTATGGCTCTAGCCTTAGTATTTTTGCGGTAATAAGCGAAACCACAGAAAATTTGATTTTAGCCAAGAACTGCAATCTGCGTCCCATTGGATCCATGTGCGTTCCATGTGTTTCTCTTTGATCCTGTCTGGCAAGAAGAGGAACTAGGAAGAACTCAGCAGATGCGCAGATTCGTAGTAGCCTGCATCATTGCGTTGAAGTCTCATTTTTGGTCTCGTTCCCTGCAGAAACTCGCTCTGGCTGACAGACTATAAGTAAAATGACCAAACGACGGACTGTTCCAATCCTGCTATTCACGGTTGTTCCGTGTAAAGCTACAGCGTGTGAAGCTATTGTGCGTAAAAACTTTTTGTTTGTCAAGAAATTTCGCGCTGAACATAACAAATCCTACGCAATACGCATAACTGAATATCTCGTATTGATAATAGAATCTTGAAAATCAGACAAGTGCAAATACCAAATCTCCTAAAACTTCGACTCGCGGTTGAATTTCTTACATTCCAAATCTAGTCGTGTTAACTCGATACTATGGTGAAAATGTGAAGTGTTTCCAGTTTTGTGAAAAATTGTTTCGCTACATTCCTTAATATCTAACGTAATAAACAGTCTAACTGAGGGTTGATATCACGGCTTATTCCTCTGTCAACTTGATACTTTCGTCCCAAAATTCAGGACAAGTGTTCAACAAATAAAAAAAGATGAAATTTCATCCTCTTTGTATTTGGTAAATGAACTTATCATTCAAATGATTGTTTCTCGATCCCTATCCACTGTCATTATCAATAGACTTTGTCTCAGATTTTCAATAATTTGCGACCTATTTGTCAATTGATGATAATAAAGTCATCAATCTTATTCAGAATCGAAATTAGGATGACAGATAATTGTTTTCTGATTCAAAGGGATTTACAATATCTCATATTAGGCTCATGGATGTCAGCTGATGATGGAATTGTATGACAAGAATCAAGAAATGATTTTTGTAAAGAATAGCGTTTCGATGACTCTGAGATGGTGTTCAAGAACGCAGATTTTAAAGAATTTGTTGGTTTGCAGTCATCACGTAAATGTGTGGTGATACTTGATCCTTTCTTTGCTTCTTACGATCAAGTTGTCAGTGGGAGACATGTTTCTGTAGTCCTTTGGGACAACCTGAGACAGATACGGACTTCCAGCTTGCATTGTCTTCGTTTGTCTGGAGGAAAAGTCTTGAGTTCAAGCAACTTGAAATGGCACTCTTTTAGACCAGGCGCCGAGGGATTTTAACTAGGCTGGTTTAAATACGGATGTTGTATGTCAGAACATACATTAGGTGTCTGATTAAGTGGATACCTAAATTGCACAAAGATCCGTATAAAAGTAGATTCATAGCTGGTGCTAGGAACAGCACTTCCAAAGATTTGGCCATACTGGTGAACAAAGGTTTGCAATTGATCCGGGACAAATTTAGTAGTTATTGCCTTTCCATCAAGCATAATTCTGGTGTGAACGCCTTCTGGAGCATTAACTCTTCTGGGGAATTCCTTGACAGGATGTCGTGTTTGAATTGCCACTCCTTACAAGTTTATGATTTCTCCACACTCTATACGAATCTTAATTTAGACCAGGTTATGGAGTCCTTGAAAGACTTATGTGAGTTAATTTTTAGCAGTTCCAAGAGCTTTATTTGCATTGGCTATTATAGAACCTTCTTCTCGAATAAAAAATACAGCGGGTATCACTGCTGGTCCAAAACCCAATTCCTTAATGCAATTAGTTTTATCCTGAATAACACTTTTGTCACTTTCGGGGACATATCTCTAGCATAGATTCGAGCATACCTATGGGTGGGAATTCCAGCTCGCTCTTAGCTGACCGTTTTTTTGGCTTACAGGGAGTTTTTATTTTGTGAGGGGACTCCTAGCGAGTAGGAGATTTGGCTTAGCAAAACTTCTCTCTCGTACCACTAGGTATGTCGATGACATTTGTGTGTTTAACTTCAAACATTTTGATAAGATCCTTCCTGAAATCTACCCGGTAGATCTCTTGGCTTGAAGAAGCGGGAACAACAACAAATGTGTTAATTATTTGGATGTTAAAATCAGGATCGAAGATGGTGGCCATTACTTCACAGAGGTTTACCATAAGGTTGATGAGTTCAGCTTCCCAGTGGTGCTGTATACTTTCCCCGAGAGTAACATGCCCTTTGAACACTGGCTTAAACATCTTTGCTGCCCAACTCATCAGATTCGCTAGGATTTCTTCTGATGCTTCCGCCTTCATATCAAGAGCTAAGGGCATTTTTGATATCTTTAAAGGGGAGGTTACGGGTTATAAGAATAATTTGCTGGTTAATTCTTGCATTAAGTCCTTCTCCAAGAATAGGTTCCTCGTTTTTAAGTTTGGTTGTTTTTCACCCCGCCAGATGCCATCCATCATTGGCATGTTGGGCTAAGATAACCTCTTCTAGTTTCAAGTGCGTCCTTTTGTCCAAATATATTAAAAAATTTATTTTCGGTTTGGTTCTGCTATGTTTCCTCAGGCTTGGAGAGACCTTCCATATCGTACATTCGATATGGTTGGCCTGGCCCCGCCATTGGTAGGTTGGTGGTAGGTTAGGGGCCGAAACCTTGCTTCATGCAGCCACATGGTTCCTCCCTGATGACTCCATACATAGCAAACTTAATTTTGGTTTTTTAGGTTTCTTTCTTGTTTGATAAAAATTAAATCGTTTATAAGTTTTATTTTATTTCCCTTACCGTCTTTAGTTGAGTAGACTTGCCTTTATGCGTATTTCAGTACCTGCTCTATACTAGAGTAGGTTACTCTATGTTGTCAGTATTATTTCATTCATTCATGACTTTTAATTACCTAATTATTTACAAGATTCTCCACTAGGGTAATTGTTTAACTTTGGCGTCTTCCGTTTCCTGGATTCTTCGAATTTTTTAATCGTGTCGTGTCTTAATTTGATCTGATAAAGGAAACACTCTCTGCCGGAGTTTTTTTAAGTTGGTTGTTGCCTAACTGGTCAACTTAAAGGACTTATAATTGACCAGTTGACCGGAGATAAGTTTGATTACAGTAAGACAGCTAAGAAGTAAGGCTCCTTGTTTTTTATCTAGGCCGATTTCATGAATTAATGTGTTAGAAATAGTTTGCGACAGGCCTTCGGCGTCCAGCGCCTTCTATCGTCTATCTTGCAGGATGTCCAACGTGTAATTGAGAATGGACGCTAGTCCTCAATCCCAGTCATCAAGTTCGGTCGCCAAAAAGTTAAGTGATTGAGATGATACGGAAGTCCACAAACTTCGTGGGCGTTTCAGACTGTCCAGACTGTAAAGCATGTCAATGAAATGTTTCCAATGACTGATTGTCTTCTGATGCAATTCACGTTTAGTTTCCATTGCGATAGTTTTTGTCTTAGTAAAAGTCCCTCACAGCCAAATTATACACGAGACATTCCAATTTTCTTTATCTAAAGGAAACAAACTTGAATGAATTGTCTAAATGAGCTCGCAAAAAATATTTAATCAATCGAGATCAATTCTTAAAAGCAAGTGACAATTGTCGAGGAAGAGCATTATACAGGAGACCTTGAACCCGAAAGGTCACTGAAACATGGATCTGACAGACAGTAAATCTGATCTTCATAAAATGACAATTCACCCGCATCAAAGCAATTATTCTTTTATTCTAATTAAATGCTATCGATTGACAGATATAGCTGAAATTTAAGTGGTACGCTTTTATTGTGAAATTTCCTTCTTATGCCAGCGCTTCGTTCAAAATCCGACCTCCAGAAAGTGTTTCTGCAGGAAACGAGGGAGAAAATGAAACTTTCACACAAGAAAGTACGCCCTATGGTTGCTGGTAATCTGCACGTCTGCCAAATACTGCCCCTGCCTCTTCTTGTCCGTCGGGATCAAAGAAATAACTTTGTAAATCCCATAGGAAACAGAATGAGGTTTTCGGTAGAAATAGATTTTTTTGTGTTTTCTCTGAATAAGTGAGAAGTTCCACATTCAAATTCATAATTTTTGACATGGAACGTCTTCGAGTCATATCCTTTCATGTGCATCTGTGATCATCATGCTTCTGATTGCCTTAGAGATGCATGCAAGAATATGGTTAAATTTGGTTAAAATTTGCCAAAATGTTGTATTTGACGACATTTGGTGGCCTTCTAGATCTGATTATGTTAGGCTTCATAGACGTAGGTTGATGAACGAATAAGTTCATGACCTAATAACAACATTCTGTGCCAATAATAATGGCTCTTGACTAAGTATTGTGTAATTTTCATTGAAGCATGAAAAATGTAATTTCACTGAAAACCTCACAATCAGTCTCCTATTTGCATGTGCTTTTCTTTGATCCTGTCAGACAAGAAGAGATACCAGTCAGCACTCGGCAGACGCGCAGATATGCTAAAGCTATAGGCTATACATAATTCCGTGGAGCTCTCATTTTCTGTCTCGTTCCCTATCGAAACTCGTGCTGGCTGCCGGACTATGGTGCTTCAATTTGCTGATGAGGCATCTGTACATTATAATTTGATTCTTTGATGTTCATTTTTTGTCATCATTTGTTTTCCCCTCATCTGAGCTTCTCAAAACGTATCCGTAGCCTTAATGACATGGAGTTCTTCGTCCATTGAATATCGATTATTGAAAACTTCGCTTTTGGTACAGGGAACTTTAATATAAATCATCGCACCCGAGAGGGAATCGAATCCGTTTGGAATATAATTGTGAGACAATTAATCTATTATTCAACATGAGACTTCAAATCAATCAACATCATGATAGAGCAATTGCTGGATTTGAGCAACCGACAATCTTTGCATACATTTCCTGTTCTTGTAATCGATTTTCGAGGATTTAATAATTCACTAACCATCTATCTAAACTCAGTTCAATGGCAACGACTGAAATTGCCTGAGAATTGGAGCTTATTGCTCAATCTTTCCAAATGCAAATAAATTGCTTGGAGCTTCTAAATCGACTTTAAGAGTTGGAATAGCCCATTAAAACATTTTAACAGACTGATAAAGCAAACTGCATGCATGGTCTCAAAAACACAACTGCTTCAAAGGAAATAAATCCTGTCTGAAAATAAGACTTGTTACATGCAACCATAATATTGGAGGAAATTAAAGAATGCGACGAACGACTTCAGCTTTTTATCACTGTTATCAGTAATTGCACAAGAGAACATCATTTCGTTTATAGAAGTCATGGAATTGCTGTCTCGAGCTCATTCGGTATTTTTAATTGAGTAATCGTTGAGAAAAAGAGTTTTTCACCGATGTAGCTTTATTATAAAAATAAAAATTAATTGGTTAACACCCACATTTCAGACAGCAACCCTGTCCATTATCAGGCCTTCATGCATAAAGTGACACGTCGACAATCGCGACTGCAGTGAACGATGAAGATCACAGACCTAATAATTACACAGATATCGCGAATTACGAGTACTAATACTGACTAGTGAGGAAACACGTGCCAGACGACAACCGGGTATTTCATGCCGCCGCGCAGAGCATACAATAAATGGGAAAAAATAATGGTGCAGTAATATCAATTATTACTTTTACTGTATATACTCGTACATGAAAAATACAATTACAATTCATCATACAAAGGCGAAATAGGGAGGTCACATCGGCTGAGACACAAATTTCTTTTTGAATGCCATGCTTCCAAAAATAACCGTTCATGATACTTGTTTTCGTGGCATAATATCTCCGCCGAGCTCCAGTTAACAGTACTGCCTTCTTCTATGGTTAAGTTATCGTTGCATGATGACTGTTGGCCTATCTTGATGGTGATGTTGGTTGTTATAAAATAAAGCTATTGTTCATTATTAATAATGTGCTCTTTTTATTCAATGAAATGATCGGAGTAAAACTAGAAATTAGTTCACATATAAAACCAACTAGGCATTTTGACTTTTCATTTATTCAAATAAGAAACTAAAGCTAGGAGTTCATTCGCCCAGATTCTTGACAAATTGACAACAATATTAGTAGGATGAATAGCTTCTTTAGTTTTGCCTAAACTGATAACCAATTTGCGATCATATGTTGATCTACACATCTTGTGACTATCTAGGTGGGGGATTCGCGTATGTACTGAATATTTGCTTGCAGTCTAGCCGGAAGCAATTGTGATTCAAAAAATAGCTTTAACGTCATTACTCCCACATTAGGACTTGAACGGTGTTGGGGTTATCAGACTTTTATTGAGCGTTGAGATGCTTTTAGTCTGGATTCCCCTCCTAGCGACTTCCAATGACACTTTCGGCTCTCGTCCTCTGAACCTAAAGATGAATTCCCACTGAACATGCTCTAAAATGAATTTCCATTTCAGCAACGTCTTGGTCTCGCCGACTCAGCCTCTCGTCGCACCCGCTATCTCACATGGTTGGGACTGGGAGCAATGGGACTGCAGTTTGGACTGCTGGCACGGCTCACCTGGTGGGAATACTCCTGGGATATCATGGAACCTGTCACCTACTTCGTCGGCTACGGCACTTCCATCGCAATGTTCGCCTATTACGTAATAACGCGCCAAGTAAGTATCATAAATATACCATGAAACTGCTGATCTTGTTCGACTTTTGAGGAATAGAGGTGATGATTTGATGATATCTGGCAATTGAAGACGAACTGAAAGACTTATTAGCTGAATTAATTATAAAATTGAACGAATAGAACCCATTACCAAGCATCGTGATTTGATGCTTTTCAGAACAATAAATTTAAGGCCCAGCACTCATAGAAAAGAAATCAGTTCTGTTAGTCATTCAATGGCATAGAAATAGATAACAATAAAAGCTCTAGAACGAAAATGCAGCTTCCTGCAATGTGCAATCAACGGCACAAAAATCGCATGCATTTTCACTTAGATGTACTTATTAACGGCTGAATCATTGGGTTAGAATCAGTCACATGCGCAATTTTAGGCTGTTCATTGGTGTTTCATGCCCCTACGTAGTTCCCCCGAGTGTGCCGCGACCTTGAGTCAAATTCAATTCTAGGCACTTCTGACAAACAGTATATTTCTATGTTCAAGGGTGTTCGGATGCATGTTGTTAACCTCTTTAAAGCCACCATCATTGTAGGATCAATATTGACACACGGGGAAAACCGGTGGTTATCAAGAGGGTTCCACTGCTTATCATTGTTGTGTTCATAGATCACGAAAAAGGCTTGATCCCTTATCAATTTTACAAATAAAAAGAAAAGCTATATTTGATTTTAAGTTTAATCGGCGCAACATGTTTCGGCCAGCTCTCCCTCAGGTGCAACGCTGGACTGAGGTTACAACAATACAATTTGACACTAGTGAACACAATTTGACAGAAATCGATGCATGTGGCGTGACAGATGAAACACAGAAGCAAGCAAGAATACAAGCTGTAAAAGACTGATCATGATCAATACTAAATGGCAGTGGACAATAGCGGCTATTAAATCGGACGTTGAAATGGAAAGTCTTAATAATACATTACAAGAAAGTCAAAATCAAAGATGGCAATGGTGCCCATAATGGTATTCATAGATAGTAATCTTCTTTTCATCTATTCAGCCTTGTTATATCTGTTTGAGTTGCTGTTCAAATAGCTTGTTTCTAGTTTGACGTCAAAGTGTCGTATTGTTGAACTTTCTTCCAATTCTCTCAAAATGTCTTGAGAAGATTATCGCGAAGAAATGGATCCTCCCATGTATTCAAAGCAAGATTGGTGAGATGCAGTTACGCCTATAACCCAGGTAGAGGCACAGCTGTAGCCATGACTCTTATGTACAATCGTACTTTGCTGCAGTTTTTAGACAGTAAATCAGGTGCAGTTCGCGTGCTAGCAATTGATTTTGCCAAAGCATTCGACAAATTGCCACATGATACTGTTATGAATGCATGCACAAAATTTGAACTTCCGACTCCTGTTGTGACTTGGATATGCGACTTTCTCACTAATCGTTGTCAATCTGTGTTCATCAACTCCAGTGTCTCACGCAATTTTCCCGTTCCATCAGGTGTCCCTCAGGGCAGTATTATTGGGCCAATTGTATTCTGTATGGCCGTTGAAAGTTTTTCTGTCCTACACTCCAATTCATCTGTGATAATGTATGCAGATGACTTAACCCTTTTACATTTTGTTCGATCGACTGAAAGGACATTCTACAATCAGAATTTGATGTACTATCTTGGTCCAGAAATGTTGGTTTGTCAATAAATGACTCTAAATGTAAGTTAATGAACATCGTCACAAAGAAAGATTTGCCTCTAACTCCATGTGACACTAGAGGATGGCTCTGCTTTAGAGACTGTTTCGTCTCTGAAAGTTTTAGGCCTTCATTTGTCCAATGACATGAAGTGCAACATTCATATCAACAAGGCCGTCTCGAATGCTTCCCGCCGCATGTACATACTCTTGAATTTGAAAAAATCAGGTTGTGACGTGAACACTTTACGCAATGCTTATTTCGCTTTTGTCAGATCCTCGCTTCTTTACTGTTGTCCTGTTTTTGTGAATCTGCCTGATTATCTGATGAGAAAGTTTGTTAGAATCGAGAACAGAGCATGTAAAATCATAGGAGCGAAAATTGAGGCCTGTATTGAGAGTGCAGTTGAAAATGTCTGTCGGTCCCTGTTTGAAAAGATTGTGAAAAATGAGAACCAACCCCTTCGTGAATTTTTTAGCGCTAAAGACAGAACTTCGCGCAGTGCATGCCCTCTACGCCCTCCTCGCAAGAAGACCGATCGCTTTAAATCTTCATTCATTCGCCTTTGTAAATAATGTTTCTCTATATTTGTTCTCTTCAGCTGTTATACTGTGCTGCCAAATGTAATACCTGTGACGTCTACCGAATTGTATTGTGGACTGCAATAAAGATCATTATCATTTGTCTGACAATTTGGCTTAAAACCAATCCAGGTGGTCCACAACACTTAAGTTGCCATCTCGTCGGTCGCATTCCATATCTAATTCCCAACCTCGATGATGGAGGACTCCACAATTATTTGATATACAAGCTCTTTTTAGAGCAACATTTGGTAGTGTGACTTACCAAGTTTTGGGACAATGCGGACAACACAGAAAATATCTTAAGATTTCAAGCTGATATAGATAGGAAAAGGAACCGTCTCATTGAATGCAATCTGATTGTATTTGCACTTCTTGGTTTCTAAGGGATCTAGCAGTCTTATATTGCTTGTTTAACATTTTTTGAATATTGCTTAGTTGCTATATTAACTGTGTGCGGACTTACAATTAGACGATGAAAACGCCTGTGCCTCTTACAGAGTGAATCACCACTCGGCTAGAAATCAATTATGTTTTCTAGTCATGCTAGCTGTTACTTTTCACGTGTTACTGAAAGATACTCCATATAGTATCCATACTCCAGGATAGATGTCCCTCACACCTAAGAGTTAGAAACAAAGAAAGCAATGAAAAAAAATTAACGAAGATATTCGAGGAATTCAGTGAAGGAATTACTGCAGTCAATCTTGCGGAGATGAGCGAGAAATATGCAACAGATTTTTCTTGACGGATCTCTGGCTCATTAATGACCGAAGGGCAAAGTAGAATTTCCTATCGACAGTCAGTGATCGTGTGTTACATGTTGTTCTGGTAGATTTTACAAATTTCAACCAGATGACTAGCAGGTGAACTAAACCGCTAACACATGTGATCCATCTTCATTATGAAAGCTGCCAAACTTTGGAGTCTCAGCAATTTTGACGGATCTGACCGCGAAATGTTTCATCGTTCATTCAAAATCAAAGCTATGGGATTGGAATGGAAGGATAGCTGATCAGTCTATCAAATGACAACATTATTATCAAAATAGTGCTGGTTTGCTGTATGTCAGCATGATGATAAAACTGATCATCTACTGGTGTACAAGCATGATTTGTCCCATTTCTTGGTATCTATGCTTGCATGCTTTCTCTGTATTTTCTATATCTTAACAATTCAATTTTTCAGACTAGGTCTATGTATAAATTTGTAAAGAAAATAAGAATAAGCCAGATCTGCTGAGAATAACTTCTTATCTTATTTCTCGATATATCGCCATACGGCCTTTTCAAGAGATACAGTGATACTTGAGAAGAAAGTATCAATGTTTGGCATCGATGTTAAACAGTGCGCTAGAGAAATCGATCCCTTTTAAAATTCCAATCGTTTCAGAGTTTTTCCAGATAATTTGATCTTCGTTTTTTGTTATTTCAGAAATTCAAACAGATCAGTTACAATAATTAGATTCATGCGATCATGAATGCAAACATGCAGGATATACATGAAAGACAGATGTTTATCCGGTCTTCTTCCCATCGATCATAAAGCTCTCGGTTGCAGACAGTCTTCCAATACATTTGACATAACTAAACTCGGCCACATATTCTCTCTCTACTTGCTTTGCTGCTCATCCGGAGACAGTGCGTAGCTCTCACTCGGGAGATTGGAAACTTCGATCGCAAATCTAATTCCCTCTATCGTGAATGAAAAATGTATCTGTCTGAACTTGAGGCTAATTTCCGATATCTTATTGCAAACTGTCAAAGCAGGCTATCAAAGGATACGCCGGTTGATTCAGAGCACAGCCGATTTCTTTGTGTTAAGGAGTTGTTTTTTACTTGCCTAGCGCCGGAATCGTAGGATATCTATGTTTCAAAGACGGCAAGGATACAGCGGCATTATTGCAATCCAATTTCTATGCAAATTCGTTAATGAGTGACGGGTTTCTCATATCCATTTTTTTGTTTCACTCGTGTGGTTAGTTTAGTAGCAGGTTAGACCTTGATAACGATTAAGACAGTTGACGCGTATGAAAACAGGGCTTCTACTGTCCTTGAACGTCTTGGATTCTTTCCTAAAAATAGCTAGTGTCATGTGTCCTAAAAACTTGGCAAGTGAAAGCAATGAAATCTTCATTTGTATTGTTGACCTCTTCTCTGATATCATTAATAATCATAGCTCGCATTTACATGAAGCGACGATATCAAAAATTATGATTATTGCTCGCTTCGCCTATCATAAATAGTCATTACTCCACCTAGCTCTATTTCTTCCAGTTGTCCCTTTCTCTGTTTGCTTGATGGGTTACCTCCACCATTAGTCGTAGAAAGTGAATCTAATAAGTCTCAGTGATTCCGACAGATATTATGCAGTTTTTTTATCCAATCGAATAAATGTTCAATCATAGCAGCGTTATCACTACATTTTATCTTTGCGACATGCTTGAGACGATAATCAACAACAGAAAATTGCGCGGCGGTTTTTTGAAGATTCTCAATCATTTGATTGAGGATCTAGGTGCGCGAATCTAATCATGCGCGACTATTGTTAGTATTTTGTGCACGTGAGCTAAAGCTATTAAAATAGAGGTGTATAACAGCAGCAATAATGCTGCATACACCACAAGGTTTGCGACATGGAAGACAAAAGGAGTACCGATGGCCGTTCATCACAGAATCATAGCAAGCTAAGAGTTATGTATATTAGTCTAGTCCGGCAGCCAGAGCGAGTTTCAGCAGGGAACGAGGCCGAAAATGAGACCTTCACAGAATGATGTACACCCTATGCCTACCACGAATCTGCACGTCTGCCGAGTTCTAGTGAGTTCCCCTTCTTGTCAGACACGATCAAGGAAAAACACTTGTTAATCCAGTTGCAGTTTTTGGTCAAAATAAAATTTTCTATGTTTTCGCTTATTACGGTAAAATACACAGTCAAGAGCCATAACTTTTGACATGGAATGTCTTCAGGTCATTTCTTATCAGGTTCATGAACATTTATCTATGAAGCTGCATGCATTCAGATTTGGCAAGCCTCCTGCTGTCGTCAAGCACCAACATATTGGCCCACTTTATCCACATTGAACCACATTATCGCATACATCGCCGATCAGAAGCATGATAATATCACATACACATGATAAGAAATGACCTGAAGACATTCCCTGTCAAAAACTATGGCTCTAGACCTACAGTAGTATTTTTTAATTGATAAGAGAAAACACAGAAAATTTCATTTTTGTCAAAAACTGCAATCTGCCTTCCATTGGATTAACATGTGTTAATCCATGAGTGTGTCTGACAAGAAGAGGAACTCACTAGAACTCGGCAGACGCGCGAATTCGTAGTGGGCATTTTTTTGTCATCAGGGACAAAAAATATTTGTCATTTGTGATGATTGAAGTGGTGTTCTGGTTGCGACTGGCCGCATTTCAAAGAGATGGGTCAGGTTTGACTTCGCAATAGATGTTTTATCAGGGAATCCTAGTTGGTCGCTTCACTCGAAGCGAACTACTAGGATTCCTTGGTTTCATTCACCCATCAAAGCGGCGAAGTATCTGATTGTGATCATCAGAAGTAGAAAATCTCCTCTCCAGACTACGAACAGAGAAACTTGAATTATTTCCCATTCGCAGCTGTGAAAAATCAGTTGCGAAGAAGAAATATAATGTTCACAAGTGGATTCTTTGATACATCGTGTCTCTGTTTCATTGTTGTTTGCTTGGATGCTAACTTTTCCGTTCATCCCTATCGCTCATTATCATCATATTTCTGAATATTCGTCAATTTGTTATCACTTGATGCAACTCCCGCTGACATGACAATTAAATAGAAGTTTGTTGCAGGTACAAAACTCTTCTTCATGTCATTACTTTTCTTCGGAAGTCTATTTTGATATTCATTTTCAGGATCACCGATTTTCCATGTCATGTTGTTTTTATTACTTGTTATCTGATTGAACTTTGGAATATATTTAGATGGGATGATCTACCGCACATGAAGATTGCAAGATATGATGTCTCTGATTTCAACTTCAATCCAAGATTAGAAGAATCTTCTGCTTCACCACTTCTATTTGAGTATTTTTAGACACAAGTCTCATCGCATCGCATGACATGGCTGTTCTGGTCAATGAGGTTGAAAGATAGTCAATAAATTTCCGGGAAATGTCACGGTCTGAGTGGGAGTGAAAGCCTAGCCTTGGAAGTCACAAACTGACCGACATCTGAGCCGATCCGGACATCGTGAAAGCTGATGATCGGGAGGGTGCGCAATCTAAGGTGACAGATAGGGCTGGAGATTCACTGCCATCATGGTCTGAGCGATCGTTCGCACACTAGCCGGATAGTTGATGGAACGCTGTAGAGGCGGCCTTGGTTCAACTAGTGGGAGATGATGGACGCACTGTTGCACAAGCGTGAACTGACTACTTGCTCTTACTCCACATTCACTTCTTTCCCAGGTTTGAGGGTTGGACATTTGTGTGTGTCAGTTGCCGTTGGACTTCGTAGAGGCGGTATCTGAGTGATTTGATGCCAAAAAAGATGAGGGAGCAACCTCAAGGGTGATCCGGAACGTTCGTAGGAACTCCAACACCATGCGGAACGTGAGGAATCAAGCTCTTGGTGTGAGTCTATGGTACAAGGAATCCAACTCTGCAGCGCAGCTATCGATCTCCTTCTTCCTTAATTTGTGATAGTGTTGGTGCCTGATGGAAGGTAAAGTTTCTTCAAAGTCTACTCCAATCCACGGTTAGGGCTCAACGTAGTAAATAGATCGGCAATAAACAGGTTGTAATATGCTCAGAAGGGAAGCATTGTAACTTTCATGCACCACCGAAATTGTCCTTCAAACTTCTTCAAGAATCTTATGACATTCGAGTGACAGATAAGCTAACTAGTATCTACTTCGTATTGGAGGCTCCTTAGTTGAGATGATCGAACTCAACTGAATACTAGCGATTCTTTCCTTTTCACGTATCTGGTGATAGACAATCATGCATCTTCAGAAGAATTTCTGTTAATTGTACCTTCTATAAAGTGATGATGACAAGAAAATGTGTATGGTTATTAACATGCACCTTGCACGCACGCTTGTTTATTGGCATAAAATGCATAAGTGCTCCAAAAATAGATGTTAATTATTTGCTGAATGATCTCCCTGTCAGCCAGATAGATTGATTGATTTGTTGCAATGTATTGGAGCTCTTTATTTTCATCTATCATCATCTCACTTCTGCTCGATACGATGATGTACCAAGGTTAATGAATACTCGTAAAACGGCATTATCATTATATTTGAGTTGATGCTAAAAACAGCTTTCGTCTCTCCTTGAAATTTATTGACCAGATTAAAATAGTTAATTAAAAGATATGTACAACCCCTACGCGTTTCGAGCGTTCGCTCTTCCTCAGGGGGTAATTCGCTAAAACCAACTGATCTGGCCGCTCATGTGGGCTGCTTATATACAATGCTATCGGTTGAGAGATGTTTAAAATACCGTCAACTCTTTTCTTCGATTGATTTTTGGAATCAACTGTTTAATGTAACGAGCTTCAGTCAGTCTAGTGTCCAATGCATCTTTTCACTTATCAAGAATCTCAAGATCAAAATCATTCAAACGTTTTGATCTACATTTCAGACAATGTTCTGCCATAGCACTCGAATCAACATTACCTTTATCTACAGCACGCTTGTGTTCATTATAACGATGCTTAAAAGGACGCGAGGTTTGACCAATATAGAAATCTTTACAATGATGGCATGTAAATTTGTATACCAAAAACCGATCTGTACACTTCATCTTATTAGGCAAACTCTCACAAACAAGGCAACTTTCGTGTTTTTCTACTTTTTGTTTGAATTTCAAGGCATTATATAAAGTTTTATTAGGGGAGCTAACAAGATTTATCGGTAACTCGTATTTTTTAATCAATTTGCGGATATCACGATCAGTTTTATCGTTAACAAATCCGAGTTTTAAATACGTACTGTTTTTACGTATTTCCTTGCATCTTTTACTACTTTTCTTATGTTTTCGTTTCATTGAAAATCCATTTTTACTTAATCTAGTTTCAAGTTTATTAAAAGCTACCTTGCAATCAGCTTCGTTGCTACATCTTCTCTTTACGTAGTTGATGCTATTATTTACGTAATTGCTTTTGATACGTTTAGGCACGTAACTATCGCTGCGCAGTGAAATACCCGAATGTATTTCTTTCTCAAACCATTTATAATTCATACTGCCTTCTTTCACCGTGATGCTTATGTCCAAGAAATTAAGTGCAAGGTTTTTTGGAACTTCCAGAGTAAATTCGATATTCTCATCGATGCCATTAAAAGTTCTTAATATTACATCAAAGTCGAAGTCTTTGTCAAAGGGACCCATAATTACGTCATCAATGTATCGAGCATAAATGCTTGGAGATATATTGTGCTGTGATTTCAAAAGTTGCAGAGCTTTACTTTCAATACTATGCATAAACAAAACCGCAAAAGGCGGACTAAAATGGGCTCCCAAAGGACAGCCTTTAATTTGAAGGTAATTTTTGCCATTATATTCGATCTCGTAGTTAAAACATACAAACTTGAGCATTTTTTCAATTGATTCTAAATCAATGCCAAAATTATTTATTTTGTTCCAATTTTCCTTCGTAAACTCTATGACTGCCACAATAGCATCCATGATCGGTATACTCGGGTATAGGTTTTTCACATCATTATTATTATTATCATTATATCCTCTTAAGCAGCCTAAGCAGACTCTTTGAGTAAATTGTTCATTAAACTGGCTTGTACATGCGATTTTAGCATCGATGTTATTCATCAAATATAATTGTTCATTAGTCGACATCTGTGCTTCAAACATAGGTGCGCGTGTCATGCCGTCTGGCAGTTGTCTCATCAGGGGCCAATTTTACTAAACTACAGTTTCTGTAAATTGTAAATCTGTAGGATACAACTGTAAAAATTTCATTTTATCAATCACAGCTCCTGTTTCTGTAAGCTGTAAAAGAAGCCTGCAATCTGTAAATCTGTAAACAGAATTCGGTGATTTCTGTTTTATCAAACAAATTACACTGTGACGTTGTGCCAGTCTGTAGCCTTTAAGTGACAGCCCTTCGAAGGAGGATAGATCTGTGAAATGGACGGTTAAAGTTGATGGACGTCAGGAATAAAGTCTTTTATGGGACAGTTAGCATAATAATCACGCTGACAGCTGGACAAGAAACAAAGCAACAAGCTCGCCGAGCTTCTTATAGTTTCTATACATGTCACGTGAAGATCATAGTTTACAGTGCCTCGTCACAGAATACAGCTTACAGTTTGACAATTTTTTTTGATAAAATGCATTCTTACAGATCTGTAAACTGCAACTGTAACTCTGTGACTGTAAAACTGTAAATTACAGTTACTGTAGTTTGATAAAATCGGCCCCAGGTACGCGATACTCGAGGTAATGACTGCTCTCCACACGAAGACCGTTTATGTTTCAAACAATATCTTACGAGAAATGTCTTCGTCTTTTGTATTGGTTGCAACCATTGTCTCGAACATCATGCAACCACAGAATTAAGCATGCAACGCTCAGATGTGCTGTCTCTATTAGAAACGTTAGCACACTTACTTTGCCATTCATTCTGTATTGTAAGAAACAATGTTATCGATGTTAAGATTTGCCAATTTGCAATCGGACAAATACGTCACAATAAATAATCTCACATTCTTCAACAGAGCGTCACCCACGCAGTTTCCGGTGACTATGTTTGTGCATTGCTGAATTCGTTTATCCAGTAACCCATGGTTTGCAGGAGTGTGGATGTGTTTTACAGTTTACATGCAGTAACTGCTTGAGGCGTCTATTTTTGAAAATTAGTGAGCCCTGGGATGGCAAATTTGGTTTTCTTGCGTTTGAACTCCTTTTGTATTCTATTTTTGTAACATGATATCTATATTATCAGTACCGACTGTTGAATGGCATAGATTGCATAGGATTGGCTTTATCTGAATTACCGGTGTAAATCATTGCACTTTTCTACACCATAATTTTTAATTCTTATGCTTTATTAGTTCATTTTTGCTGTTGCTCATTATTGATCATGAAATATTGTTAAACATATTACAGAAGCAGCTCAAATATGTAACATGAAAGAAAATATATAGACACAAAGACACGTTAAGCATGGAAGGCATCCAAGGTTGGACTTCTTGAAAGCAGCATGGTAGCGTTGCCGCGTTGTAGCGAAACAGAGAGTCACTGGAAAATCAAGTGCTCATTCGGAATATGCAAGCTATAAAGAGAAAACATTTATTAATCTGATATCGACAGCTGGAAAAGTATTGAATGATCAAGAAGCATTACAGGAGGAATTTTAGCTTGAGGTGGCAGATCTCAGCTAAAGCTGCGCATCGGTAAGGGCGTGCGCGCACCGCGGCAAGTCGTGGCGGCCAACAGGAATGCCAAGTCCTGCGCCTATGAGAGCGTGCACATTTTTGGTGCGCGCCCCCCAATATGTGGCGGATAGATGTCAAACTATCATCTTCCTGTCAAATATTGCGTTTATTTCCTATGACAGTATCAGATATGATGTAAACACTGATTTCTGGCTGGGGAAGCACTGAGAGAAGCTGGACCGACAGTCTTGTGATGGCTGCTCCAACGTCGGTTGCAACTGCCGAGAGGTCATTTTCGCACCTACGGTATATAAAAAAACTATCTCAGGTCGACTATGGGACAAGCTCGCCTAACATATTTAATGATTATTCATTTGTTCCGTGCACAGTCGCGGAATCTGAATAAGGAGGAAATACTCAAAGAGTTTGTGAGCAGATGCCCACAGAGGAAATCTGTATTTGGCAATTGTCTAAAATAAAGACAAACATCAAGTCATTATGAAGATCATTTTTAATTGAATCAATGTACATATACAATGTTCTTTCAATTCAAATTTCAACAATAGTACGTTTGCATTAGCCTATAGTAGCCTAAACAACTGTAAGCAACTGTGTGTGTATGATATACGGGTAAAATACATGGAAACTGCGATAGTAGAGTTTGAATTTACCGGGAAAAGCGTGCCTTAACCATGATATAAATACCCATAAACAGTTTAAACTGAAAAATATTTGCTGATATATGATGCTTAACAAGATGTTCTTAAGAAGTTTGAAAGGATTATTTGTAAACAGCCTTTGAGGTACCGTATACACATGAGTATACACGTCCAAATAAATAATTGAACAAACAACAAAACACGTTCAAGTGAAATTCTCATTAACAACCGCTGCCCCCCCCCCAACAGAAAAAGCGCTCCGCCGCCCTTGGTTTGTGGTCTGCTTTGAATGTGACACCACTTTGATACTGTTGTGGAGAGAATTCTCATGCTCGAGTGTTGTTTCACCCTTATGTGCGACTTTATGCAGACACGACTTCATGCCCTGGGTTGAGCTAGGATAACTTAAAAAA
Organism: Prostheceraeus crozeri; assembly: GCA_907163375.1. Lineage (NCBI taxonomy): Eukaryota > Metazoa > Platyhelminthes > Polycladida > Euryleptidae > Prostheceraeus > Prostheceraeus crozeri. Next base: position 39,580 of record CAJQUW010011313.1, on the reverse strand, counting down.
TGCTTGAAACTGTCTTGCGATGCCTCTGGAGGTGTCGAATTGCCGAAGTGATGGCAATGACTTTGACTGCTTCCAGATTTGATGAGATATGAAACCTAGTGACACAGTCGACGTAGTGAAGAACATAAATGTTAACTGACTTGTTGCCGTGGGAAGACGGATCGGCGAAGAGTGTGGAAGAAAGACTTGGAACAACACTCTTCGGTGACTTGATGACTTGCAGTTTGCCGGTCACTCGATGATACTGTTTCAAAACAGTCTTGGAATTTGGAAGAAGAGTCTGCATGTACAGAGGAAGAACAATGGAATAATGAATGTATATGGGAAATCATGCAAGTCTTTTATCGAATCGCCTGTTGCGAATTCTGGCCAGCAAGTTCTGGAGGCAGGAGGTGAAACTCTGACTGACGGATGGAATATTTTGTTAGCAAGGATGAATCGTTTCGAAATTCTTCTTCTGAACTTGCTTGTAATATTCAGTTTCACTGGACTCGACCTATGTAAAACTTGACTTGACTTTCCACTTATCATTGGAAAGCAATCACTTTTATCGATTTACATTAACGGATTTACTTAAAACGAACTACAGTTTTCATTCGTCACTTGGCAGTTGTTAATATACTGGTTTCAGCAAGGCAAATAATTTTTACGATTAAGTGAAATGTATGAGGAAGACATCGCTATCAAGAAAATGCTGTTCTAAAAATTGACGTTCAAGAGAAAATGGAATTCGTTGATTCACGGCATCCCATCATCAAACATTTGCCCGTTTTGTTGATTTCTGCAGGAATTCATTACGTTGTTCCCGTATAACGTTTAATGAATTCTCTTCTCGAGAAAGGATTACATCAGCAATGTGGATAATATCGACGCTTGCATTATTGAATTGAAGTTTGATGTTGAACTCAGTCACTTATGCAAATGAACCTCTCGCTTTAGTGAACTGGTCAGTTGAGGGGCTGTGCTGTGCTTCGTTTTTAGTCTAACAGCAAAGATCCTCTTCCTATTTTGCTGTCATGCACTTTTGGTTTCGCATGTTGACTTCAACATAACAGCAGAAGCAGAGATCTATTTGCCATCGACGCATTGACTGGTACCCGAAAATGATGATAAGGATCCGTTTTAAATTTCCATGGGTTTTTAGGTGCATTCAATTTTTTTGCTCATTAACCGGTATTATAATCTTAAATAACATTTTAGATCACGATAGAACGCTTTTATCTCTATGATTGAGCATAGTTATGAAATCTTATTCGATTTTTCCTGAGATCACAATAATCAGGTGGTGTTCATGGAAAGATGTCTCACCGGCGACTTGGACAGGTGTCTCCCTTAATTAACGAGGTACCACTAAACAATGATGATTTCTTGCTTGATTCGTCACATATTCTTCCAGTCGCTCTTCAAGCACATCAGTGTTCTTGCGTTTCATTTCGAGGTTTCCGTGTACTTGCTTGTTTTTTTACTGTTGTGTGCGCCCGGTAAATGCGGGCACATGAAAAGGCAAAAAGTCAAACCAGCTCAAAAGAGCCTCTAATTCGAAGTTGTTGGGATGGTTCTTCCACGATAGTGTTGATTACCCTACAGTACTCACTTTCTACTTCATTAAAGGCACAAAGTAAAGCAACTATTGGAATCCACGAGTGATCTTCCGTTTTGTAGTAGTGAAATTTCAGGACTGTCTTCGTCTGTCAATGCTTCATTTTTTAATATATGTCAACTATTTTCCCATCCATAGTTTTACTTTGAATTTGTTTCTGAATTTGCTAGTCACTAATAAGTGCATTTCGTATCACAAGCATACATTCTTGTCCCCTTTAAACTCAGCTTTAGTCATCTGTAATACAAAGTCTTTCCACAACTTCCAATGGCTGAACCTCACACTTGATTGCGTTTCACTGATAATTTATTTCCCTTGAGATGGCAATTAACCAGAATTCGGGTTACAATAAACAAGTTTTCTTTTTGCAACATTGATTTATGCTGTTTGTTTATAATTCGAATTTCCTTCTATTATCATCTCTTGCACATAATCCTGCGAATTTTCGACATCATCTCACACGGCATAGGCCACATGCATTTTACTGGAGATCGCACGATATCACACAAAAATCAGCAAATGTGCTATCGGTTTCAGTTAGCCTAACGAAGTAATTGTAAGGTGAACTATCTATCTGAAATTATTTGAATTGTAACAAGCGCATTAAGTGTTTACATTACCTGCTGCATTTTTCGTTTCCGTCGGGATCCTGTAAAGTACAGTGAGTGCAATATACGGCATTGCTCTTTGATGCAAATTACTGTACATACAGATTTCAGTCAATAAGCGATGTAATAATTCCCTCTTTATTTAAAGCTAATGGGAAATCAGGATAACTATTCATCAGATTTTCATTGTTATAAAAAGCATTGTTACAGGAAATAGAAAGTGGAAATTTGTTTGTTACATGTTGCCCTCTTATAATGGAAAGATATAAATGACCTAGTGTAACAAAGTCGGATAGATGGTTACAGTGAAAGTAGCAGCGATAAAACACCTAAGTAATGTCTTATTACCATAACTAACAACACTGAAGAGCTGACTGAACTCTTAAATGGAGAATGCGAACATACGTGTATATCGGATTTAACTTCTCATTTTAAAAGGAGATTCTGTTTACTTATGTCCCTCCAATGCTCTCGCTGAAACTTTTGTCCCTCCAATGCTCTCGCTGAAATGTCTGTCCCTTCAATGCTCTCGCTGAAATGTCTGTCCCTTCAATGCTCTCGCTGAAACTTCTGTCCCTCCAATGCTTTCGCTGAAACTTCTGTCCCTTGCCCTCTAATGCTCTTGCTGTCAAGGAGACTCCATATCTATTATATCTCGTCGGTATAAATAGACGCTTCAAAACAGAACCTCCACAAGCATGAATTTGTGGACTTGATTACTCATCATAAATGTACATTGACAGCTGAATAGAATAAATAGATATTGAGTTGCATCCTCAGTTGAAAGATAGTAACAGACCTGAATAGCTGCTATTTCATCCAATATTAGGAATCATCAGGAGGCCTAGTTCACAACTCCTAGACGACATGTCATAAACTTCATTTTTGCGCTAATTGTGCATCTCAAATGTACTTTGAAGCATTGAAATACCATTTTAATGATGTGCTTCTGAAAATATGAAATCAGGCTCTCACGCCACTACTCTCCCTCGGATGGCTTGGGCGGTGCCGTCTTTCACATATGTTAGAGCGTTGTGATATCTTAAGTCATCCGGAAACCCCTATTTTGACTGTCACTCTCGGGGCTCGAACTACACGATCAAAAACTCAGGCACTAAACCACTGTGCTACGGAGATCACTACGAGAAAGATTGATTGGATATCAATTTATTGATTACATTTATTTCAAAAGTCTCCGTGATTCTGAACTTCATTTGCTTGCATTATTACACAAGTTACTGAGATCAAATTTATGCGGGAGATATCCTCCCACAGTTCTACTCATTACTCCGCCACAAGGAAGATTAAGCAGAGCGGATGTTTCAACAATGCTACTCATTGTACTCAATTTCTTGTCGTCACTTTCCCTTCTGTGTCAATTTGATGAAACTTGTCAGAAGCCTTTGCGTATCATCATTGTTTGGACAGCATGCTGTCCGCTAGAGGATGCTTCCCTGCTCTCGGAAGCTATACAAACAGAGTTGTTGAGAATAATCGTTTCTCTGAAGACTTGTTTGATGTCCATAAACTGTGAAGGAATCCGCCTGATAGAAATATAATATGTAGGGCTGTGTGTGGCTCCCGCGCCGGTGCAGCGATTGTGAATTTCGATCAATTTGATTTCTATCATAGCAAATGTGGAAAGAATAGGAATTAAGCATACAACAATTTCAGAAAATTTTCGTTTCTGTCAGCTACTTTCTGATTCCGTGTATATTTCTAAATAATGAAATTGAAATTTCATGAGAATCGCGGTAGTAGCATGAAATACCCGATGCTTTTCCTGATTTTGAGAAAAATGATAAACAGTACTTTAATTTTCATTTTGATCTACTTGTTTTGATATCCAATCATCGAAAGCTTGTGTTTAATTGATCAAATCCTCGAGATATTGAAGAAACAACAACAACGTTCTGTCGACAGCTCTGCATCATTATTTCACCCACGCTTTCACTCGCAATCGTTTCGAATACTCTAGTCCTTAATGATAGAGTGACCTCAGCAAGAATTGCAATAGACTTTCTATAATGTGCCAATTAATACACGTCGTCAGTTTAAACTCTCTTGCTAGCGTTTTTTCTCAAAGCTCATTGAAAGTGTAATAATAGCCATATTAGTGCATCTTACTCACAAAATCTCTTAGCAACGTTGGTTTATAGGATAGAGAAGCTTGTAAAAGAAGAACCGTTAATTGTTGATCTTCAGTTGTTTTTACTGAATTCATCAGTACAGATGATGCATTGATGGGTATTCTGAAAGTAGGCGTTGGCGTTTTACAGCAGTTTGTCTTCGTGCGCATAAACTTGTCGTGAATCGCTTTTATTTGTGTTTCATCATATAATGTGAACCTTTAATCGTAAAAGTGTCTTCAAATTTTCATTTCGTTGTTGAGCTTATCTGTACATAATAATAACAATTTCTCTCTGAAATTGAGCAAAGCGTGTCTCGTGGACCGTTGATGATGTCGTGTTTGTTCAATAGCAAAAATGCAAGTTACTCAACATCAGTCAAATAGCATAATAGTTTCGATGAAGTCGTGCGATCAATCAATTAATAGAAATAAAGAAAAATAATCACGCTAATAGACTGCTCTTAAAACATTCAATGCACTGCAACAGTCATTTGCTGCCCATCGAATAAAAAGCGCATAAAAGGCACGGTCTCTCAAAAATTCCTCCCTTCAAATAAAGAATCGGTGGTTTCGGTAAAAGCCGTCGCAAGTAATAATTTGAACGAAGCTAGACGGAGAAGAATCAATGCGCCCTTCTGAAGTGCATGTTTTTTAGTTTTCAATTTAATTCTAATGTGCCCAATTGATGTGCGACCATTTGAACTCTACAAAAACACATCTGATTCAATAAGGGAAGAAACTTTGTTTGATCGATTGTGATTGTATGAGGCACATTTAGTTGCATTCAATGTGCAAAATTTCATCGTCCTTGAATCGAGCATTTATTTTTCAGATTTTCGCATCAAATTTATTTTTGCAAAATAACAAAATGTGCTGTTATAGATGCTGTCTTACCCACTTGCCTTACAAAATTTAACTGAACAAAAACATCCGCTGAGAATAGGATGCTAATATTATAATATAGAAACAATGAAAAAAATAAACAATGAAGTTTTTTGTATTAGATGCGCAACCCAAATTTGAAAAATCAGGATATATAAAGTCTACCTGCATGGGCTAAACCCAAAACAACCTGTGTTGCTTTTTTGATGATAACTGAAGTTCTCTTTTTAATCATAGAGTTTATTGAGTGATAAAGTTCATTGTAAATAAAGTATTGAAACGTTGAGTATCAATAGGTATGCTATAGGCATGAATGTACGATTATCTTAATGCAATGCTGAGATAAATGATGTCACTTACATCAAATATGTGAAAAAGAATCTTTTCTTTCACTAATAGCTCGACATTGGACATTTGAATCGTGAGACACTCGCTTGTCATTGTGGATATTTGACAACGTTCTTAAGAGCACAATTCCCGATAATTTCCATCAAAGATCTTTCTCTTTTTTGTCTCAGAGACAAAAATTCTTTGTTTTGGCAAACAGACGTGCATGAAGGATGATTGAGGAATCACAAAGGAAGACCGCTTCTCATGTGTCATTCCGAAATGAAAATTTATTGACTGATGTGCTGAGATTGATTATTCCATATGAATAGTCATTGCGAATATTTGATTGATAAAGAAAGACACCCTTGAACAAGGTAGATTGAGAGGATGAAATATTTCGCAAGTGACTTGAATCCTGTCATATGAAACGGAAATAAAGCACATAAGAAATTGTTTGATGATGCCGAAAATCAAATATCATATATAAAATGTAAAATCATATCTGGATGATGTCGAAAAGTGACTACAGGGTTTTTTGTCATAATCTTTCTTAAAAAAGCGATTCACCTGATTATGAATAATTGAAAAATTTGAACAGAATTTTTTCTTGACTTCGTGATCACAATGTGATAGGCGGTCACGAATTTAATATTGTACATGTGCTCAGGGTTTTCTTAAGAAGATGAAACGAATAGTTCTGTGGATCTCGCATTCTAGACCTGCATTTTATTCCGAAAGGTAATTCTGTGCTTTGAAGCAACTCCGGGCCTCAAATCATTAACGAGATGTTCATGGCAGAGATACTGTGTATCACAATCACATTGATGAAGTTCAATCAGAATGACAAAAATACAAACGAATTGAATATGAGACGATTGACTAGCTACGGAACCGACTTGCATATCCGTGACCCGGTAACCCGAGATCTCAATTTTCATTTAATAATTGAGTTTAGGTTTTAGCATTTGGTATATACATATAGTGCAAGAAAAGATAGCATAATGCAAGTTAAGTTAGTAGATTATGTAACAGCATCCTGTAAGGTATAGGCGAACTTGTGATTATTTCATGTGACATACTCGTAAAGAGCACGATTACTATTTGTGCACTAAAGCGCAATAATACTCCATTACATATTATAATTATAATGGAGCATCATTATAATATACATGTAGGTCCATTACTTCAGCTTCCTTAGTATCGAGTCCGTTCGTGGAGGACAATCCCAGGCTGCACGATAGACAGTAATCAACAGTTGCTGATATAAGTGACGATCGATTGAGTCCACAAGAGAGATAGTGTTGTTCATTCATCCTAATTTATGTATGACGGTCTATGAATGATGTCAGATGAAATACGGACGCGATAAGACAAACATGCAAGGTCTCAGACAAAGTAATGGCGGTTTTCAAATGCATTGAACAACTGTATAGTTTAATGAGAGCTCCATGCTGATTTGATCATGTATTTCATAATGAATGTAAATGGCTGAATAGCACGTTGCCTTGTTAGACGAGTTTCCCTCAATGTTGTGATAGTTTGATTTATGATGTTTTTATTATGAAACATTGGTGAAGAATTAGAAGATCAGAAAAGACTGAAATTGCACTGCAGCCTACAGATAGCATTACTTTTCTGAATGAAAATCGTAACTTCAAAGTACTTGAAGGAATGACAGTAATTCGATCTCGCTATATGCTCGTGCAAATCAATGATGCCAGAATGATCCGTATGTGACATTGAAAGACACATTGTACACGAATTTCTTCAGAGGAATTAACGACATCAAGCTGATTTTGTACTATTCACGAAAGGCATGGCTTATCTGTCGCATGAATTAGTAGTTTGATTTTTCAGTGAAGGAAGCATTGTATATCATTTCTAATGCAAACTTTTCGTCATAATAACAAGTTTCATTGAACGAACGCTTTACCCAGCGCCACTGAATTCTTCCAGAAATCTGCAAATACACTTACATGTAAATCAGATTTACCGGTTCAACTGTCAACTGCAAACAAGGCGAATTTGTGGAATGGGGAATCTCTTCCATGTCGATGTTCACACTGCATCTAAGGTTAGACGAACGAAATAAACAACTCCAGACAGATATTTTCGTCGTCCGACAAATTAATGTTAGCTTTCGCAAGTTGAACATTTGTGTGCAGATATTATTTAATCCGGCGCTCTCATGTCGAGTTTTATTCATCGGTTTTGTAATTCCGTAATATAATCGGATGGGAACAGAAAACTGCTCCCAATGGAGAAACGAACTTCGGATAGTCATTTTTAGGATCATGCAAAGACGCAGATCCGATAACTAAACTTTTAATAGAATTAACCCAAACGTAACATTGGTCGAATGAGAGTCTCTATATTATTATCACTCAATTCTCGAAAAGTTAATAGAATGCTACTAAGCACGAAAGTGCGCTATGATAGTGCAAACCTTATACTGTGTCTACCAAAGAATTTCATAAATTAAAGCTGTCATCAATCGCTATCTCTCAAAGCTTAGATCAATTCACGCATTTGTTCGGTCCTACCTCTTACTAAAGAATCAAGAACTCAGCCCGTGACTATTTCTATATTTCATATCGTGACAGTTGTTGATCAAATTTTTTGAAAGTAGATTTTATCGACAATCAGAGCTGCGTTGTGACTTTCTGCAATTATTCTTGTGTTTTATTACATCGTAGTTGTAATTACTTCAGACATGTGAATGTTTCTATTGCTGTCGTATATTGTCATTTGAATCGAGAGAAATTTGATATCTTGAACTAATCAAAACGTAAAAATTTGTTTGACTTTTCGTGCAGGTAATTCCTTCTAATGAAGTACGGTGTTGTCATTACTTGAATCTAAAGTATATGGCAATTCAAAGAAATGACTGTAGTAATTTGTGATTGTAAATACATGTATAATTGCATTATAATCGGTAACTGACGCAATTCTATCAGCAACTAAAAATAGCTGAAAATCCTAATGATTCGGAGTATTGACAAAGTCAGTGGTGATTTGACATCGTATCACAGCATGACACTACGTTGCTTTGAAACTTAGCGTCTTCATACAAAATTAAACGGTTCTGACTTAGCTAGATTTTGCTGATACATTGTGACCTTTCTGTGCCCTTCACAGCTTCACAGCGCCCTTTCTGTCTGATGTTTTCATTTTCTGTAGGCATTTAAGACCATAGACTATAGTTCAGTTTTTGTGTGAAAAATCTTGATAAAATCGAAAGTAATATAGTTTCAAATACTCTGTGAACGACCTAAAATACTTATTGCTCAAGTAGTCTATGTGCATCAAGACCATTTGTTCACAACATTCCACATTCTCAAAGCGAAGGTCATGTGATCCACCAATTGATAGTAGGGCGCTCGTGAGAGTCCACGCATTCAAATAGGGTAAATTGGCCTTTAAAAAACCAGTTGCTCAAAGCAGTTTACTTATACATGAACTTATAATAGCCAGCGGGTCTCTGTGGCACAGTGGTTCAATGCTAGATTCCGGTCCATTGGTTCAGACCTGAAAGTATCATTGGAAGTCGGCAAGAAGGCCGGGGTAAAGATATCAAAGTTCCAGATTAAAGTCTTGACTATGTCAAAGCCCCTAGTATGGGAAATAGTGACGTTAAATCATCATTCTTTTCATGAACTTATAATATTTTTCGGTAAAAATTGTATTCTGTAATATCTACTGCTTTTTTTCTATTTTCAGGAATATATATTCCCCGCCGTCTTCGACCGTGAATATCTGAAGAAATTCTACCAAGATGCAAACAAGAAGAATTTTGACATCGATCACTACAACAACCTGCGAGAACAAATTGCAACAGTTGAATCTGACATCCGCCGACTTCGTGATCCTTTAATGCTCAATTTGCCCCTTCAGCAACTTTCCATAAAGTCTCCCAAAGCACAATCTGATGCTTAAAGATCTACGCGTGATTCGTTGGAATGATCTGTATTAGATATCTGAATTCACTACGACAGGAGCGAATGTCATCTAAGCAAAAGCTCGGCTTTATTTTGGAGAGAAAGAGTCCCTGTTTCACCTAATTCTTTCCGGTTGTGTAACTACTAACTGTCTACCCACTGACATTGACGAAATGCCTCCTCGACATAGAATTGTGAAATTTCAGTGCTATTATTTAACTAAATCGCTGAAAGTAAACATCGCGATATATATAGTTAAATTTTTCGACAACTATTTTCGCTGCTTCAAAATCCAAAGAAAAATCAACCCACAGCGAATACCATTCACGTGCCTTCGTGTAGACTTACAGTCACTAAGTGATCAACTGAAATTCACGCCTCAAATGCAGGAGAACACCTCGTTCTGTCCTGTGTGAATAAAGTAGTGATAGTATGGTGGCTGGAAATTGACTGTAAATACAATTGTCGAATTGCTATGTAATTCCACTAATTTTGTGTTTTCGGATTGAGTTAAGTAAAACACAATTTCAGTATTCTCTGGAGTCACTTTTCTCGTGTTGACGTTATCAGCAGGTTGTCAATGGAATCTCTACTGGCTCAGATTGCATCATCCGTGATGCAATTTTGCGGTCATGTCTGGACCAATACTGTCGTGTCGTGAATTGGAGTCCTGCTGTTCCGGCCAACCTCATTCGGGGTCTTCTTCTCCAACCTGTCATCTTCCTTTCCTTTTTTAATTCTACAATGCTGTTGACATATCGATGTATGCTTTTTCTAATCGCCCTTTCTTTATTTGCGGCTATTACCCTAGACATTTTCTTTATTTTTAAATATGATATTGTCGATGAAAGTTTTACGAACCAAAACTCGACTTGATCATTGATAGATCTTCAATTTTCTCTAGACAGTAAATTTACTACAATTGCAGGATTAGATCGGGTGTTTTCAAACTACTATTTGAAAAATGTGATGTTTGTACAAATTTCAATTAATATATATTTAGAGTTGTCAGTATACATTTGGCTGTCTGGTGCAAGTAATCAATACCCGATTGCTTTCATATGTGCAGACTAACTATTCCCATTTTTACAGACCATCATTTTAGTGGTCAAGTTATCCGATCGATTCCTGACAATCTTGAGCCTATGTTTTTTCTCTGCTCAGACTATTGGTTGATAGAAGAATCAACTTTTATATATTCATGCATAAATGAATTATATTGATGTTTAAGAGTTATTTCAGTCCTCACTTAGTTTCAGATTGTTACAGATGGAATTTTTTCTTGAATTATTAGATGAATATTGTTATTTTCTCATTGTTCTTACAAGGTAATTATTTGAAAATTAATACCTCAGAATATACTTTTATTCAACTGCTATTAAGGTCGAAATGAAGTTTTATGACAGGTTCTCGTAGCAATATTCATATTTAGTGCGATGTTGCCTTTTGACAATTGTGCTTATTTGAGCTGTATTAGTTAGACTGTCTTTGTTTAACAGTGTAGTATATATATATATATTTTTCAATATAAATTTTCCATTGTACATTTTGAGTTTTTCACATAATTTATTGGTATAGGATTTATCAGGTTCTAATGAGGCGCTGCTGGCCTCAAGAAAAATTATCTTTTTTTCTTTTTTGCCGCTTGATGAGAATACCCCACTCGCTTCGCTTCAATATTATCCTATAAACCATATAACAGGAAAAAGGAAAATAGGGGTTTGACCAATTAATAAATAATTCCTTTCGCTGAAATCACAATTCCTAATTTCAAACAATGTGGAGACTTTTTTGGTGGAATTGTAAGCGTATTCCCATGATTTTTAAAAACGAGCATCATGTCTCATATCATTTTTTTAAAACGAACAATTTCGCATAGGGACCTACAAATTTTGTAAAAACGTAATACAGTAATACCTCAATATCTCGCCACCATCTGTTCCAGGTAAATTATTGGCGAGAAGCGAGGGTGTCGAGATATGGAGGGAGTAAAATTTCCACAGTCGTGTTATCAATTATTTCTGTTTGTAATCAAATACCGTGCGTATGTAGGCCTTTATGTATTCCAATATGCATTGTCACTATCAAATTGTCTTATCTTACGTAGATGAACATAAATTTACAAATCCATTATCATTTGCATCTATTAGGATAACACATCATATTTATGTAAGGATGATTTGCAAGTACAAGATCTTTATATACATGCAGATGTTGGTAACACAAATGCGATAAGATGCAAATCATGAATAAATCTATTAGAAACATAACGAAACAAAATCAAAACAATCATTTAACAAATCATTGGCGAGTGAAAAAACCCATTATTGATGATTGTTTTAGAGAAGAAGAACCGAGGCAACTAATTCGTCTTTTTATATAGCACAGTCTTTCGACATCATCACTTGTTGTAGTATCAGATTGCTCAAAATAGCGCAACAGTGTATAAATAGCTTCATTTGCTTTGCCATCTGCTATGTGAGTTGATATTGCATCTTCTCCATCTTGAATTTCGAGATCATCGTCACTCTCTTCCCCACCTTTATGATCTCCTCGTCGGTCATCGTTTCGCAAGTGGTAAGTTCCTTATCAATATTGATGTATTCAGTAGGAGACATCAAGAGCTCGGTCGGTATACGTAATCGCTCGAAGATGTTTCCAAAGTCACGTAGAGAGCGGTCAGTTTCCGTGGTTGCTGCAGCTGATGACCTGACTTCCTCAGTGGAATCATCTACAGTCAAAATTCCCGTATGGCGCCAACAATTGCTGATACAGCTCTCTGTCACAGCTTCCCAACTCAATTTAGTCCAGCGGATTGCATCACTGATCTCCACCTTTGGTTGTCGTCCTTCGTCTATGGCGTCAATGTGAAAACGCACCAGATGACGACGGTAGTTGACCTTGAACGAATTGATTATACCGGCGTCCATAGGCTGAAGATGACTGGTTGTCGTAGGAGGCAGGAACTCACAACGAATGTTATCCAAATTTTCTGGGATGATGTGACTTGGTGCATTATCCATCAGTAGTAGGATATGACGATTTTCTCTCACTGTTCGTTGATTGAAGGCCACTAGAAAATCTTGCAATATACCAGAAACCATCCATGCCTTGCTGTTGGCGTAATAATCACAGTATAATTTCGGTTCGAAATGCTTGAAACAGCGAGGGTGCAAGCTCTTACCGATGACAAGTGGCTTCTGTTTGTCCGACCCATCAGCTTTAGCACAAAGCATAACTGAGATTCTATCTTTCGGCTTCTTCATGCCTTTAATGACGTGCGTCCCAAGAAGTGACCTACATCAAAAAACTTGAGAACTGCTTTTCAAAAGAATGCAAACTCCTTTGTAGTCAACGATCGATTAGGGAGCATCCGGAAAAATAACCCTATTCCCTGTGGGAACGCATCTTGCTAATATCAACAGATTATCTGGCGAGGTAGCGATTTTGTGGATAATTTTTTTAAAGATTCATTTTCGTGTAAAAACTATCTCCGCATGTGAAAATGGTCATAATTTATCCAAAAACATGTGTAAAATTAAAAAACGACAGGTGGCGAAAAAGTTGCTATAATTGGTTGGTAGATATTTGGTTACTAATGCGAGCTGATTTTTCGCCAACCGGCGAAATCGTGGATATTGTAGCAACTAATTAGTGGTAAGTAGTAATGTTCGTATATTACCTTCACATGAAAATATATTGTATACTCAGTCTGATCTGATAAAAAGGGATCTTTTTTTAATTCACGAAGGCTTAAACTAAAAAAAGTATTTATCTCTCATAAATGTCGCAGTAAATGCAATGATATTATTCAAATATTTATCATTATTGTAAATTATTGAATGTCAAGAGATGTTATGAAAATTGATATATGCGGATTCTCTATATTCTTATCGCTATCAAAGAATGATAGTCTGCACTTATTTCTTAGATAGATTAGCCATGTGTGGGGGATAGTGAGGAGGTGAGGGAGAGAATAGAGCCTCGGCTGTAGAGGCGGATTACTAAAGAAAATAAGAGAGAAAGTCAAAAGTAAAAGGTGACATATAGAGCGCGAATTGTCGCCGGCGAACTTCGCCAGCGAATATCCCGCAAATATGACTGAACTTTAGCATGATATTCTGCAGCTGACATTCGCCAGTTTTTCGCAAGATTCGTTCCCACAGGGTTTCATCCAGGTTATAGACGTTACGAAGTGATGCGTCTCGAAGTACACATGCGATTTTTTCTCTTCCACGATCGATTGTGTCTGCATTCACACCAGCACTTTTACCTAGAATGTTCTTACAGGAAATGTCACACCGCATCTTGAACCTCTGTATCCATTTGAATATTGAAAGTTCGTGATACCTAATTGATCACCGAATTGCTTAGCCTTCTCTCGCAAGACTGCTTCTGTAATGACGGCGTTCTGTGAACGAGCTGTCGTAAACCACATCTTAAGAGCCATCTCAAGATTGTCATGTTGTCCTGACCGCATTTTCTTTGTATCCTTTGTTCCATCATTTCTCAGCCATTTCTCCTTGCTTGTGTTGATATCTCCAACCGTTCTCCTGCTAACTGTTTGACCGAATTTACCACTGAACACAGTTGCAATTTCCTGCTGTGTCTTCAGTGCTGAATCTAGGATATGAATTCCGGGGGGGTCCTACAAGCTGCAGGGGGGCAGGCAAATCTGCTATATTTTACCGACTAGACACGGTTAAGAAAGAGATCTGACACTACTGAACTAGTGATCAGCTTAGACATGTATATGAATATAAGTGAAATAAAAACTGATGCGTTCAAAAAATGTAAGTATATTCAAATCAAAAAAGTTTTATTCTGCGACACTTCTGCGATGACTATGATCGCATGATCTCAGTAACTGTTTCGTCACTCAGTTCATTTGGTCCCTCAATTGCAACCATCATTAAATGATTAAGGGACACAGGGGACAATTTGTTCCGCAATTTGGTGTGAATGCGATTCATGGCACTAAATGACCGCTCGACACTAGCAGTGGTAGATGGAGTGCATTCAATGCAGCAGCTCAGGGCTCGCAGGAGAGGATATCCCAGATCCCTAGTGAGCAAGTCATGTATTGGCTTCCCATCCGGTAATTCCTTGGATTTCTCTTGAGCAAAATAGTGAAAGCTCAAGGCCTCAGATCTTAGTCGATCTAAATTCTCAAAACATGTGGGAAAAGACGCCCAATATTTTCTACAGATGTCTGAAAGTCATCAGCAGCCGCACATGTTCTGTAAGTTGATAATACAGCCGCACTTCGCATGAAAATGCTTGCACTGTTATTAAACTTCTGATCTAAAGTATCAACAAACTTTTTATGTAGTCTTCTGATGGTTGGCGCTACTTCACTAGTATCATCATCTTCAATGTGTACAACCTCTGAAGCTTTATCATAAAGAATCCGTGCTTGATCACGCCATGAAGCATTATCATTATTAACTATGTCAAACAGATGATTTTTCGTTGACTGAAAGAAGTATTCGATGTTAGATGCAGATATAGTCAAAGTCTGCAAATGGCGGCTCAATGATGATATAGCATTTAGTACTGCATCTACTGCAACCAGCAGGACAACCAGAGATTGTCCTATCATGCAATAAGTACTTATTTTTAAATGTTTGGGTTTGTCACACCATTCCCTCTCATATGGCATTATCCGATGGAGAAATTCAGAAAAACACATGCTCACTCACAGATGATGAATTTGTCACAATATTGACAAGGAAATGGAGATTTCTTGCTAGAGAGCATATGGGCAAAATGTGATATTTTCCTACGGGGGGGCAAGTTGCGATGCCGGGGGGAATTCCCCCCAAAGCACCCCCGTAGATTCTTTACTGTGTGTCTTGGCAGAGTTCTTCAAGTAGTAGACACATATTTCTTTCTTCTGATTCGCGTTAAAACAGAATAGTTTGCGCTTCGGAGCCATTCCGGCAATCTTTTTCTCAGAATGTTGACAACAAGGTCATAAGTTGTGACTCATAACAGGTCGCGCAAGGTAGGACAAGGGAGCTATTGTCTGATTGGACGAGCACATTGACAAATCAAATGAATTTGTTTGCAAATCAGATGACATTATTCGCCGAGGTGACATTAACATAATTAAAAAATAAAAAAAAAACTTTTTAACAGACTCAAAAACTTAAACAGACTCAAATAGGATTCGGTCTCAAATTTACTTGGCGAGGGCGAGAGACGAGGGTGGCGACTTAATGAGGTATATAACATGGTAGGAAATCCGTCCTGGTGCATTAAGTGGCGAGAGGCAAGGTTCGCGAGATGTCGAGGTATTACTGTATTTTACACGTGTGAAACAAATTAAAGTTGGCTGGCCTGGGCAAGCAGAACAGAAGTAATAAGAGTCTTTTCTTTGCACATTCTGAGGATTTTCTACGTTTTCTTTTATCACCACCAGGAGCAGATATTTCTTCACGAAAATGAGATGGCTCATCGCCATCAGTTCCGATGCCTCTTATATGGAATCCTCGTTTTGACACAGATTCAACACCCGTGAGTAGACAAACTGCTCTTTTTGAAAATTGCGCTAAGTGAGCTTTATTGTCCCTTTCATATTCATATCGTAGAAAAGCATTCAGCAGCAATCTTCGGAAATAATTGATACAAACCTTCTTGAACCAGACCTGGCTTTTCCGCACGACATTTGTCCCAGAGAGATATTGATCAGTAAGATCAACACCGCCCATCTCAGTATTGTACTTAGCACCAAGTTAGGTTTCCGAAATGTTATTCTTCTGTTGCCACTTAACATTCGCTCAACTTGAGTTTCTCTCGCATCATCAACCGTTGTTAGTAAGCATACATCTTTTTTGTCTACTAATTACGCTTCGAGGACTTCGTTCTTCCTCATGTAGGCAATTTCATGATTCTGCAATTTTTTTTCTTCTAGTTGCAGTGGTATGCCCCTGGTGCCTCGAAAGGCGGTTTCTTCCAAAGGTACTCAACAAGGCGTAGACTGGTGTACCAATTATCAAGAGTCACAACATACCATTTGTCAAGAAGACTGATGCTTTCGACAACAGCGACACCACGACTATCTCACTTTTTGATAAGGTATCCAAGCCTTGCTCCTGACAGTGCAGTCGGATATCCATAATAAACTTCAGAACATATCATGTAACCAAGACTATCATAAAGTAGAAAGATTTTGATCCCAAGCCTTGCTCTTTTTGTGCGTATGAACATACGAAATGACAGTCTTCCTCTATGGAAAGGTAATGTTTCATCCAAAGAAAGCGAACTTTCCGGTAAGTAGCATTTACAAATATCAAGACATTCTATCCATTCCGGAAATTCTCGAATTTCTATTGTCAGGTGAAACGTAGTGGGGGTCAGAGAAACGTAAATCTTTCATAATTTCTCTATCTGTCACGCTTCATGCAATTAGAAAAGTGTGCAGTGCGTAAAATAGGCTCGTGGATCAATATATAGATATCAATGGATGGCTTGTTGATAATACCCACCACTAAAGTTAAAGCCATGAATGCTTTAATTTCTTTAACCGCAACATCTTTGAATGAAAAATCTTCACGTTGAATGCTTACAGTTTCGGCAATACGAGCTCGGGAATTAGTCCACGATGAAGGTTTCTCAAAAAGTATATCAGGTAAGAACAAAATTGATGTGTTCTTACACATGTTCATGTTGATCTACCTGCCATACAGACGTTCCAGTAAAGATCAAAGGCTGCCTTAAAAATTGTCCAGAATTAACAAAACTCCAGCTGCTTTCAGACAGAGGTGCACTGGAGCTATCTTCGGGCTCACTTTCATTCGTAGCTTCATCACTCAAATCACTGACTTCCATGTCATCATCAATGCCACTGTGATCACTTGCATCTAGATCCACATCGTGCGGTGGCTCATGAAAACCGTGCGTACTGAGTAGACGTTATGCTTTGGTCGGTTAGCTGCCATGACACATCCGAAAAAAGTGAATTAACCGATACAGTGAATCATACCACAACCACTGAATTAATATTCTTTGGATGACGTCAATGATAATTCATCCAATCAGAATGTAAATTCATGACCACAGCGCATGATTTAGTAGCAATAAGCGCTCTTATGGAATCAAGATAACCATACATATCATGATATAGTCATAGACGCTTATACGCGTCTTAGCATCAGAGGGGCTAATTCGTCTCAGAGAGCAAAATATGTTTGCCTCTTACAAATTACTTAGACACTATCTTGCTATTTTGAGGTTTCATCTTTCATATGATGAACTGCCTATTTAGAAATTTATAGCCGAAATCATATTGTCGCATATAAGCTATCCTTCTGATAGGCAAGGCGGAAAACCCAAGGTCGCAAGGTTATAGACATAATTTTGAGAAATGCCTGATAAAAATAGAAAAACAGGCTTAGCAGTAAACGCTGAGATTTTGATCAGCCTATATTTCTTCATCAGATCCTTTGAATAAAGCTATAACCGGTTCAGCTCAATCGTGGATCAAAAATAGGCTAAGGTTGTCGCATAAAATTTAGTGTCATCAATTCATGAATCCCGACACAATTCGATTCTACTGTAGATTTGCCGGTTCGCAGGTACCTACAGCTGCATGAAATCTATAAATTTAAACATTTTGAAAAATTTGGATGATTCGGATCCCTAAAATCCCGGAGAACTTCGAGCCTTGTCCCATCTTCAATGACTAATTTTGGTCGACTTCAGAAAAACGTGGTGATAGCAGAGAGAGCGTACGGATTTTTTGCTGACAGGTTAGAAATCTTAAATCTAAAACTTGAATTGTTTGTATATATGAATGATTCGCTGCCAACGTCAGAATTTTTCGTAGAGTTGGAACGTGAGAGCAGCAACATTACATCCGAGGCAGCACGAATAGGCCTGAGTATAAAAGCACAAGAAAGAAGATGATTTTACTAGCAAGTGTGGGACTTTTGTAGCGCTTCATTTCCATGGAAGTCAATTTTTTAAAAAATGTCACCTCTCTCGCAATGTAATCAGTGACTTTGTAAAATTGGGGAATTTCTGATATTGATGCTGATCTGTCGGCAAAATTCATAGCCTGCTTTCGACTACAATCAGAAACGAATAGACCTTACTGTACATCCTTTACGATTAAGGAAAGTCCTACTGTTCTTTCTTCTACTGCTATCATGATCAGTCGATCAATTCGTGTTAATTCCTCCAAAGCAGTATAAAATTGCAAATCTCACGTAACAACAGTTAATTCGAAACTGCATTCACAATGTGGATTTAGGCCTACTTAATACTAGGCTGTAGGGTAAAATCGGGTAATGTGGACAAATTAAGCTACACTAGGTGACATGCCACGCGTAATTACGGAGCACCCCAAACATCCGTGGTTTAAGACATTCTATTCTTCTACGCGCGTACATACCCGCTGCACTGCGAGTCAGAAATCAATTGATCTGATGGTGTTAAAATATATAGAGCGGGAGCCAGGTGGGTCCACTACTGACGAAAAGGTCCAGAAGGTTTGACTGCATGATGTGTTGGGGACCTATCTGGGAACCACAAAACTGAAAGTCTGCCGGGTCAGAAGTGGTGGGTGTGGCCCAGGGGGCCCAAAATGTTAGACCCCAAAAGTGGGCTAGATATGCAACATAGAGGTCCAGGCAAAATTCAAGCGCAGAATTGTTGCCCAGTATCTTGGGAATACGAAAACACCCATGACAGACATTTTGAGTGGTGGAATGCCCCCGCCAGACGCCCCCAAAAGTAGGCTAGATGCATCATAGAGGTCCAGGCAAAATTCAAGCGCAGAATTGTTGCCCAGTGTCTGGGGAATACGAAAGTACCCATGACAGACATTTTGAGTGGTGGAATACCCCCGCCAGACGCCCTCATAGGACCTCCTCCCAAAAGTGGGTTAGATGCAACATAGAGGTCCAGGCAAAATTCAAGCGCAGAATTGTTGCCCAGTGTCTGGGGAATACGAAAGCACCCATAACAGATATTTTGAGTGGTGGAATGCCCCCGCCAGACGCCTCCATATGACCTCCCAAAAGTGGTCTAGATGCTAGTAATCAACAATGTGAGTTTGAGTGGTGGAATGCCCCCTACGAGCATCATGAAGCTGCATGTACATGTCGTGTGTCATCAATATACATAAATATATGCCTACATTTGTATCGGCTGACATTCCTGAGCAATTAAATATGTTTTTCACGACTTTGTTCCAAGGTCTGAAGCCAAAGTTGGATTATGACTCTATCGAAAGAAAGACTGTAGCTATTGCATCAGATGCCATTTTCAACACACAAAAGGATCTGTTATACCTTGGAAGCAAACAAATCTTGGTCTCGGACTCAGCAGCTTATCTGGATCCAAGTTAATCATTCAAATTCTGAATCGTCTGGGGCACTCCATAAGCTATGATCGTGTGAAGGAAATAGAAACCGAATTTGCGTACAGCTGTTCAAGCAGTGATCGATTTTCCCCTCATGGCCTCCTCTTGGAAAGAGGCCTTGCCACTGCTTCAGCTTGGGACAACTACGACGTAAATATAGAAACGACAGACGGAAAAGATACCTTGCATTGTATGGTCGGAATATGCTATCAAAATGCAGTTAATGCTGTCGTTATCGATTCAAATGATATGGAAACATTCAAAAACAGGAAGCGCAAGAGCTTTCAAGATGAACAACGTGAAATACCACAGTATTGTCCAGCCATAAAGAGGGCCAAATTTGATATGTCCAATCCTGATCCATAATGAGTTTCACAACAAAGAAAGATGTCTTATTGACTTTTGGTGGCTCTTACGAAGTCAACAAACATATCTGCTTCTATTTCCTGGATACATTGGAAAATTCATGAAGGATGACCTACCTCAGCAAACGATCATTTATTTAGAGCCTCTGATGTCATCTCCTACACTCAACAAAGTTGTGAGAGAAACGATGATTCGAACTCTGAAAGTCGCCGAGGAAATGTCCGAAGACCACGCAATCTTTACTTATAACCTTGCAATAGCGTCGAAGGCATATTGCATTCGGTAGTTGGAAGCCCCGAAATTTGAAAATTTGCACGTGCTTCTCGGTAACTTCCACATCGAACTTGCTTTCTTTGGAACCCTTGGCACGTTTGTTCAAGATTCTGGCGCAGAAGTTGTTTTGACCGACTCCTCTGTTCTGAGTGATGGATCTGTAAACGGATTTATCAAGGGCAAGTTTTATAACAGATGCGCGAGAATCCACCAAATTTCGGCAACTGTTCTTGAAAGGAATATGTATCGTGAGTTCCTGAAATCATTGTCGTCTGACGATAGAGAAACCACATCTATCTTCATGGAAAAAGCGCCCATTGACGATGAATACTTGGAGGATTACTTGAAAGAGAGCAATGAATTTCAAGGCCTACTCTCAAAGTACGAGCATTACTTTGATCAAACAATGAATGGATTCATGGGGCCAACAGCAGCGTACTGGGCAACATATGTAGACCTATACCTAGTCAATCGAATCTACCGCAATCTCCAACGCTCTGTGCGAATGAATAATCTGAATTTATACATAGAAACTTTCCCCATCATCTTGGACATGTTTTTTGCACTCAACAGACCCAATTATGCACGTTGGGGAAGTTTGTGCTTGGATAAACTAGGAAATCTACCCACATCATATAGAGAAATTCTCCAAAATGGTGCATTCTCCATCCGAAGAACTTCGAAAAACTTCAGCAGGAGTTCAGTTGATCTTGCATTGGAGCAAACTATAAATCGAGACGCGGCTTCAACAATGCGTGGAATTGTTTCATTTCGCAATTCTAGTACTGCCGTAAATACCTTGACAGCTGCACAGAGAGGCATGATCGTTTCAAGTTTGAAAACCCTCACTGGTTTGAAATCTGTTGAGCAGCTCGCATCACAAGCAAGTAATTGGAGAATTCAGAAGGACAACAAGGATATTGATTCTCTGAATGAAACTATTCAGAGTTCATGTAACCCATTTGATGCTTCAGTCGAGCAAAAGGATCTGGTGAACATCGCAACTGGAAAAGTGGCCACACAAAAAACCAAGAAATACCTCCTTGAAGCCCTGGACAGAGGATAAGCGAAACGAATAACTTTCCAGGAGAAATGCTCTTCAAATCCAAAAAGATTTCTCGAACCAATCAAGAGAACAAAGATTCAGAACTTTGCAGTCGAAAGCAAAATGAGGTCTCAGTCAGCAGCATCAAAATCTCGCGTCGCGTCGTGAGAAATGTATTTGGACGAGTGATGTTAGTTACAGCTGAAAAGTTGCCGGAATTTGATTTCAAAAAAACTGTTGTCTCATCCTATAACGGAGGTCCCATTGTCTTTGGTTCAATGATCAAAACTGACAAATCAGCTCTTTTGAAATTTCTTGAGAAAAAGCAGACGGGAAGCATCGCATCTGAAGAGATCTCAAATGTCGAATTCTGCATAATTGACGGAGGCCAACTTTTGCATTATACGCTTCCATTTGCATCGGGCTCCTATGGCCAGGCAGATTTTGTCAAGAGTGTGTTCAAGTGTTGGACGACAAATTCATGTCCTGTTCAACGATTCATTAAAGGAATCAGAGCGGATTTTGCGGGGAAATGACTGTAACGCCACGAACTATTTCATAAGCGGCCCTGATAAAAAACCTCATCAATCAGGACAACAACTTGCAAAGAATTGCAGCTTCAAGAACGAGTTTGCAAAGTTTCTTCAATCTGAATGGCAAAAAGAAATGTGTGCCAGCATGATCGGTTCGAAGGTCATCGTCGTATCACATGGCGGAAATTGTGTGGATATTTCTTCATCGTCAAGCCCTTCCCATCTTCAAGCTACCCACGAGGAAGCAGATACGTTGATTGTATATCATGCAAATGCAATAATGAACAACCAATGTTCAAACATGATAATTCGTGCTTCAGACACAGATATATTGATCATTCTCCTCGGTCTCTTGGACCATCGATCACTTAAGGGAGAAAACATCAGCAACATGATTGTGATGGATTGCGGCACGGGAAATCATCGTCGATTCATTGACGTGAACTCCATCTTTGAAGAAATCAAACAGATTCCTCATAGCTACAGCTTTATTGGGCCTTCATGCGTTTACTGGATGCGATATCAACTCCGCTTTCTACAGAAAAGGAAAAGTGAAACAAATCGACGTACTGCTTGGTAACTCTGACTTCACAGAGGCTTTTGCGAGGCTCTCTGACCCTGGTGTTCAGCCAGACATGAATATTTTCTCCTCATTCGTTTGTCATACTCGCATGTATGGTCAAAAAGAAGTAAACGACACAAACGAAGCAAGATTCCTGGCGTTCAAGCGGATGAGTGGAAAAGGCACGTAAGACAGTCCCCTCAGATACATCAAAAAATTGACAGCTCCCTTCTTCCTCCATGCCAAAGCACATTAAAGATGCAAGTACTTCGTTCGCAATATGCCGCTTCGATTTGGGGGAGGAGCGAGCAAGGGGCTCCAGCAACTGCCCTGGATCCCCTTCTATTTGGTTGGAAGAGAAATGGGGATAATCAACTCGTTCCAGAATGGTACATCGGCTGGTCAGTTCCAACATCAATTCTGCAAGAAACTACATTAGAAGAACATCGGATTTGGAGGATTCCGATCCGAGTGGAGAGATTGGAGGAGTGGAGCAATTCTAGTGACGAAGACATATAGAGTCAAGATGCGTATTTTGTTAAAACTGCTTTTATTATTTTTCTATTGTTTTTGTTAAACGGATATATTTTGATTGTTTTTGTAGATATATTTTTTAGATATTTGCAGGCAGATTATACAGATTTTGACTTTGGAGAGTTTTATTGCACAATAGCTATATAGCACAGTTCACATGAGAGTTGATATTTTTATCTATAGCCTACATGTTTATTGTTTTAGAGAATCCGGTTTTAGATCAAGCTATATGATATATCGAATATATTTTATACAACGAATACAAAAACACATGAAGGAAATCTTTGTTTTCAATATACCATCACATAAAAAATATAGGCCTAGCACGCAGTACTGCCTCTACGACAAGTAGGCTACATTCACTTGCATACGTACACAAGAATAGAATACCACATCAGTGTTAGTTACTGGTATCTAGACCACTTTTGGGGGTCATTAGGCGTCTGGCGGGGCATTCCACCACTCAAAATGTTTATTATGGGTGCTTTCGTATTCCCCAGACACTGCCCGGTGAAAAAAACTGTCGGGATCTGTCGGTAAATTGTCGGCCCGACAATTGACCGACAGTTTTTTTTCACCGGGTGGGCAACAATTCTGCGCTTGAATTTTGCCTGGACCTCTATGTTGCATATCTAGCCCACTTTTGGGGTCTAACATTTTGGCCCCCTGGGCCACACCCACCACTTCTGACCCGGCAGACTTTCAGTTTTGTGGTTCCCAGATAGGTCCCCAACACATCATGCAGTCAAACCTTCTGGACCTTTTCGTCAGTAGTGGACCCACCTGGCTCCCGGTCTAATGGGGAATGTTTATGAATACCCGCGGGCGAGCATTTATAGTTTGCGCGTCGTTTACGGTTGTCTGCGTTGTCGATAAGCATGAAATTGAGGTCCTATCACATTGTTTAGCCTCTGATACATGCACACATTAGACGCAAAATCTATATAACAGGACTGCCGACAGATGTTGCAGTAATGTCACGCAAAGCCACGGATGTTTAGGGTCATGTGCAATTACGCGTAATTGAGCATGGCATGTCATCTAGTGTATTATTCCAAAGTAACGCATAGAACTTCAGGAACGAATCCACCTACTCTATGTTCAAAGCTGAAATTCATTCACGAGGGCCGATTTGAGTTTACATCGCGAATCAATCATAGTGCAGTTTGAAGCATGATCGACTATTTGTGATATTTCTAATCATCAGTGCAGCATATTTGACCAGGAGGGTAATCAATGCGCAGTTAATGTAGATTTCATTTAAACAGTGAAAAATTTCGTACATTTTTACTTAAAATCTCTCTATATAGCTCAGCAGAAGAATGGAAGCTGTGTCAATTATTGAGTCCTGAATCTATGCTTGAACTTCTTCATCGACGTTAATTGAACGTTAACGACGGCGGCGCTGCGACATGATCACTGTCAGCTTTATTATCCTGAACTTTTTCCTATGCATTTAAGAAAACGAAGATGTAATTTTTTCCAATTCTAAGTGCAGTTTTATTCATCATTACATCACAAACAACGGTAAAAATATACAAGTTGCAATTTCAGTTAGTTTCTCATTTCTTCCTACCACCACGTTCCTTGGGCAGCAATTGTATTACACTACCGTTAAGAATATTGTAAAAAGCAAGACTGTTCGTATCCTTTAAAAACAAGCCATCCATTTGTAATTTCTGTTTTCCAATTGGAATACTGCATTCCTCGAAAAGTCGCTGCTTCAAGGTCGAGACTGGTTCGCTCAAGCTCATGGAGAATGTCAAAACTTGGCCAATAAGTCGCCATTCCGATTTATCAGGCATGTTAGGAACAAACACCTGAAATGGAAAATAATGAAATGGATATAAAGCAAATGAAACGTAGCTATAGGCTATGACTACCCAGTAAGTCTCATATTACAGAAAGTCCTAGATCTCTCTGCTAAAATGCTAGTCAACTATGGCATCGCACAGACGCTATTTATCAAATAAAATGTAATATCTGCGTAAAATCAATGTTGACAGTTCGATCATCCCATTGCGTATTGAGGAACATAGTACGGTACCAGGAAAGAGTCCCGAATACATGAGGACATTCGACTTTGTACTCAAAACGAGACTTTCACTTTTGACATTTCTATTATGGTCGATCACCATGCTATTCACTATAAACTAGAATGAAGCATAATATCAACATTCGTCCTCGAGAAGTTCTGAAACCTGAAATTAATAATAGGGAAAAGTGCAGTGAGCACCAAGGGTTTATATTTAGGAGATACTAGTAGTGACAAAATGACATAAATACACTACCTCCAAGATAATCGCATCAAGCATACAAATATTATTCGCTACTAAAGGAAAAACCGCAATCCAAATACATAACACATCAAGATTGTCGCCACATTACATTCAGGAACTATTCTTTGAAACAGGGAATTGAATATATTTTATGTCAGATGGAGGCTTCTCAATTTTTACTTAGAAGACTTCTTTAAAGCACGAGATCTTTCGGCCTACGTCGTAGGCAATTCTCAAGCGGGGCTTACATCTACAACATTGAGGATTTTTTTGCATAACAAATAACGCATCACGCATAGATGATATTGTCAGAATAGGCACAATATAGCTGAAGTCAGAATAATCATAGAACCGATTCATATCTTTTTTCAACATAGGCTATACAATGCCTGCCAGACCTGATGGTATATCGGAGAAGTCTTACCTTGAAGGTGGATGGGCCTTTGTGTGATCTCAAGAAGACGTCCTCCGGCACCAGACTGTCTTCACTCCTCATTTTCTTGCTCGGCGGTTCATAGGATTCTCCAGGAGGCGCAGGCGGTGCCATGCCGGGAACAGTTTGGGTTGTGCCAATGACAGTTGACATGTTCATGAACGTCGGAGCCATCACAGGTGCTGACGGAGCTAGGACTGGTGTCACTTGCGGAGCCATGATTGGCTGTCTTTGCATCATCAGCATGGGCGGCTGTTGAGGTGGCGGGGGAGGTTGTAGAGGTTGTGGAGGAGCGACAGCGATGCGCGTCTGTAGAGGAGCCACGATAGCGGCGGATCGCAGAGGCTCGGGTTGAGAAATGGAAATCGGAGGCGGAGGGGGCTTCGAAGGTGCCTCACTCTCAATCGTTCGCGGCAAAGGAGGGGGTGGAGGGGGAGCAGCAGTAGCCTTGACAGCAGGCGCCGAGAATGTCTAAAGAGGGAGGGAATTGAAAAATCATCAAAGTGACTTTAGGGACTGAGGATTATTGTTCTACAGGAGCAGATGTCCTTGAATCGCTGATTTATTTCGCAATATTTTAGCAGAAGATGCATCTCTCATTGTTTATGCAGATAAAGTTTAAGCGTCATTCATTCATGGGATAGTTAAAAAAACATGCCGTCTTTTGAAACATCTTTTGCGAAAAAAACAGCATGTTGTTTTCTTTGGAAGCTTCCAAATAATGACATAGGATGCAAGATTTATTTATGCAAACTAATAGATATTTGTTCCATCTTATTCTCCGCCATTTATTACATTTATACCATAATGCTCAATACTACATACACATTTGTTTGGTACGATCACCGCAGGTTGCAGTCTACTATAGCATAAGTTGTCAGATATCAACTAAATAACTGAATTGTCAGAGGGCAAGAAACAATTTTAAGACGAACTTTTATTGAAAACAATGGTTTAACACTGCTTTCTAAGTAAGTGTTTTACACAAAAATCATTTTTAAACTCTGTTACACACATGGCTGTAAAACTTAGCTTAATAAAGTTTTGAAGCATGCTGCTAAAATGTTTTCTATGAATGTGTGCTACAATTGAGACACCATGTGATTGAAGAGTATGATGCTGACTTGTTGATAAGCGCCTTGGTGATTGATTCAAAACGACAGCAGAATAAGGTACAGTGGAAAGATGCACTGTGTGGGCCACGTGAACCCGAAATATCATTCATGGGAGGAACCGAAGGGTACGAATTTGATATCCACGTGGATGTCAACGGACTTAACAGCTTTATGGGTCAAACCTTCAGGTTCAATAATGCAATAGATCTAAATACATCAACACATTGCAAGCCAACATAACTAATGCGATTATTTGTTAAGAAATTAACTACAATAAATACCGCACAGTGATAAATACAAACAATAGTCTACCGAATTAGGAATTTCGTAGGTAGCCCATGTCTCCTCAACATGTGGGCAATGTCTCCCACCCAAAGCTAAAAAGTCAGATTCTTTTAACTTTTTGCAACTAATTCCTTTTTGAAGATACTTTATGGGTAAATAAGGTGGTAGGTGTTATTCCTTCGTCGATTAGACGACGTGCCATGGTACATGGATAGTCAAGTATGGGAAGGAGAAAATAATATATCGCTCTAATTCAGGGTGCTCCATACCTCCTCACTTTCCCCTACATCTTATTCAATACTTCTTCCAAAATAACCCTTTGAACGAAGAGACAATACTATTACCACTCATACTTGATTAATTTATTAGTGCTGGAAAATCGCAGTGTATTTTTTTTCAAGGTGGGAAATTGAAGTAATGCTGTTGTTATATTATAATGTATATTTTACGCCAATATATTTCAACGACTAAGCGTCGTTATCATCAGGGCACATAAAATATATAACAATATATTATATTAATTATTTAAATTTATAGATTATGTGCCCTGATGATAACGACGCTTAGTCGTTGAAACATATTGGCGTAAAATTTATATTATAATATAACAACAGCATTACTTCAATTTCCCACCTTGAAAAATGAATTTTAATGAAGGCCCTTTTGCAAAAGTAACAAAATACAATTGTATCAGAATTAACGGCACTAGTCGCATGTTAAAAGAATTTTATTACTTTACTACTATATCAACTACTCAACTAGTAATTGAAGCAAAGTCAAACAGTGAATTGAAATTATTGAATAATTTCAGGCCTGTGATTAGCCTATGAGAAAAATTGAGGATTTTCCTTGAAAAATTTGAGGAATGGAAACGGAGACTAAAATGGTAATTGCAAAAAAACCTCCAAATTTTAGCATGGATTTTGGGCCGAACTGCAAGTCATGAAAGTCGAAGAAGGCAACCCCAGGGTTGACCACACCACACTTTTTGAAGTTGTGTATATTACAAAGGGATATTGGCCTGGTCATAATCACTTCCCGCGTTGTTACGAATTTAATTTGTTGACCTCAAGTACTATCTGCTCAGAATGTGTCGAACAGAGAATGTCAGATCAAGCTACTGATATCGCTCTGCTTCGCGCTACTATCGCCAGTTCAATTATACTTGTCAGATTCGTATACTACAATTTTTTGAATGTAGGAAATACAGGCATCCGTGGCTATTGCAACGACTAATTTTGACAGATTTTAGACAAATTTTTGGAGGAGAGTAACCCCTAAAAAAGATCAAAATTGTTGACGGAATGCATTGCTGGTGACTTTATGAAGGATACGCCACTATATTACTTTTTACTGCATAAGTTTTGGTGGCTCTTGTTTACCTGTCAGCGCTTTGATCATATCGTTTCAATCTACATTCAAATGAACATGAATTCTCTCAGACGACACAAAACAACTGTCAGGAACAGACTTGCCAGCTAAGTCGTTGGTATCATCTAGGGCAAAGAGTGAAGATTATCACCTCTATTCGCATGAAGTTCCGCTGAGATATTGTCTTGCAGTAGACCCAGGTTGAAAATCTATACAACGATAAATGATGTGTGCATTACTTTCACACCAACCTGTGTTCAGATGTCGGTCCCTGGAAAACGTATGGGATAGCACGGCATAATTTAGCATCCGCTTTAGGATGTGTTCATATTCGTAAAGCAAAAGCTTCAGTTGATAAGAGCATTGAAAAGAATAGAAAAGGATATAGAAGATCGATGCCTATCCTACAGTATCCTAAAGTTCTTTTAGAAGCACCGGCATGCATTTGGCAACCATATAGTCGCAGAAACATAATGCAGGCTGTGAAACAGGTCAAGATAATGAATGACAATAATTGAATAAATTGTTGGGATTCTCCGCAACATTATGATGTTGAAGTTAAAATTGATTGCTGTGTTCAAATATACAATTTCTGTAGGTTGATCGCAGCTTCACTCATTAAATACGTGAAAGTGTTACACTAAGGATCTGCATAGCAAAAGTACGCTGCAGACATGTAGCTTCCAGAAATGAAAACGACGTGAAATAAGAAGGATTCTATCTCAGCTTCTTGATTGGAAGTTTATTTCGCCAAAAAAACAATACATGTCTGAAATGTGTCACATTTTTTCTTGAGGAATCTGAGGAATTTGAGGAGCAATCACAGGCCTGTAATTTCAATGAATCATTGAATTTCAAAGTACTTGACGGATTCTGATCAAAATTCGCACAAGGTTAGATGAAATCAAAATGGACTCAACCACTACCAACATGTAATGAAATTTTAAATGATTTCAGGTTCAAAAAATATGGGTGAATCCATACCAGCAGAACATGTAATCTTTCAAAATCCAATAGGACTTCTAGAGTAATCACTGTAGTTTCTAACTTACAACATTTTCCGAACTGCCGTCCTGCTGAAACTACATGCAGTGCAGAATTGCAAAGAGCAGATAACAAAAACTAGGCGACAAAATAGCTCGTTCTCTCTCGTAGCAGTACACAGTCACATCTCGATACATTATGTGTTCTTACCACAGAATTAAATATTTTGTTGATCTGCTTCGGTTTGCTAGAAGTGTGATTAATGCGAAATTGACGGCACATTGAGGAGCCTATTAGGTGGGCAAAAAGGAATTCCTAATACCTTACAGAGATAGGAAAAAAAGTCGTGCGTCGCTTGCGGATTAACGTGAGTTCCAGCAAAGTGCTTCGATTGCCACAATTCCTTCAGATTCGAAGAATTTAGATCATTGCGCACAAGTTTTCTCCATAATGTTGGCCCTTCCGATCATTATTAAAGAAAGTAGCGGGCGTACGAAAATTAGTTCACTTGATGATTTCACATCCTCTCCTCGGAATTGTTCACTCTATAGTGCATACGCAGATCGAATGTTACCCAAGACAGGGATGTGTGTTTTGGTGTGTGCGAAGTGATATCACAGCACGCATTTCTCACTGGCTCTGGTGTCCTCTGCTGTCATCTTATTGTTTACCATTTCCAATAGCCAGCGATACACGAATTATCCATTCGAGAAGGAGCAAGTTGTCTAATTCTGTCATGTGCCATTTCGATATTAAGGTTACATACAATTCTTTCTTTCTAGGAAACCGAAGTGCGCGCAGATGAATCTAATTCTGTGGTTCTTACTGTTTCAATGTAGTGTACTCGATTTTTCTTGAGTTCTGAATTCTTACCTGCCGTCCACGATGAGGCTATACTACTGTAATTACTCTAACTGAATAAAAGTAGCATGATTCAGAAGGAATTTTGCTTGAAAGTATTGCATATTTCCTTCGAGGTACCGGTACAACCACAGAATTAAATATTTTGTTTATCTACTTCGGTTTGCTAGAAGTGTGATTAATACGAAATGGACGGCACATTGAGGAGCCTATTAGGTGGGCAAAAAGGAATTCCTAATACCTTACAGAGATAGGAAAAAAAAGTCGTGCGTCGCTTGCGGATTAATGTGAGCTCCAGCAAAGTGCTTCGATTGCCAAAATTCCTTCAGATTCGAAGAATTCAGCTCATTGCCCACAAGTTTTCTCCATAATGTTGGCCCTTCCAATCATTATTAAAGAAAGTAGCAGGCGTACGAAAATTAGTTCACTTGATGATCCTCTCCTCGGCATTGCTCACTGTATAGTGCATACATTGAATCGAAGCCAAGACAGGGATGTGTGTTTTGGTGTGTACGAAGTGATATCACAGCACGCACGCATCTCTCACTGGTTCTACCGTCCTCTGCTGACAGCTTATTGTTTGCCATTTCCAATAGCAAGCGATACACGAATTATCCATTCGAGATGGAGCAAGTTTTCTAATTCGGTGATGTGCCATTTCAATATTAAGGTTACATACAATTCTTCCTTTCTAGGAAACCGAAGCGCGCGTAGATGAATCTAATTCTGTGGGTACAACAAAGCATTTCTTGATGATTAAAATGAACATAGGAAATGAAATAATGATTAACGTTAGATCAGATTCCCATGCAGAAGATGCGACACTAGTAGGACTCGAACCTGTGATCCCATGTTATCTAGACTTGTTGATCGAGCGAATTGAGGTTCAGACGCTCAGGCGCGACTGATGTTAATAGACAGTATCAAGTCTTCACCATCATACACCATTTGTCATACCAATTAGAATAAATGAGCATATAATTAAAGGTTAAACGAGTCATTATACGCGCGCGAGTTTGATCGAGAGTGGTGTAGCCACAGAATTAGACAGGTCGTCTCTTCTTCCGTTGGACTAGAAGGGAAGCATTGGAACATGTAACGTTATTGAAATGGCACAATCTGCTGACATAATACCATAGCAATCGAACAATAAGCAGGCAGTTCAAAATTAAACACGCCAAATTGCGCAAGGTTTCAGTGACTGTTATCAATCAGATCACACAGCAAAGAGACACAGTCGATGTCAAGTTCTACAGAGAAGTTTGTGACCGTTTTTTCATGCGCCTGCTAACTTCTTTTAAAATGATCGGAGGGCCCTACATCATCGAGAAAAATTTTGCGCAATGATCTGAATTCTTCGAATCTGAAGGAATCGTGGCGATCGGAGCATTTTGAAGGAATTCAGAGCAATCCGCAAGCGACGCACGATTATTTTTCCTATCTCTGCAAGGTATTAAAAATTTCTTTTTGCCCACTTATTAAGTTCCTGCATGTGCCAGGCCACCTGTTTGAATCAGTTTGCACTTCTAGCAAAGTGATACGATTAAACTATCTAATTGTGTGGGTGTAGCCGAATTGTCGCCACAGTTTTTTGCCAAACTGCCATAACTTCCTCGATGTATGAGTTGTATGAATCATAGATATCGGATCGCGTGACCAATGATTTCTGAAACCGCTTTCAAACTATCGACATGCAGAATTTCATGTCTAACTGGTTTGTCGGTTACAGTAGACTCATAACACTCAATTTCTACCCAAGATTGTGCATTTAGACAGGAAGCCATGACTTAGGTAGAGAGCATTCTTTGTCAACTTACCCTAATGTTCTCTATCTCTCTGTTGTGCTTTCTATCCTTCTGATAGCTAACTTCATGATTAACTTTCAGCTGCCGCTGCTATGATGGAGATTTATATTTCTATGACATAAAATGGTCAACTAGAGTGCGTCTTTAAATCTTCTCTTTAGACATCGCAATCCAAGCACTTTCCTGCTTAAAAATCAGCAGTTCAGACTGATCTTCTAATCTTCGAAATGTTCATATTACCGCTATGTATCAGGGAAGACAGTTAAAGACCTCTTTAAGTTTGAAATTAATTCATTTTTGGATCTAATTATTGAATTGTTAATGTAGAGTTTCGACTATTACATAGAAATCGGTTCAGTGTGCTCCATCACACTTGCAAAGAAGTCGCACTTGTCATAAATGTCAGTCTCACAACTGTTGGTGCAAGTGAATTAGAACACACTGGGTTGTGACTTCCTACACCGTTACTGTGCGACAATTCTTCAGTGTCACTACCGGCATCAATAGCGATTAATGGCCAGCCAGTGCATTCTCGACTTCAACACAACACTTGGCGTCTTTTGGAAAATTTCATACTTTCTATATAACAGTATATCGCACCATATACGTGTATTTACTTCGGGTAATCACGGTTATGATTAGGATGAAAAGATGGAATACTCGAATATTTTGCAATTTGGAATTGGAAACTCCTTCCTACTCATAACGGATCATTAAAATCCACCTACAAACAACAACATGCGATATATGATCTCCTACCTTCTGGGGTCCAATTTTCTCTCGCTCATCTTCCTTCAATATACTCTTCATCTGATTGATGTGCTTCAACTGATCAGCCACTGTAATACTCTCTCTTGCGCGCTTCACCACTTTATCCATGGATCCCGAGTGACCGTCCCAGATCAATTTCTCCTGTTTCCCAGCGGTTGCAGTCTCTTCGGTAGATATCTCTTCTCCCAACTTCTTTCCGATCGCTGTCTCGTCGACGCCAATACCGAAGATATCTGTTCGTCTTTCGGCCAACTTCTTTAGATTGTCTTGAATACCAACGCCTGGCGCGTAAACTTGCTCCTGCTCTTGTCGTTCTCTCATCTCTCGATCTCGTTGCTCCATCCATTTGGGATCCAAAAGACCGATACGCATGTGCTTTTGCACTTCAGACGCGGGAATCTTCTCACCAGTGAATGGAGAAACAAGAAGCGCTTCTTCAGTGCCTCCGCTGCTCGGACCAGGCTTCGTGATGGCAGGATTGACAATTTCAGGGCGAACTTTGGGATCGTAATCTCTTCTTATCAAGACCTAAATAAAACATGTCAACAGATAAAATGACAGAATTATCAGCGGTAGACTATCATGAACTCACTTGATCTGCTCTCGGAGGAACTGTAGGTCTCAGGAATGCGGCTCCGGGAATGTTAGGTGGAGGAGGAGGAGGAAGGACACGTTCAACTCCTGAGACTGGAGGTGGCGGAGGCGGAGGTGGAGGAGCATCGGCTTTGCTGGTGGATGTTCCCTGCTCGCGTGATACAACCTGAAATGACAATTAATTAAGCATCAATATATTAAACAGTAATACGTTCAGAAACTGCGCGATTTTCGTCGAATATTACTATCAATAGCTCACACAACACTATATTCAAGTTACTTATAAAGATGGAAAGCGCTTGCATCTTCCAAGTTTACGACACTCGGATTTAATTCTGCTGCGATTTCCAATATATTGTGTGTATCATCAATTTTTTTTATTTTAAGCAACTGCAAAGATCTGCAATTTCATTTCCTATAGCTAATTTGCAAAAGCACCTACACAAAGATCACACCTGTAATCATGCTGCGTTAAAAGAGCTTAAGATTTAAGAGTGATAAATCCAAGTGCTGAACGGTAACGTCTGCAATGAGTCCCAAATATTCTCAGTTTGATCCAAAACTTCGTCTTATTAGTTGTGAAAAACAATATCCCTCAAATGCCCCCATGGCATTCCTGACAGACTCGAACTCATTGAAGAAAGTTGTCAATCACTTTTTGCACAAGTCTGAGTTTATTTCACCAATGACTCGTCTAATCTGATATTTTAATTGAGGAACTGTTCTTGGGTCATTGTCGTAGACACGAGGTTTCACGAAGCCCCATGCGAAGAAGTCACATGGGGATAAATCGCATGATCGTGTTTCGCCAATTAAGATCCCCATTGTTTGAGATCAGGCGTCCTGGAAATTTCTGTTGAAGCAACTGAGTTGTCTCATGAGCTGTGTGAGAAGTTGCTCTATCTTGTAAAAACCACAGATCATCAACATCTAAAGCATCCAGCTCGGGCCAAAGGAACTGCGTTATCATGCTCCAATATTCATAGTCGTTTACAGAGACAGCATTTCCCTAACCATCCTCAAAAATGCGGTCCGATCACACCACCAGACCAAATGCCACACTAGACAGTGCATCTTCTTGAGTGTAGTGGCTCTTCTTCAATCATTTGGGGATTTCTTGCAGGCCAGATACGACAATTTTGCTTGTTAACGAACTCATCGATGTGAAAATGAGCTTCATCAATGAATAAAATTTTCATTGCAAACATTGGATCCAATTCTTGATTTTTAAGGACCTGATTGACAAACTGTTCACGGGTGGAGTGATCTCAGACTTCCAGTTTTTGTGCGACTTGAACTTTAAAGGGGTGAAAATGCAAATCTTTCTTCAAAACTGTACAATGTGCTTCTTGACATCCCCAATTGTTGAGAGCGATGATGTAAAGATGTCATGGGATTGGCAGCTACACTTCTCCTGATGGCATCGAATTTCTGAAGGGATCGTACCGAACATTTGCGTATGAGAGATTTCATATCCATGACTGATCCGGATTCCTCAAACTTCTTGATCAGTAGCCGAATGGTTGTCTGATTCGGAACATTTCTTCTGCCTAAAATTCCCTGGAGACTTCGGATTGTTCAAATGCAGCTTTCTTTGCATTTGTAAAACATTTCCACTATCAAAATTCGTTGATCTTTCGTGTAGGAATTTATCTAGTCAAACTTGGCTCAATCTACATACTATATAATATAAATAGCTACATACTTCAATGATGATGTAATAAACGTTGGATGCGTTCAACAGTCAACAGAAACACTGACTGATACTAACTTCTCAGCTGCCAAATAATAAATCCAACCATCAAGTTAAGGTACAGACGAATATTCGCTAACTGTAAAATGACCTTGAAACTACAGGCTAAACATTAACGGATGCACTAAGTTCACATGAAACTCCGCAATATTCACAAATATCTACACTATCTCTTTTACTTCATTGCAGATGGTTTTCACAACTGAACGAAGTGAACCTACTTCCTCCTCCTCTTCTTCATCATCGTCATCTTTCTTATCAAGATCGACACCATCATCGTCATCTTCCAACTCTTCATCACTTGACTGTTCCATGTCTTCTTCACCAGTTGGCAAATTACCGTCCTTAGCAGCTCGTTCGGCTGCTTCAGCCTCAGCGGCCTCATCTCCTTCCTCCAGATCAAGGTCAATCTAGAAAACAAAAAAAATTGTCAGTTTAAGATGAATCGAAATGGATAAGTGAAATAAAAATTCACCTCATGAATCTTCTTAGCAAGATTCGGCACACCACGTTCCTCAGCAAGGACCCGAGCACCGACTTCCTCGGGTGTTGTTGGAGGTGGAAAATTGCCGACTTCATGTGGCTGATAGTCAACAGTTTCAACTACAACAAAGTCATGCCAATCAATTTGTGCGTATGAAACACGTTCACGTTCAGCTGCTTCCTCTTCTCTCTTCTTTTGACGCTCTAGCCATTTCAGCCAATCCACGCGATATTTTACTTGAGAATAAACCTCAGTCCAATCTTCTGCTTCTTTGGTCATCTTTCCAACTAAATCCTTAGGTGGTATCAAAATTTTTGTGTATTGTTCTACTAATTTAGTGAAGTAATTGAATAGACTGTGTTGAGGTCGTAAGAAATCAAACTGAAAGTTTCTCTGTTCTCGATTCATTACTTGAGTCAGGAATTGTCGTCCGTTACGTGCAACGAACTGAGCGGTTAACTTAACGATATCAAGATCCAATGCCTTGATTGAGGGAGGATCCGATATGAATTCAGGATCTGGTGGAGGGTCTTTAGGAACGAATTCCTGTTGCATTAACAGCTTACTCCCACTGCTAGCCGTAACAGCAGATCCATCCATCGGAGCTCGAGCAGCAGATGGTGTCGTTGTTTTCAACGCTGTAGTTTCTTGTGCTCTACCCTCCTTGAACTCTCGAACTTTATGTTGATAATAGGCATGATATGGATCACTTCCATTCAAGAAGTTGAACTTCGGATTATTGATTTCATTCTGTCTAATTCGAGCCTCAAATTCAGGCCCATTTCGAGCCACGAAATCAGCTGTTTTGTCGACAATGTTTCGCACTTCAGGTGGAGGATAAATTATCCCGATTTTAATTGGAGCTTTGTTATCTACTTCACTGGCTTTCGCCTCAGTTCCGGCTGTATTGACAGCCGTCGTCGATAAATCAGGCATTTTTCTGAAAGCAAAGGGTAGGCTTTTATCAAAGGAACATTTTAGCGAAGTAACTTCATTTTTCACATAGACATGATTGGACTCATCATTTACACTGGCTGATTGTAACTATTTTTAGATTGCTTAAATTTCAATGCTTGAAATTTAATTTATTCTTCAATGCCAGTTAAATAGCGCTTATCAAAAGGATTGGCGTGTACGATTCAGATTATGTTTTGCGTACAAATAGATTGAAGTCGGCCGATTCTCGACAGATGTGTTAATCAGGGCTGTGGAAGCGGAAGCGATCGTTTCCATTGGAAGCGGATGCCCGACGATCGCTTCAGCTTCCGAAAGTAACATGACACTAATGACTGACGCAATTCGCGTGTCAGGGCGAGGCGAGGCAATTCTGACTTTTGACCTTCAGTCTTGATATGAGTTAAGCAATAATTGTCATATTTAGTGCTTACCCTATTACACCTAATTACAAATAAGCACCTGTATTACTAAATGTAGTTGCTTCTAACTTTCTCATTATTATGAAAACGAAGGTGTATTATCTCAGAATATTGGTATTCGAAATCAGAAAACCTCAGTATGATCTTATCAATGACAACTTTACACTATGGGGATTCGTGTGTGTTGAGTCAATTTCATTGTATAGCATTCTCAAACATTCTTGGTCGTTCAATATTCTTTTACTACACACGTGTTGGGAAAATAGACGGTTTTATTTCACAATTTCCCAAAGGTCAAAATTTTCAGTAAATTTGAAAAATATTTGACTTTTCGGCAAGTCAAAAAAACGCATACAAATCAGCTAGGGTTTACGACAGAAAGTTCGTGGACACTGCGAAGTGTTGTCAGAACCTATAACTCGTAAAAAAGGAAAATGAAGGAAAAGGGGCTCGAAATAGGGAGGTGTGTAGCCCATGTCCGGTCCCCAATAATTTGAAGCGGAAGCGGAAGCCAATAAAAATCAATCGCATCCGCAGCCCTGGTGTTAATAATCGAGATTTTTTCTGCTCTACTCTAGGTCCCATAATTATGAGAGGATATCCTTTAGCCAGAGTGGCTGCCAGGCTTAAGGCTTCGAATTCCCGGCCGATTTCATCAGAATGACAGGCTATTATATAGGGTATTGATCAAAAGTGTTATTATATACAGTCAGTTACACAATGCAATTCTCTATTACAATGATATTTTTGCGGATTATAGTATCGTTGATTATTATTTGGAAACATCCAAATTTCATCGGGAGGTCGGGAATACACGTTCCGCTATCATTATCAGTTAGCCATTATATTACCACCTGAATTCTGCGCGATCAGAGAGAAAAAATCACATGTCAAATCAATAATTCAATTTTTCACATCATGCATAAGAGGAAGACACATCTTATCAAATTCATTTTCTGCAATATTCCTGGATAGATTTTCACTGCACCTTTTCGAAAATTGATAAAGGATAACAATAATATTCATAATAGTTATTGTCAAAAATCCATAATAGGGTGGTTTGGAGGAAATGCAACAAGGTTCGATAACATGTAAACTAAAAAGAAAACACTGGCCTTTAAGTTTTTCATTCATGTGTACCTACATCGAGAACTGATCTCTGACATGTTTTGTTGCGCAAAAATGAATGATTCGCTATAAAAAATTTGGCAATTTTTGAAATTTGAGCCAAATTTGATTTTACTGTGCAACAAATTTTGACGCGAAACAAGCTAGAATTAACTATGGGCGATTGCTTAATACGTCAAGATGTTAAGTTCATACACTCGAATAGCGGTTTCGATTGAATGCCTCTTTATGATTTACAAAACTCGATCGATTTTGGTTGTGTAAAGCAGGTTTGGGTAACATAAGACATGGTTGGAGTTGGTATGTTAAAACCACCATGTCAAAAATATGTATTTTTAGCAATTAAAAACAGTTGGTTTTTTGACATCCTTGACACGTGTTTAGAACAATAACTCAAAAACTTTCTTATTTAAAAACTAAACTAATAGTCAGTTTTAACAATTTATAAATATGCAATAATAATGTGTTATAATGATTTTATCTGCTGCAAAACTCAGTTATTAAATATTAAGCATTAGAGCGGTAGTTTGTTTTTCTAACATAACATGAGTTGATGAATATTTTTATTGAGTGATTCGCTTTTCCATAGTCCATTTTCAATTAAGTGTTTTGTCATCAAACTCAATTATTATCACTGTTAATCAATTGTTAATAAACATGTCTATTGTCTAGCCATCATTAAGTACGAGTACATTGTAGTAAAGGTTTGAATGAATGAGGCTGACGTCAACGAGATGGTCGATTTGTAGCTAATTTATTTCGAATCGAAAGCTTCCGAACAGATCAATGCAGAAATATGGTTGGATCTTGTTGATAAGAATACAGAAGCAAACAAGGATAGCGTTCTTCGAAGAATGAAAGAGGCGATAACTCCATCCTTATGAGCCGCTAACCTTCTCGATTAATCCTCGATTAATGAGTAAGTAACAGAATAAAACGCAACTCCTGAATGCCAGGGTTTTCATTCTTCAAGCCTATGGAAGCAAAGTGACTGACTACATCAATAAGCTCCTTCCTTTCGAAGACCCTTTCTCCGAGGACTTATTCAGCAATGTTATCTGTCCACTAAGATTTTTCGCAAGCAGAGTTAGATAGTGAATTGTAAACGTCTAACAAATTTCCATCAATTGTTAGAGATTTATCAGTCCCTAACCGTATGGTGCGCATATA